>OZ014522.1:54828512-55428512 GCA_963966055.1 Lathyrus aphaca | reverse complement strand
AAAAAAAAGAACTGATGAAGACTAGCACATTTATCCATTGAAGCCACTTTGAACCGAATTTCATTCTAATCATAACATAAATTAGATATTTTAAAGAGACGTAGCCAAAAGCCATTTGAAAATCAACTTTCACCATTATACATTTATTCTTAAATCTTCCAGAAAAGTCCATTACCTCATTCACCATTAACACCCTATCCTAAATAAGACGTTGGGCCACAAAAGCTAATTGATTGTTTGAGATCAATTCGTTCATCACAGTCTTAAGCCTTGAAGCTAAAAGATAGGAAAGTAACATGTATAGAAGCTAATTAGGCTAATAAGAATGTACTCGTTGAGATTTTGAGGGTTAAGATGCTTTAATATCAAAGAGATAAAGGATGTCAAGACAACTTTAGGAACTTTATCTTTGTGATGGAATTCATTCATAAAGGCAAAGCATCATAGGATAAAATTTACCAACACTCCTTGAAGAAATTAAGATTATATCCATGCGGACCTGTTATCTCCAAATTTCGACGCTAGCATTAATGAGGTTGTTTGGCTTAGAAAAGAGTTTTTGTTATAAAGCTAAAAGTGAGGTTGTCGACCTTACTCATTAAAAGGATGAGAGTCAAAGGAATCCACCTACAGGTTTTGTACTTAGCGAAATTCTAAGTTGAATTATTTTCTAAGTGTTGGTAGGGTTCGACAATGCATGCATTCGACGAAGATTGCAGTTACATAAGTTTTGCACGTTCAAGTTTGAAGGGAAAATGTGTAATTTTCAATTCAAATACAGGGACAAGTGGAACAAGATGAAGCTTCTTCAGCATGCAGTGGGACAAGTGTCATCATCTTATAGTAGTCTTAGGAAGAAACTGTTGAAAAACAGTTACTTTGTAATATCTATAAATAACTTAGTCTAGTGTTAGAATAAGTGTGTGAAAATCATATTGCACTAGTAACTCCGTAACACTCGAAGTATCTGCATGTAGAGAAATGAGTGCAGTGAAAATGTACGTGATGTAAACACCACCAATTTATCTTCAATGTCAAATTATCTTCAAGTTATTTATCTTTGAAGCCATTTAATATACAAGTCTTTTATGATAAAGCATTTATCTTTCAAAGTCCTTTACTTTTCAAGCAATTTACTGCATTTCATTTACAATTTCTGCCTTTTAACATTCTTGCCTTGAACTTACCTTTCCTTTATATTTTCAGTCATTTAAACTTCCTTGCTTTGTTTTTTTACTTTCATTTACCCTTTCCTCATTTACTTTGAAACCTTTTTTCTCCTTTTTACTTCATTTCTTTGTTTTCAACACCTTCTGAGTCTTGTCAAAGGATTTAAGACCTTTTTCCCAAAAACATTACAAATTACAAACTGTTAGCACATGTCCTAGGATCAATCTGGTCTATCCTGCGAGTAATTAAGGGTATTTTGGTATCTTTAGAGGACCAACGGTTGTTTACCAATTTTGGGGGTAAACAAATTGGCACGTCTAGTGGGACAGTGCTAAACCGGTTTTTGGAAGTGTTATAACTTCTCTTTTTTATAACGTCTTTTTGCGTGGGCATATTGGTCGAAAAAATGGTTACTTTTGTTACATGCATTTGAGAAGTGGGAAAGTAGTCAGTACAAATAATTATATACCAAGAAGAAGAAACACAAGGAAGATGGCGTCTAGCCAAGGAAACCCAAGTGATTCAATCCCCGTAACAAGTTGTTCAAATCTCTAAGTGAGCGATTCAAATGTTCATAGTGTGAATACACAATATGCGCCTAGGAGTGAGACCATTCCAGTCTCCAATTCTTCGACAGGGGCGTCAATAACACCAAGTGTGGTGTCAGAACCTACTTCTTTGACAGGGCCAGGAGCAACAATTAATAGATACTATAATCAGCCAGAGTTGGAATATATTAGGTCAAACCCTCAAACTCCACCACCAAATTCATCTGCATTCAAAACCATCATACCTCCAGGATTTTCTCAGCCTTTGACTAGAAATCCACCCTATGGTATGCCAACAACTATGATGATGGGCCTAAGAAATGACCTCAAGTTTTTTCAGACAATGTGGTTCCTTCACCTTTGCAGGAATCTGGATCTGGAATAAACATGGGAAGGAATAGCCAAATTATTGGTTTAGGAAATTCGACTCAGAGTCATGCTCTAACAAATGAGTCTGCAACATATTTAAGACAACAAATGGATGAGAGTAATATGCAAATGGTTCACACTTTATCCCAAACCATGAGAGGGATTTTTCAGCCTTTGATTCAAAATACAACTCAAACGAATCAACAGATGGTGTCTCAAATGACGCGTATAGAAGAATTCATGGGAGTCCCAACACCAGTTCGACAGCCTAATCACATGGAGAATGTAGGAGATGCTATGCATCCACCAAATCAAGGCAACCAGGAAATAGTTGAACCATTAGAAGTCGAAGCCATCAGGAATCAAAGGCAAATGCCAGCAGAGGAGGAACCAAGAGTGATGGTGTTAAATAGGCATCAGGATGCAGACCATGTGGTTCAACAAGTTCGACAGAATAATTTGGCAGCAGAAAATAATTTGGCATCCCTTGTCAAACGAATAATAGCTCGAAGTGGGATAAATACAACTTTTACTAGGCCAAATTTCACTTCACCAATAGTGGAATATATACTCCATTCAAAATTTCCCTAGGACAAAGGTTCCAAAGTTCACTAAGTTCTCAAGAGATATGACTGAATCTAAGGTCGAACATGTGGCACGGTACATGATAGAAGTTGGGGAAATTGCTAATGATGAAAGTTTAAGGATCAAATATTTCCCTAACTTTCTCACCAAGGATGCTTTTACTTGGTTTACTATGTTGCAACCTGGATCAATTTGTAATTGGACTCAATTATAGCATTTTTTTCATGAGCAATTCTACATGGGTCAGACCAAGATCAGTTTGAAAGAATTGGCTAGCATTAAAAGAAATTTCAATGAGTCCATTGATTATTACTTGAACAGATTTTGACGGCTCAAATCAAAATGTTTTAATCAAGTACCTAAGCAAGAACTAGTCGAAATGGATGCTGGTGGCCTTGACTATTCTATCAGGAAGAAGTTGGATACCCAGTAAATGAGAGACATGGCCAAATTAGAAGATAAAGTTTGACAACTTGACTGTGTGAAGGACGAAAAAGCCAGGGCAAACAAGCATAATAAAATAGCTTACGTTGAATATCAGGATGAGGTCGAAGATGTCTACGACGAAACTCTACCTCTAGATGATAATGAGATAGACCTAGCTGAACTTAAGCAGGGTCCTCCTTATTCATGTAAACTTCTAGTTCCCTCAAATGGAAAGAATCCTGTCGAAACTAAAAAGAGTGACATGTTTCCAAAGAAAACATACACTTTCGACATCACCAAATGTGACAAAAAAATTTATTTATTAGTTAAGGATGGCTAAATACTTGTGCCCCCTGGCACTAAAATATCACCCTTAGATCAAAGAAAGAAATAAGGTTTTTGTAAATACTATAATTATTTGGGTCATAAAACTTCATAATATTTTCTTTTCAGGGATTTGGTGCAAAATGAAATTCAGGAAGGAAGACTCAAATCTGGAGACAAACCCAAGGCACAGATGAAGATTGACATTGATCATCTTCAGGTGGATGAGGCAAATTATACTGAACCTTCTACAGTGAACTGGATTGAAGTTGTTGAGCAATTTGCTGATGACAATAGCAGCCTTGATTCATTCGAAACCATGGTAAATCCTGTGGTGGTTGGGGTTATTGAAAACTTCGACAATAATGCTATACTGATCAAGGTTGATGAACAACTAACCAACGAGAAATGGGAACATTTAGTATGCACGGCAGCTGAAGTATTTTTTAAGACATCACATGATATTGAAAGGTTCAATGTGGGAGTTACCATCGTCCTACATGAGGAGGTCGAAGGATCGAATCTCCCACTAGTCACCAAAGAAACTGCTGAGAGTTTTGTTAAGGTGGATGGGGCTACTGATGGCCTTGAATTAAACTTCTCCAAGATGGAACTGAGGGATGAAGTTAACATCAATATGGTGGAAGTGACAAATGACCAAGTGATGGAGGTGGATGACTTTGCACCTCAGGAGGATCACTACAAGAAGGCTTATCATAAAGAGGATGAGACAATTGTTGACTTCTTGCATAGGTGCTAGAATTAGAAGTCAGAAGTAATGTTTTGTCAGAGATGCACTTCTATCTTCGACAGAGAAGCTGCCAAAGTCCTTCAACAAGTGAATAAGGCTAATGGAGGGCAGAAGCTAAAGGCTGCCCAAAAGCAAAATCACTTCGACCCAAGGCGTGTTAACCCCCATCAATAAAGTAACAAGCCCTATACCCTCAAGTCGAGACAACCCACATTCAAACCAAGCAGGAATGTCCTTAGTAACAATTGGGTTAAGCCTTATGAGTCAGGCAAAAGGGGAAGTCAGAAATGGAAGAAGTTCAATGTCGAAAGAGGGCCTTCAATGGGATACAGAAAGGAGGTCAGGACATTGTCGCTCCCGAAGATTTGCATCCCGGTACAAGCGCGAACGGTCGGTGAAAAGAATGAGAACACACAGAAGTGAACTCACAGGGAATGAATAGAGTCGCCAGCTAGGCATTTTTATCCCGGAGGAAAGGTAATGCTGCATAAACCTAAGAAAGATATGGATAAGACGGTTGCGAACCAGAGAGACTGAGAAAGGGGGTTGGTTACAACCTGGGAAGGTATTAGCACCCAGATTGTCCGTCGTACTCGACGGGATCCACGCTTAAGAGATTTGTGTTTTAAAGGGGTAGTGTCAGTGCAGTCTGTGTACAAAAGAGCTGGAAAAAGATGTACAGGTGTCAGTGTAAGAACAAGAATAAGATGCTCAAGATCATGAGGCTTAAAGAATAATGCTGGAAGGAGAAGGGAATATACAGAGAATTTTGTTCGATAACTATTAAGTTATGCCTACGTATCCTCTCGTGCAATGAGGAAGTCAGAACACCGTAGTTCGACCCAAAGAGACTGAAAGATAAATTGACTTGTGAACCGCTTGCTTGCCTATGCTCAAGTGTATGACCTGTCTGGCTCAGGTGCAAACTGTCTTACATTAGACGGAAGAAGCTAGTTCTCGTTTGTGAGTGAAGATGATGAGAAAAGAATCCCGGAGGAGACGATTACTGTTTGTTTTTGCATTTTCAGTCTTTTATTGCTTTGGAAAATTTGTCATAAGTTAATGAGCTTAAGCCTAAACCAATGGATTTAGTAAACTCATCACATCTTCCCTCTGATTAGGGGTAATGAGAATGCCTTAAGTGTGAAGTCAGCTTCTCACACTTAATCACCATGGTGTAGGATTAAGATCATTAACCTACTTGTGATTATTTAAATGTTTTTGGTGTTTTTTGTTTGGTGTTGAGTAATGAGATTAAGCCATAATCAGGGATTAAACAGACTCATTACACCATCCTAATAGAAGGATAATAGATGAGAATGTTTAAGCTGAGGAAAGCTCCTCAACTTAATCCATAATTAGGGATTAAACTCATGACAAAACAAGCCTTTGTTAGATGGATTTTAGTTAATGATATGATGATGAAGTGAGTTTTATGATTTGTAAGACAACTTGAGGGGGACTTGTCCATTAACACTAGGGTTAGTCCTTCTTAACCAATTAAGGAAGAATTAGAACCCTAATGCAAGACCCAAGTTACAAGCTTGGTGTCTTGATGATTATTAAGTGGATTGATTAAAGGATTTAAACACATCAAGGGTTTAACACTTAGGATTAAAGTTATACACTCAATCCTAATAGAAGGATGCAGGTCATAAGCTTAATCACAAAGCCTTAAAGCCTTTAGGGTTTAGTCCCTGATTATGAGATGAGGAGAGAAGACTCAATGAGACACAAAGGTAAAAACTAAGAGGGGAACTAATCAAAACCCTAATCATTGTCATACATGGTTGTTCCTAAGGTTTGTGAGGTTTACAAGAGAAGTCTTCAATGGAACCACCAGGAAGCAGATGAAAGGATCAGGAGAAGCAAAGTAACTTGCTTCATTCAAGAAGTCAAGTCACTTGAAGAAAGAAAGTGAGAAGAAGAAGGATGAGCAAGCTCAAACTCAAACACATATTAAAATGCAGCATGGATGCAAGGGAGAGATGAGAAGAAAGTATGAGAAGTGAAGGCAAATTCACTTCTCAAAGTTACTTACCACCTGAAAAGTTAGTGAAAGGAATGCAATGCAATGCAAAATGAGATGGAATGACATGATGTAAATCAAAACCAGAAACACATACATGATGTTAATGATTCTATGAGATGCTACAAACATGAAACAACACATGAGGATGATCATACAAGCTTATGGATGCAAATGAAACAAGTTAAGGACCATGAACATACATGAAAAGTAATAAAATGCAAATGACATACAACATGGGAAATGCAAGATGCAATGATCAAACATGCTTTCAATATGTCTTATGATGTTAAATGAATCACATGGATGCATAAAATGTCATGGCAAGTCAAGGTATGAATGCAAATGCAAGATGGAAGCATATGGAATCCCAAATTAGAGTTTATGATCAATGCATCAAACACAAACCAAAATCAGAAGCAAACATCAATACAAAAAATTGAAAATGCACTCAAAGGATCCTAAAACCTATACTAACTCACTGCCCAAAGGAGAAGTTCCAACTCTTAACCTAACTCAAGATATGATTTTCCTAAGTTTTCTAGGGTTTTAGGGTTCCATAACAAGAAAAGTGCCAAACAAATGGAAAATGAAAGATCAAGTCATGACCATTTAATCTTACAAACTACATGATATGCTAAACATAATGCAAAAAGAATCAAAGTCCAACTCTTCATGGTTAGGCAGAAATGATTTTTGGAAGTTTGGATCAAAATAATGCATCAAAATGATTTTAATTCCATGGGAAATTCTCAAAATGCATCAAGATCAAAAAATAAATTTGGTTTGAGGGTTGGACAATGTTTCTAAATGTTTTTTAAATGTTTCATGAATTTTTTGGTGATTTTTAAATACCTAAAAGTATTTTTAATAAATTAATTCTCATTAATTAATTAAAAAGAAACTTTTAAATATTTAAAAATACTTTTTTAATGCTAAAAATAAAAATAAAAATATTTTTGTGTTTTAAAAATTAGTGAAATCTTTGGCAAAAAATTCCATAATTTTTAAATGGTTTTTACTATTTTAAATAAAATGTGCAAAACAAATAAGAAAATATGAATTAAAAATTGAATTATTGGAAAGTATGCAGAATGAAGGGATGAGATGCAATCTGGGCAGGGAAGGCTTGACTGCGCGCCAGATCCTAAGGCTGGAATTCAAACTTGCTAAAACGAATTAATTAACTTAATTAATTAAGATTAGGGCTAAGTGAATGATCTGAACCATTGGATGCGCGCGGGAATGGACTTGGTCAACTCATCCAACGCTCACAATTCAAACTTCATTAATTACAGGGATTAAACCCTAATTATTTTCAGGTGGCCGGAGAAGACCTCCGGTCGTCTTCTCCGGTGGGAACCCCACCTGAAAATTCCTAGAATCTTCAAAACGTAACTAAAATGAAATCTAAAAAAACAGAAATCCTTCCCATACCTCACTGAATCAAAAACCTAACACAAACATCATTTATATTTCATCAATCACATGAATCGAAACAAAACAATTTTTAGGGCAAGACTTTCAGAACACGATTAAACTCTCATCTCTTCACCATTTTCAAAACCAACAACATATTCATGACCAGGGAAGCATGTGAAAGCTATTAAGAACTTAAAAATCCATTTCTGGAAAAAAAGGTTCTTGAGCTACCTGAGTTTTGAAGCTTTCAGTTTGCAGCTTTCTGACTTCTTTCCTTTGTGTAATCCACTCCTTTTGGTCCCTTGATGATGTCTGGATGCTTAGAAAGAGTTTGTGGTGGCTGGTTTGAGAGTTTGAACATGTTCTGTTCAAGCTCAGGTGAGAATCGTGTTTATGATTCAGGCAGTTTAGGGCAAGGATGAGGGGTGCTTTCTGACCAGGATGATGAGTTGAGTTGATCTATGAAGTTTGTTTGTGAGTTTGTGAGTTGTTTTCTGAGTTTCGAAAGCTTTTGCTTTTGAGAGTGAAAATGAGAATGTGTTCTATGGCTTGTTTCAGGCTTGCTGGTTATGTGGTTTGGCTTGCAATTGATTTGTATAAACAATGCTCATTGGTCAGAAGATGTGACATGCCCTTTTGTGATAGGTATGGTAGCTTTTGCAATTTTGTCAACTTTGTGTAAGAGAAAGCATGGGTCATGTTCTAGCCAAGTACAAAGGGTGTGGGCTGCGCAGCATGGTGAGGGAGAAGGCTAGGATTGATCAGCAATGTAGCTAGCAAGTGGATGCAATGCCATCATGAGTTTTTGCAACTTGGTTTGTCTTTGGTTTTCTATGAAAAAGTCTTGCTCCATAGGCCATAAACATGTGATCTCTTGGCCCATTCTGAACTTTAGATGTCACATGATCATGTTATGTGAATTAGAAGTCCATTTGATAGCTTTAGAACACTTGATCAAGTCATTTTGCAAAATACCTCTTTGGTAGAAACTTTGAAATTTTGTGATTTTTGCCAACTTTGACAAGCCATAACTTTTGATCAAAAATGAATTAGGTCATGTTCTTGTACTTTTTGAAAAGGGAAAGATCTATTATACAACTTTCATGACCAAAGTTTTTTTCATTTGAAGCATTTTTGAATCAAAAAGTAAGGGTTGAAAAAGTTGCATAAAATGACATTTTCATTAAAAGTCAACCTTGCCCAAAAAGTCAACTTTGCAAAAGACTTGAAATTCTTGAATTTTGTGAACTTACAACCTCTTCTATGATCAAATAAAGATCATATACAATCAAAATGATGAAGAATGCCCTTTAATTGGGTCATTGGGAGCCTCAGATGCCCTGATTTTACACTGACTTGTTCAGAAAGTCAACCCTTGATCAGATGACTTCCCCATGGAATTTCTTCATGAAAATTGATATGCATACTCCCTATACCATAGAGAGACCAATAGAAACAATAATGACCAAAAAATTTGAAGTTATGGCCTCTGAAACCAAAACCCTAATTTTAGGTCATCTGTGCAGTCAAGCCTGACTCTGCTTCCATACCAATCCCAGTTCTTGTGATTCTTTGACATTCTTGACTTTGAGAGGATACAATATGATACTTGAACACACATAGACCCCTTTGAAGTGATTGGTGACCTTTGGAGTGGCTCAAGAAGCTCTTGGATTGCTCAGATCACAAACCCTAGGTGCAGATGACTTTGAAACTATGTAGTGGATCAAAAAATGTAATATGAGATGTTATGATTGTGTTTATGCATATGAAAATGATCACAAGCCATGGTGTGAAATGGGTGAGGGCAAATTTGGGGTGTTTACAGACATCAAACAAAGTTGCGTATGTGTCTGAGAACTACAAGGGTAAAACCCTTATGTCTAGGTCACGATGGCACAGAGAACAGCGCAGGAGGAAGGCTCAAAGTGAAGCCTCCAAAGGTGATTATGTTGAACCAAGCAGAAATGTGCTTGGTGAAGGTGGAGACAACTTCAAGACAAAAGTAACAAACAAGGTGTCTGTGGGGCGCAAAGGATTTTCGACCAGAAACAGAGAAGCTGAGATCAAGGAAGAGATAAAGGTTGAATTGAGAGTTGTCGAAGATGAGGATATGATAGAAAATTACGACTGTGAGTCTGAAGCTTCTCTTGACATCTTAGTTAATGTAGTTTCAGTAATTCCCAAAGAATATGATTGCATTATTGAAGTAAAAAATATGGATTCAAACACTGAGGCAGAAATGGAAGCACATCAACCAGTGTGCTACTTTGTGATGAGCAATGGGTGTGTCGAAGAACATAATGCTTTCTTTGAAAGAACCATTGAAGCCATGAGGGGGAATTTAAAGCCCCTATATATCAATGGAAAAGTGGAGAATATGACCATCAATAAAATTCTGGTTGACTGTGGTGCAACAGTGAACATAATGCCACACTTCTTGCTGACCAAAATTAGCAATTTTAACACATACCTCAAACCTCACAACCTGGTCATGTCGAACTATGAGGGCAATACTGGACCCACTATGAAGGTCTTACAGGTTGATTTGACTGTGGGAACGGTCACAATGCCCACTCTATTTATGGTGGTCGAAAGTAAGGCTAACTATAACCTTCTGCTGGGAAGGGAGTGGATACATGGCATAGGTGCAGTGTCATCTTCAATGCATCAAAGGGTCACCATTTGGAGGCCAGATGGAATTATGGAAAACATTGAAGCTGATCAAGGGTACTTCAAGGTGCTATTAAATCATGTGGAAGGTGTAGAGTTCGACAAGAACTTAGCACACATTGGCCCATGTGCATCGACAAAATTTGAGTTCACACCTGATGATCACGCATTTTGCTCATTACACCCCCATCCTATCAAAGGTTTCAGCTAGGATAGGGAGGTTGTAGAAGAAACAGGCAATTACCCACCTTACTTTGGGGAACATGTAATTCAGCCCATAAGATGGGTAAGTGAAGGCAGTAACAATGACTGACTTCGATGCATTGAAAGGAATTTTGGCCTATGTGGTTGAAACAAGAATACAAGCGGCCTTAGAGGCTGCAAGAAATTATATGGTTGTTGAGGCCATTACAGTGGAAAATCATATGAAGGATTTCGACCCAGAGCCTCCAAATAAGGCTCAAGAAGACTCATACCAAAGGCTTGATGCAATATATGATATTGAGCCTTTGGAATTCAAAAAGGACCCTTAGTCAGAAAGCACCAAAATGTTGGCTCAAGATCCTTTAGAAGAAATTGACCTGGGAGAAGGGGAGTTGAAAAAGCCTACTTACATCAGTGCCAACCTCGACCCAAAACTTAAGGTCGAAGTGGTCCACTTGCTAAAGGAATTTAAGGATTGCTTTGCTTGGGAATATGATGAAATTCCTGATTTGAAAAGAGAGCTTGTCGAACATAAGCTGCCAATCAAGCCTGGGAAGAAGCCTGTCAAACAAAATCCAAGACGGTTCACCCTAACAATCCTCACCAAAATCAAATATGAGATTAAGAGGTTGCTTCGATAAGTTCATCCGCACAGCTAGGTACGTCAAATGGTTAACAAACATTGTACCAATAATTAAAAAGAATGACTCTTTAAGGGTGTGCATAGATTTTAGAGATCTGAATTCAGCAACCCCTAAAGATGAGTATTCAATGCCTGTGGCAAAAATGTTAATTGATTCTGCTGTAGGACATGAATATCTAAGTATGCTAGATGGTTACTTAGGATACAATTAGATATTCATTGCTGAGGAAGATGTCCCTAAAATTGCTTTTCGATGCCCAGGGGCCTTGGGCACCTATGAATGGGTAGTAATACCTTTTGGCTTGAAAAATGCAGGGGCAACTTACCAAAGGGCAATGAATTCAATTTTTCATGATTTCATAGATACGTTTATGCAAATTTATATTGATTACATAGTTGTAAAGTCTATTTCAGGATGATCTTTTGAAAGAATGAGAAAGCATGGTCTTAAAATGAATCCGCTTAAATGTGCTTTTTGTGTGCAGGCATGGGACTTTTGGGATTTGTAGTCCATAAAAAAAGGATTGAAATCAATAAAAATAAGACTAAATCTATCATGGAGGATAAAGCGCCTTCGACAAAGAAGGAGTTGCAATCACTCTTAGGCAAAATAAACTTCCTAAGGAGGTTCATATCAAACCTAAGTGGCAAGACGCAAGTCTTCTCACCTTTGCTGCAGATGGGTAAAGAAGGATTTCAATGGGGGAAAGCTCAACAAGAAGCATTCGACAAGATCAAGGAATACTTGAGTCATCCTCCAATTCTTTCTCCACCTTGTAGGAAGAAAAGTATGCAATTGTACATAGCTGCTTCAGATAGAACTTTAGGGAGTATGTTAGCCCAAAAGGATGATAGTGGTGTCGAAAGAGATATTTATTACCTTAGTAGAGTTTTAAATGATGCAGAAACTAGGTATAACATGATAGAAAAATTATGTTTATGTTTGTATTACTCTTGTACTAAATTGAAGAAATATATAAAAACCAGTTGATGTTTATGTTTCTTCTAGTTTTGATGTTATTAAACATATGTTGTCCTAACCTATTTTGCATAGTCAAATTGGAAAATGGGCATTAACATTAACTGAGTATTCATTGACTTATAAACCCTTAAAAGTTGTTAAAGGGCAAGTGGTTGCAGATTTTATATTCAACCACTCTATAAATGAAAGTCTTTTAAATTATTTGGAGATTGAGCCCTGGAAGTTATACTTCGACGGGTCTAGTCATAAAGATGGGACTTGAATAGGGGTACTTGTTATTTCTCCTACTAAAATTCCAACAACACTCAAGTATAAAATTGATTGCCATAGTTCTAACAATGAAGCTGAATATGAGGCTTTAATAGTTGGACTTGAATTATTGTTGGAATTGGGGGCAACTCATGTCAAAATAATGGGAGACTCAGAGTTGGTAATAAAACAAGTCACCAAAGAATACAAATGCATAAAAGAAAACTTAACTATGTATTTTGTAGTGGTAAATAGACTGCTGAAAAAATTCGAAGCAGTTATCTTTCGACACATTCATATACTAGAAAATCAAGTTTCAAATGACTTGGCTCAAATTGCATCAGGGTACAAAACTCTCAAAGGAGAAATTACAAAGTGCAATTGAGGTCAGAGGAAAAGTTGTGTCAGTAGGATTGGCCCCATCCGATATAGAAGAAACTAAGCTTGGGTATGCTGATGAAGAAAGTTGTGCAATATTGGTGGTCGATAGGATAAGTGACAAGGATTGGAGAAAGCCCATAGTGGACTATTTAGAAAATCCAACAACTTCGACAAAAAGGAAGATCAAATACCAATCCTTAAGTTATGTTCTCTTGGGGAATGAACTATATAAAAAGACTCCTGGAGGAGTATGGCTTAAATGACTTAGTGAGGCTGAAGCATACTTAGCTCTTTCAACTGTCCATAATGGGGCATATGGAGCACACCAAATAGGTCACAAAATGAAGTGGCTTTTATTTCGACAATGTGTGTATCGGCCCACTATGCTGAAAGATTGCATTGTATTTGCTAAAGGATGTCAAGAATGTCAAGTACATACTGGCATCCAACATGTTCCTGCAAGTGAGTTGCACTCTATAGTAAAACCTTGGCCTTTCAGAGGATGGGCTTTGGACCTGGTTGGAGAAATTTGACCAGCATCTTCAAAGAATCATAAATACATTTTGGTAGGAATTGACTATTTTTCTAAATAGATCGAAGCTATTCCATTGCCAAATGTAGATCAAGAAGATGTAATTGAGTTCATTTAGAAGCATATCATCTATAGATATAGGATCCCAAAAACAATTACTAAAGATCAAGGATATATGTTTACTAGTCGAAAGATGCAAGAGTTTTCCAAAGAAATGGGTTTTAAACTTTTGACATCCACTCCTTACTATGTCCAGGCTAATGGCCGGGTCGAAGCGGAAAATAAGGTAGTCATTGGTTTGATCAAGAAACATGTGGGTAAGAAGCCATGAAATTGGCACAAGACATTGGACCAAATCCTTTGGGCATGTCGAATTTCACCTAAAGAGGCAACCAATACTATCCCATTTTGACTCACTTATGGGCATGATGCAGTTTTGCCCATTGAAATCTACCTTCAGTCCATAAGAATTCAAAGGCACCATGAGATTCCATCTGAAATCTATTGGAATATGATGCTAGATGAATTGCTGGATTTGGACGAAGAGAGAATTTACGCCTTAGAATTGCTAGAAAGGCAGAAGAAAAGGGTAGAGAAATCCTATAACAAGAAGGTTAAGTTAAAGAACTTTTCGGTTGGTGAATTAGTGTAGAAGATAATCTTGCCCATGGATCGAAAAAGTAGATCTCTAGGGAAATGGTCACCCAAATGGGAAGGTCACGTTCAAGTTGCTAAGGTATTTAGTAACAATGCTTATGAGATACATGAGATCGAAGCTGATTTAAGAATCTTGAAAGTAAATGGTAAATATTTAAAAAGATATAGGCCAATGCTTCAAGTGATTCAAATACAAACATAAAATTTCATTAATCATTAAGGGGACACAAATGTCCTACAAACACAGAAATTCAAATCATGGTTTAACAACCAAAAAAGAAAAAAACTACACTACTTAATATCTTCTCATTTAAGGGAGTTGAGATAAGTGGTCCAATCTTCATCAGCTTCACCATCTAGGTCTTGAACTTTTGAAGGTTCCTTCTTGGGAGATTGTGACCTCCCTTCTTTAGTTTTGGAACGAGTGATCACCCCAATGGAAGTACTAGATGAAGAAGTACTCTTCTTTTTGGTGCTCTCTGATTGCTTGGGTGGTTCAACATTATCCACTTTCTACATGGAACCACTCATGCTTGTTGTTTGTGAAGAAGATGGATTTAATTTAGAGATATTTATAGAGAGAGCTCATGTGCGTTGATTGGTCAGTCAAAAGGCAACTAAAAAGCACATGAATTCTTCCTTGGGAATAGCACCCTAAAGGTGCGTGGTAGGTATAACCTTTAAATGGTAACTTGTGTCATGCAATTATACAAGACATTAAAAGCTACAACGTTTCCACAATAGCCAAGGTCAAGGAAACATTGCTTTTGATCCAAATTTAATTTAAGGTTTTGACTTAAAGGTTGTTCGACAGTCATCTGAATTCTACTTATGCAGAGAAATAAAATACAAGTCAAATAATAATAAAAAAAGTTTGATGCATAAAGTAAAAATGGGCAAAAGTACACCCAAAATATCATTAAATAAAAAGGCCTTATTAAGGCCTTATTGTGTTGTTTAGCTGTGGAGATTTTGCTTTGAAGCTCCTCAATCTCTTTCTCCCACACTTCAATGGAAATGTCATTGCCAACCCTTTCCTTTTTCCCTTTTGCCTTAATGCGCTCTAGTCTTTCGACGTGACCCTCAGCTTCCCGCGCTTTATCCCAAGCTGAAAAAATCTTTGTACTAGTTGTCTCAATGATTTTTTCGACCTTTGGAATAAATTTAAAATCATTAGACATCTGGTTCACCAGAGTAGTCAGTTCAATGAGGGATCTAGAAACCTTAGGATCAAGTTTCGAAAGATCCAGCGTTTGCACAATATCCTTTAGGAAGAGATGGGAAGTTGGGTTTGCATTCAAGTTAATGTGGATATCCCTTTTGAAGATCTTGTCCTTGATCTTTTTGAGGATAAGACCAACGAAGTCATATGAAGGTGAGCCCCCAAGAGCTGTCCAAGTACTGCTCCCAGATGAGCCAAAACTCTTCCCATGCTTCCTTCTGGCATACTCCCTTGGGTCTGACCACTGTAGATCCAACAGTTGGTCCCCATTTATGTCCTCTTTTAGGGTCGAAAGTTGAAGAGTATAAAGGTGTTGAAGAATTTTCTCAAGCAAGGTTTGTTGAGTCTTTTTAGGCTCTTTTTCTTTATCAACTTCACCCCTGTCCTGCTGATCATATTCCTCTTCTTCCTATTCTTCTTCCTCCTTCTCTGGATCATCCATAACATCATATTGAGCATTAGCTTAGGGCTCTCCCGCATTCTTTGGCTCTTTATTTTTTGGACTAGAGGGGGTAGGATCCTGAGTTTTCTTAGGTTCTTCTTCTTCTACAGCAAAGGTTGCACTTATCTCCCTGGAATTTTGCTTGCTTGGCCAAGATAGTCCTTGATAGAAACATTGTCACACTCACGCTCAGAATCCTCAGAATGAGATTGTTGAGTAGCAATTTTAGCAGACGAGTTTCTGGTGGCTTCGACCACTGGGGGAGCAGCTGCTGTAGTAATGGATTGGTTAATCTCACTTAAAGAACTATAATCAGATCCAAAATCATAAGTTGGGTGATAAGTTGGCTCACCTTGGCTGTTTAGAAGAACTTTCGGTGTAGGAGTGGCAGTCTAAGGAGGTTGAGAAACACATACTCTAGCCTGTTATAAAGAAAGGTTAGGTCGAAGTTGCGAAAAGAGATTTAAAAGATAAGAGACAAAAGTCTAAATACCTCATTCTCTTCACATGGGCTAGAGTTTTCACTTATAGGAGGGCCACCAGTAGGTTTCACCACAGGGGTTAGAGGTCTAGCTTCGACATCACCTGTAGCAAGTGCCTTTTAGAGATTTAGCCACCTTAGATGAAGGTCTTCAGAACCAATATGATAATGATTTTGATTATGAAATTTGCACATTAAAGTATGACAATTAATTTATGCAATTTGTGTTCTCAGATTGAGTGATTCATAATGATCAGACAATATATTAGATTAATGCATCTCAAATATAAGCAATTCATGAACTGAAAGGAAATACTTCATTAAAGATTTAGTGAGTACAATATCAGACCATTCAAAGAACAAAAACTCAAGGTACTGAGGAACAAAGGAAAAACAATCCTAAGGATCTAACTCCTTAGCTTAGACAAAAAAGGTCATAGGTTGACAGAATTTAGACGAAAGATTCTCATTCATTATGTTTCTTTTGCAGTGATCAATCACTCCTTGAAGATAGAGAATGTGGGAAATAACTCTATAGAGGGGAACCTGATAGACCGTGTCCTCTCTTGACTGATTGATTTCTTCCTTTAGATGGTTATACATGGACTGAGGCAGATTAATTTAAACCCCAAATACTAGGAAGAGAATGAAACACATATCCTTATTGGAAAACCATCCTGCTCCTCTAACTATTGGCCTTAAGTTGGTTACCATAATTTTGTACCAATCTTTGGCTCAACAGTGGGGGTACAGGGCTAAGGAGGGCAACTTTCAGTCTCGTAGATGAGATGAAAGTACTTGTAGATAAGGTGATTGTTGACATTCATTTCTATTGTCGCACCATATTTCTCACACCCAATAGCTTGAGCAATGACACAACATCATAGTTTCTATAATCATACACAAGTACTCTAGAATTTTCCCAAATTTCAGTCACAAGCTTAAGAAAAACAGGTCCATCCAACATGTTTAAGTAATCTTCCAATTTCTAGAATAGAATCCCGGAAAGAATACTCGGTCTGTTCAGTTCTCTCATATGGGTTGATCCAGAGTTTACTCCTTCAGGAGTTCAAGATCATAAATCTTTCCTCTAATGTTGTGACTTTGTATAGAAGAAAGGAACTAGGGAAAAACTGAAGAGGGTGAAATACAAAAGATGAGAAAATCTTCTTTATATAGACGGAGAAGGTACGTTAGACTCAAGAGTAATAATGACTTGAAAGAAAAAACAATTTACATTTTTTAAACTAGCTACAAAAGAGACATAATTAACTTCAAAATGGAAAGAAGTGTAATAGACTCTATCAGAACATACCACATATAAGAATACAAGGGGACATATACTTATGACTTGCAAGAAGTGGCTGACACAAAATAAAGGCATCAAAGGAATTGCTTATTGTAACGCCCCAAAACTACCCGGCGGAAATTCATAAAATCAGAGTTTAAAAAATTCACCTTTTAAAATAGGATGTCACATTTTCAACTTTAAAAACAATAATTAACATTTACCGCATATTCAACATGAATACATAACACTAAAACATAGGGGGACAATTAACAACTTTATTTATTCTTTAAACCAAAACATCTTTTACAACTTTGCAGCAGAGTTTAAATTATTCAACTAAACATGGTATATCATGTTATTCGATTTAAAGCAACTTAGCAACAACTTGATCATACCGAAACAACTTAAAAACAACAACTAGAACAACTAAACGTCCATTCCCCGAGTGTTACGTACCAGAGCACCGACACCGACTCGAACTAATGAAGGTAATCATCTTGCTTCAAGCTACCTGCACATTACCAACATAGGGGCAACATTAAAATAGAAGGGGTGGGATATTGAAAATTATAAACGGCGTATGATAAACAATACTTAGATAAGGATCATAGATAATTCACCACTTAACAACATCAACATCAAACAACGACTTAATAGTCATCCACCTTTTATCAACTTATGTTATTACTATTACAACCATCAATATTTTCTACATAAACCATATAGTCATATATTCAGCAAGAACTAATTAATCAATTTAATCAACACAATTCATTAATCAACTTAAAACAACATAACAACTTTATCAACTTGAACGACATGTACAACTTATCACCTTGAACAACATACACAACTTATTAACTTGAAACAACATGAGCACATAACCAACATCAACAATGTAACACAATGCAACTCAACTGTGCATATGCATGTGGTACCATTGGAGTAAAACTCCCAACTTAAAACTACCAGGTTATTGAGGTATCTGCAAGGCATAAGCCTTCATCTTTTTAATGTTGTCAATTTACCGAGGCATCAAGGCATAAGCCTTCAACTTTCAACTTAATTGCTAATCCGGGCCAACGTGGGGTGAGCAACGACTCCAACATAAATATACATATATGTTATGTGACATGTACGACTCAACAACATAAACAACACAACATCAACATCATAAACAACATATACAACATGAACAACTTAAATCAACGATGGCTAATAAACCTTCAACTTGAACAACACAACAACTTCGGAAACACAAAATAACGTGGACAACATGAGCAACTCATACGACATAAACAAGCAACGCAAACAACTTATACGACAAAAGCAGCTAAAAAAATCAACTTCGGCTTATAAAGCCTTCAACATTTCAACTTTAGAATTATTCTGTAATCGGAAACATACAACAACTTAACCGCACCTATAAATCAACTATACAACACATTTTCGACAAAACAACGTAATAAAAACCAACTCTTGATTTATCCGACTTACCCCGATTAATTTCGTTAAATTCCGAACAACTAAGTTTTTCACCTAATTCGGCTAAACTGACTAAGCCGACACTATTTTTCATGTTTTGCAGTTAATACAACTATTTATAAAATTCTGTAAAAAAATAGTGTTCTGATAAAATTCTATCTGTCATGACAATGAAGACTACATTCTATTTTTCTGTCAAAGCTACAATCACAGTCTTAATAATAAGTATTTTGTTTCCCTTCATTACTATGGTTTATACTCTGCTTTTCATGATTTCAACAATCGGTTCAACGTCCCCAATTTTTTCCAGAAAAATATCAAATCGCATCAACATAAAATTGACACTATACGGAATAACTCATGAACAACTTAAAATCATCAAGAAATCAACAATTACACAGAATCGTTCAACAAACTATTAACACAACAAAATACAAGAATCAACATAATTTAACATCAACATAAACAAAACACAATATATACAATCATCCAAACCCAACATCATTTATCAAACCCGGATATAAGGATCAAACCCCATCCTTACCTTAATCGGTGGCTGCTTCGAATTTCCGATCAATTTTTTTCCGTTTTGACATTCCCGACGACAACTTCTCGTATTCGCGTTCTCCCAATTTTTCTATTTCCAAATTTCACGATTTCTCCAAATGTTTCTTCGTTCCTCTTTTTCTCAACTTCCTCTTCTTACTGATATTTCCTTTTTCTCATTCTTTTATTTTATTCTTTCCTTTTATTAACATAATAATAATAATAATAATAATAATAATAATCCAATATAATACTAATGAGCCTAATTCTTAAACCCCCTTTAATTGCTAATTCTGAAGCAATTCAAGCCCATTAACCAACATGCTCTGATAATCCATAATATTACTTATAATATTATTCTTTTGACTTTTCGACTTATATTCCGACTTAACGACTTAATTTACTACAACGCCAAATCAACCGAATAATAATTCACAAATAAATACTTATTTATGACTTAATCGATTAACTTCCGATTATCGATCAAATGGTCCAAACAATTCTAAAAACATATCCAACAATACCCGAAGATTATTCCGTACCGTCTTTCACAACTTACATCGACTTAATTAATTAGATTCGACTTAAACTAACTTATAACATAATATTCCGATATCTTGGAAATCAACTTAAATCAACGCGACTTAGTGTTGCACCCCAAAATTTGCCCTCACAATACAAGACTTTGTGTGCTAAGAAGGTTCACAAGGTTCACAAGATTCACAATGCTTTCAAGACCTTTCATGAGGTTCATGAAGTCTACAAGTCACTTTATGAGGTTCACAAGGTTCACAATACCTCCCATACGGTTCACAAGACATTTTATGATGGTTCACAAGGTTCACAAAGTTCACAATTGGTCAGAAGAGTTGACAATTCCCTCAGACAATGCACCTCCTAAGCAGTGCATCCAAAACTAGGGTTTTGACTTTAATCAGGCTAGATGGACTTCCAAGACTTCAAGTGAGCTTCATAACATCTTATATGTGTGTAAGAACCCCCATGACAAGTTTCAAGACTTTTCTCAAAAGTTTGCTCAGTCAAATGATCAGATAAGTCAAAATCAGTCAAAGTAGTTAAAAAGTCAAACTGAGGTCAACTGTGGTCAAACCAAAGTCAAACTTCATGATTTTTTGCCAACATCAAGTATATGAAGTAAAATTCATCATTTGATCAAGGGTTGATCATGATTCATCAAGGATAGTTCAGATCATCAAGAATCAGGAGTTTCTAAATTAGGGTTTTCTTAGTAAAAGTCAACTGAACTTTGACCAGCCATAACTTTCACATGCTTCATCACCAAGTATCCATCCAAAGCTCATTTTGAAGGAAATTGAATTCTCTACAACTTTGTGTCTCACAAGACAAGCCCAAAAATGCTTCATTTGGAAGGTATGAGCTAAGACATTATAGGTCCTTTTGAAAGTCAACAAAAAGTCAACAACTTCAAAAGGGCATAACTTGAGATTGGTAAATGATATGGACATGAAACCAGTGGGGTTGTTTAGAGGACTCTTCAAGCTTTTCAAAATGTCCAAGAACACCCTCATAGCATTAAAATTGAAGGATGTGTGCCCTTGCAAAGTTGGGAAATTTTGGGTTGGTTTATGAAGAAAATGGAGGTCTAAAACCAATTTTTTCCAAATGGGCTTGCCAAATAATGACCCAATCCACATCAAAACATCTTGCACGAAATTAAATTGATTTATTCATAATTTTATTCATTTTGTTTTTATTTATTATGATTTTTATATTAAAAAATCATTTTAAATTCAAATAAAATATAAAATAATGAAAATTAAATTTGATTTGGTTTCTAGAAGGTCTTAAATTATATTTAGACTTGATTGATACAAGAGTAATGAGAATCATACCAAAATATCAATGTGAGATCAAGGATATTCAAGTTTTAAAATCAAATATTTTTCAATCTAAAAAGGTCCAAAAATCCACAAGTTTGATGAAACTCTTGACCTAGTTTTGTTATATGGTATATAAACAACACATAGCATTGCAAGAGCCACGAATTTCCAGCCTCAAAACTCAGTTTCAAACTTCACAAAATTCATCAAAAACTCAAATTCGGATTTCAAGGTAGAGGGAATTTTAATGAGTTTTGAGCATTGCAACATGTTCTATGATGATCATTGAACGTATTTGGATCATAAACAACCTCTGAAACATCCTCATTCATGCAAACCGAATTCATGTTCTTCATTTTTTTTCAATTTTCGATTCTGCTCATTTGATTGTTATAAATTGTTTTTGTGTTGTTAATATTGTTTGTTGTGATGCCTAGATGGTTTCTGGATAAAAGGATCGAAGAAATAAACCCTAAACCGCAAGTTGCCATGGCTAGGGTTCTTGATTTGAATTTGGGATCTTTCGATTTAGCTAACATAAATTAATTTTGAGACTACAATTGGATTGTGTGCTGTATGGGGATTACAAATATGTGATCAATTTGGTAAAATTGTACCTGTTTATGTTGATGCGAAATTTGCAGGGTTTGTGCGCAGGAAAAAACGCAGGAAAATCCCCAGCAATTTTCGCAGGTAAACCTGCGAAATTCTGAGGAAGAAGACGATGCAGTTGGCGCGAAAATCTGAATTCAAATTTGGATTGTTTTTATAATATGTAGTTGTTATTCTATTATCAATTAGAGCGCATAGCTCAGTTGGTTTTGGTGTGTGTGTGTGATAAGCTGAAAGGCCAGGGTTCGAAACCAGCCAAGGCAATTTTTTTTTGCTTAATTTATTCTTGTTTTCCAGAACAACAACAAAACCATGTGAAGTGCATTGTTATCACTGGCGCGCGCGCAGCCCAGTGGCTGGCTGGCTGGTCCTGGAGAATGCATTGCTCAGGGGCTGGGTTCGAATCCCAGCCCAGGTAAGTTCTTTTTCTACTTTTTTCTGTTTTTTCTATTTTATTTGTTTATGTTATAATTAAATGAATTTAAAATAATAAAAATATGTTTATGCTATTTTTTTTCTATAACTTAAAATTCAGTTTTTTTTCAAATAAACCTTATTAGTGAAATTATTTAAAGTTTATCTTGTTGTATGTAAATAATAATTTTGTATAATTAATTTATATTAGATAATTTATCTTTTCCAAACAATTAAAAACCCTAATTTTGTTTTATAAACTCATAAACCCTAAAAATATCTTTTTTTTTTAAAAAAAAACCTAATTATAATTCTTGTTTATATTTTAATTAGTGAATAAAATTTTATTATAATTTTTAAATTTGTAAATATAATTGTATGATCACTTTTTTTAATCATATATATATTTTATCTAATATAATTAAATTTTGTAAATACAATTATAATTAATTCTATCTTTTATAATATGTAAATATTCCACAATTGTTTATATTTTAATTTTTCATGTAAATAATTTCTATTATATATTAAAATTGCCAATTTAATTATGTTCATGATTAATTTTATAATTTATACTTAACTTAAAATTATAATTGTTTATATTTTTCTATTAACCATTAAAATTTTGTTTATTATAATATTTTTTGCTTATTATTATTACTAACCATGTTTATTGCTAACCCCCTTTTATTTTTAAATTGTGATTATTATTATTATTTTCACTAACCCCTATTATAATTATTTATTTATTCTTGCTTATTTATTTTTCTATTTATTTAAATTGCTTTATTATTATTGTAATTCCTCCTGGATGTAATATTTTGTAATATTTAAATTATTTATTTTTATTGCCATGGTTAGTAAAAATAGGGAGTGTAAACATGTATGATATTTAAAATTGAATTTAGATCACTTAATTATAAGATAAATATTTAAAATTGAACACTCACACACGTAAGTCGATCTTTGATCGCCATCTCACTTTCTAGGGTTACCTCTCATTGTTGCCTAATCAAAAGGTCAAGTAGGGTGTATAAAGCAAAAGTCCCTTAAAAATAAAGTCACCTAGTCCCTTAACAATAAAAGATCAAGTCCCTTAATGGTTGCCTTCATAATGATCTTATCCCTTTCGAATAATGATGACAGTCCCTCCAAAAATGCTTAATACACCCTACAGTTGCCTAATAAACAGATGACCCTTCACTTGTCCCTCACATCCAAGGTAATGACTACCTATTCCTTAATAATAGGGATAGTCTTACCATTTAAAGTATTCAAGAACAGAAAAGACTTAAACTTTAGGGTAGGTTCCTCATAGTTACTTGCTCACTATTCAAAAACTTTTCAAACACTTCACAAATTTCAAACAATTTTCAAACACAAGTTTTTTTACGCATCCGTACATGGATCATTATCAAACTCTTATGAAAATTTCTATTCACACACTTCACATTTTCAAAAACAATTCAAAGTGAGCTAAGTAACTAAGAGCCCATGGATAACCATGGATGTAAAGGGTGCTAATACCTTCCCTTTACATAACCTACCCCCCGGACCCAAAAATCTTTTATAAGGTCTTTCCTGTTCTTTTATGCCTTTCCTTTGGATAAAATAAAAGTCGGTGGCGACTCTTGCTATCCGCAACATAACTAAAAGTCAGTTCTCCCACCGTGTTACACTTAGCACAACATACCACAATTATATTTAATAAAATAATTAATTAAATAAACGGGCGTTACAATTATTATCAAGAAAAAATAAATCTTAATATTTATCTAATCATAAATGCATTCATAGATAGAGGTATACGCAAGGAACTTAAAGAATATTACGAAACCCGATGTGTCAAAGCATGATTATGCATGGCTAATAATTATGACATAAGTCATAATATTATCTCACACTATCTCAGAATTAAGTGTTGTGACTGTTCAAAATCCAAAGAGTTAGATCATAAGATTTTCTTTTGGAGAGATTATATTTTTGTGAAACTCCCATGACTTTGAAAGTTCATGTTTCAGAGCTGCACTTAATTTGTGACCAATCATACATCTAATTAAGACACCATCCAACTTGTAGAGGTATCTTTATTAGATGACACTTCTCAATTATGGATAAAGAAATCATACCTTGAAATTTGAAGATCTTTGATGTTGATTCTTTATCTGAGTGCTTTCTGTTCTGATAGTGATTCTGACTTCAACATCTTCTTTGTAGATCTTTTGATCAACTTTCTTCATTCAAATTCTGAAGGATGTTCGCTCTTTCTGAATGTTGACTCCAAGCATGATGATCAAAATAAGTCTTCAGATCAGAACCAATCATAGAACTTTTGAGGGCATCCCTGCAGTGTCTTTAGACATCAGAATATTCATCTTCTTATCAAGATTCTCTTGACAAGAGACTTGTTATCAGAAGATCAATAATTCCTTACCTTAAACATAAACTTCTGAGAAGTTATGTGCTTGGGAGAATTATTTGACATATCCTAATCATCTTCTGATTTTGTTTCCATGAATAGATGCAGATTTTTGTCAAATACAAGTATCATCAAACTTAGACACAGTTTGAGTGACACACTTGTTGTTGCAACACTGCTAACTTGATCAAAGTTAGTTCAACAAAAATTGACATCACATATGCTTCTGAAAAGAATGTCTACTGGTTTCTTCATTTTGAATAATACCAGTGACTTAAATTCTTTTTAGCTTAGAATATATGACTTTTGTCTCAGCATCTCTAATTCCGGAACTCATACACCATGAAGTTTTGAGTAGAATGTCTGATAACATTCTGATCAATTATATTTTGTTTAATTGAGGTGGAATCTCAATTTAACAAAATTTTAACTGTCAGAGTTTCTTCCATCCAAGTTATCAGAATACTTCACTGATGATATTCCCGAGGAATCAATAAGCATCCTTCTTTTGAATACACTTCAATATCTCTTTGAATCTTTGCAAAGGAAACATCATTCAATCTGCATTAAATCTTCTAATTGTTTGATTAGTTAGGTCTTATAAGTTCTGATAGAAATCATTTCTAGAGTTTGACATCCTCTATTTATGATTTTTGACTTCTTCTGTAGACTTTAGCATGAAGTTCTTATGAATCAAAATCATAAGACAACAATCATCCTTTTCACTTAGGAAAATTTCTAACGAGATTCACATGAGAAAGTCAAGGATGAACTAATCTGTTTCTTGAAAACATCTCACACTCATTTAGAAATAATCTTCAGTAAACAAGATTTCTTGTTTTCTCATGATTTAATCTCTGAGCAAAAATACATTGATCAACCAATCGTATTTAAGATAAGCATTCAACAAATATTTCTCCTTATCTGATGAATCTATCTTGTCAGCTGATTTTGTCATCTTCTTCCAAACTCCAAAGGAAAAAATCTTGACAATCTTCAAGAATCAGTGACTTTCTCAATGTAATCTGTTGATTTACAATACAGAACTCAATCTTCATCATCATCAACTGATACAAGACTGAAATTGTAAGTGGATGAAATTTCACCTTGAGTGTTTCTACACACAACATATGGATCTTTATCTGACCCTGTTAAGTGTTTGATATCCATCAATAACAGAATCGGAGCTCTGATACCAATTAAAGGTATGAGAAAAACACAAGTTAGGGGGATTTAATTGAGATTTTCATTCCTGAATACTTTTCGCAAAAGGAAGTATTGCATTAAGCTATGTTATGATTGCACTATGGAATCATAAAATAAAGTAAAGCATAAAGCAAGAGTAAAAAACACACAATATATCCTGGTTCACTCGAGCAACTCTCAAGCTAGTCTAGTCCACCCCGCAAGGTGATTTTCCTTCATCAAGGACTTAATCCACTATAATCAAACCATGATTACTATCGCGTGTCCAACCACAGTGACTAACTGCACAACCAAAGTTGCGACTTCCTTGCACAGCAACCTACCGTAACTAATTGCACAACAACATGTCATGACTTCCTTATGTTGGCAACGTGCAGGTAATCCAGAGGAGTAACCGGTTACCTTTAGTCGACTCGGTAGTCAGTCGCTCTGATACGTAGCACTCGGGGGAAATGACGCGTGTCTGTTTTGTTGATTTGTTGAAATGCTGAATTTTAATTTAATTTAAGAACTTAGAATATTTATTTATTATTTTGAAGTTGTTTCTATGTTGGATAAAGATGCTGCAATTTGTTTTAGAATCCACTGCGTAATGTTTTAATGAAGTTGAATTAATTAAGTAAATGAAGTTGTTTTATGTTTATTTATGCAAAGTGCTATGTATTAAGCATGTTATAATTAAAAGGTTGAAATTTTTTGAAAGTTGAAATGTGATATCCCGTTTATGCGGATGTTTTTGTAAACTCTGATTTAATTATATTTAAAGGGTAGAAATGGGATGTTACAGAGACCCTCTGATTAATCAAACATCCATCTATTTTCCGTGGTTGAATGACATCAAGCCGCATATTTTTATATCAGATTTGATGCTTTATAATAGTTGGAATTTCCCTTCTGCTTGGTTTTCGTTGTTTCCTTTCCTGCAAAAATATTCTGATACGGTTCTGATGCAAGGTGCTAACAAGGATGATTTTATATATTGGAAATTAATGTTTGCGGTATTCTCGATCTCAAAGAAACGATTAAATGTGAAACTGTTATGTTGCCTAAAGTTCTTTGGTGCAAACAACTATGGAATCCGCACATCCCTCCTAGCCGTGCCTTGGTTGTGTGGAGCTTGATTCACCATAAACTCCCTACAGATGAATTTCTCAAATATAAGGAAATTTCCTTGGCTTCACGATGCCCGCTCTGTTGTAACGATGAAGATTCAATTTTGCACTTATTTTTTAAGTGTGATTTTGCAATTAATATTTGGAATTGGGTTTGTTCCTTGCTGAATTCTCACCCTCATTTCACTTCTATTGAGGATTGTATTCAGTTATGCACTAAATTGGCCTCCCCTCAAACTGCAGTTGTGGCTTTTGCGGCGATAATTCATACTTTATTTCAACTTTGGCATGCTCACAATGGTGTGATTCATGGGAATTTCGCTGCTAATTTGGTGCAAGTTCAGAAATTAATTTTGCAACAAGTTCAACTTTCCGGCAAGATTACTACGAAAGCAAATTTCATTAATTTGCAAGAATTAACTCTCATTAAAGCGTTTAAGGTTTCAATCATTCCGCCTAAAGCTCTTTGCATCAAGGAAGTAATTTGGAATCCACCCTTTTTGGTGCGCTCAAATGTAATTGTGACGGGTCTTTCATCCACGATGCGAACTTGGTCGGTAATGAGGTATTTTTAGATATCGCAATGGTAATTTTGTCTTAGCTTTTGCGGAGCGTCTTGAATGTGACTATTCCATTCTTGCAGAATTTGGAGATGTCATTAGAGCTTTGGAGATTGTGATTTCTCGAGGTTAGGATAAGCTTTTGATTGAAATCAAATCGGCGTTGGTGGCCAAAGCCTTTTCTAACCATTCTTTAGTTCCTTGGAATTTCAAGCGGCGTTGAAGATACTTTTTAGACCCTAATAGATTCACTAACCTTATTATTTCTCACATTTATAGAGAAAAAACTATGTATGCCGACTTTTTGGCGACTATTGCGCTGGACATCAACTAAGTTTCTCTTTTTGATTTAATTCCTTTGTGGATTAGGAATGATTATATATATATATATATATATATATATATATATATATATATATATATATATATATATATATATATATATATATATATATATATATATATATATATATTGGTTGATCTATATCAATAAGTCTTTATAATTTTTTTCCTTCTTATTTCCTACAAATTTTTATAAAACAAAAAGGCCACTCGCACTAGTAAGAATAACCTCTATCACTCAAAGTAAAAGACATCTCTAACTTTACATAAAAAAAGAAAGAAAAGAAGAATACATCTTTAATTATTTTTTTATAATGTAAAAATTGGTCATTCATGCTAACCAAACTATTCAACTTAAATTCTCAATTTTTATTGATTATTGGATTATGAGTCTTTATAATTTTTCTTCTTCTTATTTCCTACAAATTTGTTTTAGTTTAAAAAAAATAGGTTTTTTTTTTAGTTTTCAAAAATGAATTTTTTAATTTTTTTAAATATTATAAATTTTTCAATATTCATTTTTCTTAAATTGTAAGATTAATTTTGACATCGTATAACATAATATATATTATTAAATAATTTTTCAATAAAATAATGAAATATCTAAAATAATATTTTAAGAATAATTATTCAAACAATTTATTTTAAAATTTTTTTGAAAAATTTCTTTGTAATTTTTTTCCATAAAATTATATTATACTATAAAAATTATTTTTTAAGAAACGGCAAAACAAACTAGTCTTATATAGTTGTTGGTCCAATAAATATAAAAAATATATAATTTTAATTTACATAGAATTGTAATTATAAAATATTTAAAAATGTATTAGTAAAAAGATATAATTAATTTGTTCAAACAAATTTATTAATTCATTAATTTGACCTTTAAATTAATTGAATCACATCGAATCAATTGTATATTTATTTCTTTGATTTTTTTATCTGTTATACCCTTTAATTCACGGTTAGATCAATTTGACCGGCCGGATCAGATGAGGACTTAAACTTTTTTATTAACATTTATACTATAAATATCTTTAATATACAAAATATTAATTTAAATAATAAAATTCTTGATTTATCATCTTTAGACAAAAAAAAAATTAGTGTAAAACTACATATTAGATATTGAAAAAATGAAGAATCTTAAGAATTTTTAAAGTATAATTGTGTATTTTGAAATTTTAAATTGTTTTATGTTTTTATTCTTATATTTTAAGGAAAATGTATTTATCTATGTATATAGCCAATATCCTAACACTTATTATGAAATTCATCTTTTACATTATTGTAAATTTGACATTTTATAAAAAATCTAATAAATTTTAGTGAAAGCAAACATTTATACTTTGTAATGAAATAAAAGAAAAAGCATTCAACAAATTTATTTTTCATAAAAAGAAGTTCAACAAAACATAACAAAAGTAGTAATAAAAAAACAAAAGTAATAATTAAAAGGGCACCAACCTCAATATTACTAAGTAATCCAACTTTAATAATGTTTTCAAAAGAAATATTTATTGATAAATCAACAAAGTTTATATAAGATTCACGGCATATAAGATCTATTTGGTAAAATGACATAAAATAAATATTTTAATTAAAATATAAAATCACATAAAAAATAGAAATTAATAGTTTTTCGATGTAATCTTTTTTTATATAATCAACTCATCACGACCATTCATAATAATTATTTTAAATATATTTAAAATAAAAATTAAATTTAAATTAAAATCTGACTGTTTTATATGTTAATATATTCTCATTAAATCCTAAAAAATATAAGGATTTAATTGATATGCACTGACAGGTAAATAAGTTTTACACTGTCAATGAATCATAATCGTTGGATGTTATAACAAGTTTGACTTTTATTTTAAAAACTTATAAAATATAACAAATAAGTGATGATAATGAATTGACACTATGTATATCAATTAATCCCAAAATATAATTAATTATTAGTTTTTCAAATTAAGATTACAAGAGTATGTTTATTAGAAAAAATAATTAGTCAAAAATTATAAACTATAAACTATATAAATTAATTCATCAAAATAAGATATAGGTTACTATTTTACTTTTTTTTACTAATTATATATTGTAATTTTTGACTTGGATACACCAAATATAATATAAAACTCTCTAATTCTAGAGATTCAATCTTTTACATTCCCAATATATACTCAAAATTATAATTTTTTTATTCAACACCAAATATTTCACTTTTTTGCAATAAAAATATTTTCCAATTAAAATATAAATTCAAAAAAACTTAGAATTCTAGATAAAACATTGCTTAATCCTAACAATGACTAGAATTAAAATTCTAGAATACTATTCAAGACTCTCCTTGGTACTAATGTTGAACAAAAGATAAAGAGAGTCAACAAAACAATAAATAGTTTGGCACGTGTGCTCCATGCTTACACTGGCAACAAAAATACCATAAACACCTTGTTAACATACTTTCTTTCCAAGTCATTACAATTTCACCACAAGGGCAAAACCGTAAACATCAAATAATCACAAATTTTCACCCACCCCGTAACAAAAAGAAAAAGCATAATAAATAATGCATATATATATATAAGACACTAAGTCTCACCTCATACCAAACACATCAAAAAATTCATTCAAACAAAAAACTTGGTAAAAATCACCATCTTTGAAGAAACAATTCTATTGGTAAAGAAAAAATTTCACTTTATTTTTTTCTTGAGAGAAAGCCAAAGATCTGACCAGTAGTGAAAAGAGAGAGAAAAGATGTGCGGTGGTGCTATTATCTCCGACTTCATCCCTGCTACGGCGGCTGTAGGTGGCTCCCGCCGTGTTACTGCTGATATCCTGTGGCCGGATTTGAAGAAAAACGGTTTGAAGAATTTGAAGAAACCGTTTTTGCTTGACGATGATTTCGAGGCTGGGTTCAGAGAGTTCAAGGATGATTCTGATTTTGATGATGAAGAGGATGAGGAAGAAGATGAAGGATTGATGCTCGGTGTGAAAGGTTTTTCTTTTGCTTCTGCCAACAACAAATCTTCAAGGACCTTCTCTCGCGGTAACTGTTTGAGATTTTTTTTTTAATGTAAATTTAATTATTTTCATTTTCATTTTCATTTTCACATGCATTTGTTATTATCTTGTCTCACATTTTATTGTTTTTTATGGATGGAAATATTTTGTTTTCCTATTTGTTTTGTATTTTTTTTAAATATTATTTTTTAAAATAAATATTAAGAGTTTTTTTTTTTTTTTTTTTTTTTTTTTTAATTTGTGAAATATTTCTGTATGGTTTAGAATTTTGCAGGTTGTTATTTTAATTTATATGATTCCATTCTATTGTTTTAGATCTTGGCAATCTCTAGAGGATTTATTTTTTAATTTTTGATTTGTAATTGGTTTTGAATTTGATTACAGAACAGTGGTTGTAGCTATTGGAATGATTTTGCAGATCCAATTTTGTGTGGTTGTGATTATTTTAATGATTTTATAGATCCAATTGAAGCTGGTTTAAGTTGCTTGTTAATTGTTAATTAAAGTTGCTTGTTAAGTGTTAAATTGTTATAAATAATGTTGGAGCTTCAATTTTTTTTGGGGTTCTTGGTGTTAATTTTGTTTTGATTGGTGAAATTTAATATTCGCTTGATTTGGTGAAAATTAAGTTTGATCAATACTTTCCTAAGTAATAGATCTGCTTTAATGGAACCAAGCTTTGATTAATTGATCTGAGTAGTTGATAATTTGAGGATTGTAATAATCGATTTTAATTTCGTATCTGTAAAATTGAATTTTGCTTCTGTTTTGGTTATTGATTCAATGTGTAAATAATGTTGCATGCATTAGATGGTTCATTGATTAATTTGAGTTTGAAATTCGGTTGTAGGATCGGTTGCTGCAAAACCTGTGGTGGCGAAATTGAATGAGCAAGCTGAAAAGGATTCAAAGAGGAAGAGGAAGAATCAGTATAGGGGTATCCGACAACGTCCGTGGGGGAAATGGGCAGCTGAGATTCGTGACCCGAGGAAAGGAGTTCGTGTTTGGCTCGGAACGTTCAACACTGCTGAAGAAGCTGCAAGAGCTTATGATGCTGAAGCTAGGAGAATCCGTGGCTCAAAAGCCAAGGTGAATTTCCCTGAAGAAACTCCAAATGCTTCTGCAAAACGGGTTAAGCCGAATGCTGAGAAGCAGATGGTGAACAAGAATCTGAACTCGATCATACCGAATGGGAATGCGATGTTCAACTTCGGCGAGAATATGGAGAATTACTATTCCCCTATGGATCAGGTTGAACAGAAGCCGATGGTTAACAACCAGTTTGCGAACATGGGAGCGTTCGTGGGAAATGGATTTCAGCTTGCGGTTGCTGATGTTAATGCTTACTTCAGCTCAGAGCTTTCGAGCAACTCGTTTGATTATTCTGATCTAGGTTGGGGCGAACAAGTGCCGAAAACCCCTGAGATTACGTCTGTGTTTTCCGCTCCTGCTCCTCTGGAAGGCGAATCTCAGAACAATCTGCGGTCCAACAATGCTCAGGAGATGCTACCTATGCAAGATGAATCTGCAAAGACACTCTCTGAGGAGCTCGCTGATATCGAGTCCCAGCTGAAGTTCTTCGAGAACTCGTTTGATGATAACTGGAGTGATGCTTCCTTGGCGTCTTTGCTCGGTACTGATTCAGTTCAGGATGGTGGAAACACAATGAGCCTCTGGAGCTTTGATGACATGCCCGCCATCTCCGGCGGCGTTTTCTGAAGAACATCCGCTCCGCCTTGCCGATTATGTAAATAAAGCTACAAGTCAGTAACTTTCATTTTACATTTGATCGGTCATTTTACATTCGGTTTCTTAAATTTTGTCGGGTTTTAACAATTATGAATTGTTTTCAGGATTGTTGGGTTATTTATATTGTTGATGGCATCAAGAACAAGAACAAGAACAAGCTTAACCAAGTTTGGAGTTTTATTCTCTTGTGGCGAATAAGTTATTCATAGTTTTTTTTTATAAAAATTATTAGGTATCCTTTTGTCTTGTCAAAAACCTTTTGAGGATTTTTCAGTTTGATGTTTATAAGGATTATGTTATGTTATGTTTATGGATGTTATAATTGTAAACTTGGTGGTTTTTCTTTATGACAATTTTCTCCTTGTTTGGTGGAATGATTTTGATATCTGGTTTGGTTGAAATAATGTGGACAGGAGTTTATGAATTTGTGACTATGAATGCAGAGATTTTGATGTAATATATGTTCCATATAGAAATCATGATTTCAGAGATGAGTTTAATGGTACATTTGGTGTAAAGTCGTTTTATGACACACCTACCTTCAATGAATCATGATGGTATGTTTCATTTTCTCTTCATAGATTCAAGTTTCATAGATTCAAGCCTTATAGCCTTATAGCATGTTTGGATTCACTTTTGGAATATTCTGAATCAATTTTAAAGGCGTAGAATTGATTCTTGTGATTTTGAGGTGCTTCTATTCTTGGGGGTTTTCGATCTTATTCAATCACTCAATTCGATTAGGTGTTTCCTTAGAATAGAACCATGTGTCTTCTTGAAATTCTACAACTATGTTTGCTGGGACACTTATATATTTTGTTCATTGATATTTTGGTCTTGTTCTTGCGGTTTATAGAATTAAAGATTCGATAGAATCTTCTTCATTATGAGCTCATGTTTCTATTGAGCTCTATAAACCAAGAGTCTTATTCAATCATTCACTTTGGAATGATTAAGTGTTTCTTTAGAATAGAAGAACCACATGCATTTTGAGATCTTACAACTTTCTTATATGGGGCATTTATTATTTGTGTTCATTGATCTCTTGGTCTTGATCTTACAACTCATTGAATTATTAAGGATTCAATTGAATAGTCATTATGAGCTCATATTTTTGGAATTACATTTTCTTCTTTGGTACACTTTAGAGTAAATCCAACTTCAACACTGTATATTTCTATTCCACCTGTTCCATTTATTTGACTGGTAGTGATTTTATTTTTCATAATTTGTAATTTAATTTAGAGTTTACCCTCATTAACATGTTCCTATAACTTTTTTGATTGATAGAAGCATGTTCTTATAACCACCTATTTTGACTTATGCCTAATGATGTTTGTAAAGGTCATACAATAAAATACATCTCCAAATAGATTAACATGCAAAGTAATGATTTCACAAAAGTTTTTTTTTTTTTTGTTGTTGATTAAGGCAAACATAATTTGGTGGAAAAATTGGTGACTAGGAGAATAAACGGCTACTCTAACTATTTTGGTGAAATTTAGTATGATTTCACAAAAGATTAATCCATAGTTCAATGCAAATATATACTTTACAATTAGATATGACAAAAGAAGGGCGGCCATTTTCATCTTATTTAAATTAATAAATTCGATATTATGATAAAATTTTGTTCTTTATCTTGATCTTCGATACGATAAAGAATTGAACTATAGATATCTTTTTATTGAAAAATCAAGTCCCAAATATAATTCAGGTCATTCATTGTTTATATTTACATACCAAGTTCAATAGTATTGGACATGATGTGGTGTATTGAAAAAAAACTCAATTTCCATCTTAATTAAAGATAGAGTCCACAAAAGATTTATCTAGAGTGACACTTTTCACCTTACAAGTATTGGAAAAATTCTAAGTCGCACATTGATTAAAATAGAGTCCACCAAGGATTTATATAGAGTGTCTTCCCTCGCCTTACAAGTAGGTTTTGTATGGATGAGTTAGGTTAAACTCTAATTCTATCATGTATCAGAACCTATCAATTCAGGTCACCCACTGTTTATATGGGCACCAAGTCCAATAATGCTAGAGCCTATCAATTCGGGTCACCCACCGTTTATATGCACACCAAACCAAATAGTGCTAGGCGCAATGGATGTATTGAAAAAAACAAATCTCACATATCGATAATTCAGGCCACCCATAATTTATATCCACACACTAAGCCTAATAGTACTAGGCGTGAGTGAGTGTATTGGAAAAAATCCAGGTCCCACATTGATTAAAGATAGAGCCCACAATGTTTTTATAGAGTGACACCCCTCACCTTATTAACCGATTTCGTAGGGATGAGTTACACCAAACTCTAATTTTATCACTCTTAAACAAGCTCGGGTATCTCAAGGGGTGGTAAACGGGAATTGCTTGCCCTGTTTAGGTCCTTGGCAAAAAGTTCGCAAAAAAAAAGGACGAGACGGGACAAACATATTTGAGGATGCAAGTCTAAAGCGTTGCACCACCCCGCATAAAAGTGAGGGCAAAGCAAGACGTGGACATTGAACATTTTAGACCTAAAAATTACAAAATTGTATGTAAAACCCCGTGCAGCAGAAGCCCGCATAAAATGAGACAGAGTGAGGCTGACACATTAAAGGGTACAGGCTTAAAACCTTGACCCACCATGCGAAAAAGTGCGGGTTTGTCCGAATGGCCGACTCCATTTTGCCACTCCTAGGTATTTCTTCCTTGTCCTACAAAGAAATTATTATTTTTTATAAAAATAATTCATTTTTTCTAATTTAGAATTTGCCCCGAACTTACAATCTCTTCTGACACCAATATACATTACAAATAATAAAATAAATATTTTTTTAATAATTACAGATATACATTCAAATAATAAAGTACTAACTAAAATATTTTGATAACCCAACTAGTATTTCAATTTATCAAAGCTAGATAATATAGTACAAACCAATATGAACCAAGTTGATTCGGAGGTGGATTTAGGTGGATAATAATGTATAAATCATTTGACATATTTCAATTTATCAAAGCTAAATAATATAGTACAAACCAATATGAACAAAGTTGATTCAGAGGTGGATTTAGTTGGATAATGATAGGGAGATTAATATAATAATCTATTATTAGTTAAATGAATTTTATTAATATTTTGATATATTGGGAGTTATTTTATATTATGATGTTTTTTTAGAATAATCTTAGGACAACTTGGGATTTAATAAGTTATTGGGCCTATCCACCTATACTACTACTATATATTCATTGAGAGATGACAAGATTATGAAAGGAATGAAAATTTTCTCTATTTTTCTTAGTTAGTTTTATTGCTTCTCTTAGTTTGGTTTAGTCTTGATAGAGTTTAGTTTTGCATCCTATCAATTGGTGCTTTCATCTTGAACTTTAATCATTCCTTCCATGGCATATCCATATTATCATTCCTATATCCCATACATTTCATATCAACAACAACAACAACAAATAATTTCTACTTCACCTCAACAATCATCTTCCACCTTCCATGAACATTCAAGTGAACCCCGCGGCAATGATAGGGAGATTAATAGAATAATCTATTATTAGTTAAATGAGTTTTATTAATATTTTGATATATTGAGAGTTATTTTATATTATGATGTTTTCTAGAATAGTCTTAGGACAATTTGGGGTGCAAGGTATAAGCCTCAAGCCTATTCACTCATGTAGGATTTTATGACATTGAGTAGAAACTCGAACTCTTATTACACACATCTAAGACGTTTTGATCTTTACAAGTTACATTCATGGGCTGGAGGGCTAACCAAGTTTACAGATGGAAGAAATCAGGAGAAGTGAAGCTGTGACTACGTACTACTCTGTAGCATTGATAGGTATGGTATATGATGATTCAGAACTCGTGGCAACTACATTGACACTTGCATCGTTAAAAATTCTTGTTGCTAAAATGTGGTGGCAAGTGAAAGATGATGGAAATATGTATGAGAAAATGTTTACTAAAAACAATAAGGTTATCAGTGTACTTTGGTCAAACAAAAGAGATATTGGTTTATGGTTTGGTCTAACTGATTGGAAAGAATGTAGTCTTGGAATTCAACTCTTACCAATTCTGACGTATAGTACTGCTGCTCGTGCTATCCGTATCAAACAGGTGGATCATGGTAATGATTTTTATTTCACCAATTTCATGCCAGTGGTATGTGTTTTTGTTACAGATTCTTATCTTGGTAGATTTTTAGTCGTTGGACTAGGCTCCACTATTAGTTTCAAGGCAATGGCAATGTTGTGGTTAACAACAATGATCCATCCAGCGAAAGATGATTTTTACTCGGAAGAGTATGAAACACATGCCACTGTTTTGGACAAGTTGTCAGTTTGAAAAAAAAAGCTCTATGAAGAGGGCAACCAAGGCGAGTTTACAATTGTTCAGTTTAAGAAATGGGATCAGTAGGTTTAGAACCTTGAGGACAAGGTTCAAGTGAACCCCGCGACAATGATAAGAGGTGCAATTATACATTTTAATTAGTAGTACAATTATATTAGTTGTTATTATATTTTGAATGTTTTGTTGAATTGGATTTCCAATAGTATTTGAGTACTTTAGTTAAATGCCCATTAATATTATATATGTAGGGTCTTTTGACACATTGAAGAATCAATGAATGAAAAATCAAGTTATCTCTTTATTCTCATTTATCTTTATAGTTTTATTTGTTTTTCTCTAATTGATTTGTTAGGGTTTGTTAGCATCCTAACAGATAATAATGTATAAATTATTTGACTAAATCCTTCTCTGTAGATACATGCATGTTATCTTATAATGCCAACTCATAGTAGGCAGTTCTTTTGAGTATTTTTTATAGGCATATTTAGTCCCCAAATCCTTTAACTTAATTTAATGTTTCGTTTTAGTCCCTTAACTAAAAAACATTACAAGTTAGTCCGTTAAATTCACTTTTGTTAACCTACTTGGTCATTTACGTCAAATTCTGACAAAAAACATTAAGGTATGATGACGTGGATGTACTACAAGTCTTAAAGTTCACATTTGTACTATAAAGTAGGGTTTCCACTTAAGGTGTTTTTAGATAAACGTTGTTTACCTTCACCTAGGGCTTTGTTACACTTAAGTGAAAACCCTACTTTATATTACAAATGTTGAGTCACATTTGGACCTTGAGTCTTGTACTTCCATGTCACCGTAACTTAACTTTTTTTAATAGAATTTGTTGGAAATGACCATTTAGGCTAACAAAGTGAATTTAATGGACTAACTTGCAATATTTTTTAGTCAAAGGACCAAAACAAAACATTAAATTAAATCGAAGGACTAAAACATGTATTAAACCTTTTTTATTTTTTAAAACTAATGATTAATTTTGTTAATTACAATAATAAACCATATTTCATTTCCTAAAATATTTTTACTAATTATAATTAATAACTTTGTTAATTGAGTTAAAATTGTGGAAAGATTAATAATTATCGTATGTAATATTTTAAAGAGAAAATAATTTAAGAGAATCAATATTACACAGAGTCAATATACTTACATTTGTAATAGAAGATATTAAGTTTATTAAATACACGTGTCTGAAGGAACATCTAATGTTTTATTGGTTTAATACTCATTTTAATCCTCTAATTATAGGTTTGAGTCCATTTTGGTCATCTTTTTTTTTTAAAAGTTTCAAACATTATCTAACAGAATAAAAGTAGTTATTTCCGTCAAATATTAACAAACAATTTTAGTTGAGATGACGTGTTAGCTGAGGTGTCGACAACAAGGACTGTGTGGCATAATTATTTTTTATTAATTTTTTTTAGAAAATCTATTTAAATTAATTTTAATAAACTTTAATTTAAAATATTTGGGCCAGAAGCCAATGTTTTTTATACTAGCTGCTACTATAAAACGCGCAAACAACAACGTCAGGTTTACAACAAATTCATATACACTATTGTAATAGGTTAACAATTTCGCAGTAGGTTTATAACGCCATATTTAACGACAATTAACTTAAAAACTGTTGTAATACAACCAGATTTAACGATTGTCTTTAAAATCGTTGTAATACATGATGTGTAACAAACATCGATTCCCAGCAAATACATTTTTTATCATATTTTAAACATATATTTTATTTCATTTTTTAGTGTTACGGAGACTTTAACCTCAAAATACAAAATTCATCTTTGTTTTTCTATTTATAAGTGAAAGAGAATAATTTGATCAAAACTTCGTTAAAATTAAAATTCATCTTACTATTTCATTTTTTAGTGTTATTATCCAGAAATCTCAAAACTTTATTTAAAAAAAGTGAAAGAGATGATCATATATAAAAGAAAACTTAATTATATTTCTAAAAAATAAATATACATCGATAATCATATTACATATATTTATCAAATGTCTGAGCCCATAGCAACATATGCATCTTCATAATCTGTGACTCTCTCCTCAGAATCATAAAAAATAAATTACACGTTGTTTTCTTCACGTACGTCATTATACGTAATTTCCAACCGTTATTAAATGAGTTTGCCATAATTATGAGTAACCCAATAGTTAAGATTTGTTATTCTAATGTCTAACAAATACTTTATATACACTTAATATTCTTATTACATTCTATGTGGGATTTCAACAAAAGTTACTGCAACAAACCAGGATAAGCACTCCATTCATTGGTACATTGTCTATTTTCCCACATGTGCTCTTCTACTACAAATAGCAAACGCCATATGTCCAGTGAAATCTATCTTCTCCCCCGTTGGATAAGCACTTCATTCAAACTCCTAAACCATCCTAGCCATCATCAAATGAATATGCACGGTACCGATAAGGCATTTTCTCAACATCTTTTTCATCTACTTTATTTTCTCCAACTGTCATATTAATTTCTTGATAAAGTTTTTTTTGAATCTCAGGATTGTTGCATTCATGTTTACCAAATTCGATTTAGCGAGACTTAAACGATGGATTGCATTATACATCTACTGGCTTATGCCATCCTAGCAGCAATCTTCCAAGAACATCCTAGCAGCAATCTTTCTAGTTCTTATGTTCATACAATAATATAATAAATATTTATTATTAGGTTTCTAGTATAAAAATATCCAGAGTTATACTTATAGTTAGAGAACAAAAAGGATATATATTAAACTTATTTTATTATATTTTTTATACAAGAACACTTATTTTAAATAAAAGTTATACTTATGAGTTTTTCCATTAGATTCAAACTTAATAACGTGAAAAGACTATTGAGTTTTTCTATTAGATCCAGACTTAATAACGTGAAAAGATTATTGAATTTTTCAATTAGATTCAAACTTAATAACATGAAAAGATTATTAAGTTTTTCCATTATATTCAAATTTAATAACACAGATATCTTTTCATAAAAGTCTTATTAGATTTTCTCATCTAGCATTGAGTTCTTATCTTAGGTAGATTCAAAATTTGTACCTTAAAAAGTAAGTTTTTATCTTTTGTCAAAACCATGGACTTTAGATATAACTACAATAACTTATGGAATCCCACAACACAATTATTAGAGGGATTTCATAATCTGTATTTATTTTTAAATTACAAAGTTTGAATCTTAAGCAATATATAAATTCTATGAGGGCATGAATATTTAGTATTACAAACACCTCTATATATTGGATCAGTTATGGATATCAACTTCATCTTTCCCAAACACACTTTATAAATTCTATGAGGGCAATATATAAAGTTATGAATATTTAGTATTTCATTAACGGGGATCCCCGTTTAGGGTCCCAAAAAGTGAGAATTTCCTCCGAGGGGACGGGATGGAGAATAATATTTCCTTGATAGTATTATGGGGATGAAGATAGCAAATATATCTCCGCTATGTGGGGACAGGGATGTGGGACAAAACCCCTCCGCGGCGACATGAATGGAGAGTAAATTCGAGAATGGAGATTGAGATAAAAATGTATCTCCTGCCCCCACCCTAACCTATTGACATCCCTAGAATCACCTTGATCAAACTAATAAAAAATAAAATAATATTAATGTTAAATTTGTTAAGAGTTGATATTGTTTTATGAATTTACCATATTAAAAAGAGAATTATTTAATATTATTTATATAAATTTAATAAAATAATATGGTATATATATATATATATTATATATATATATATATATATATATATATATATATATATATATATATATATATATATATATATATATATATATATTAATAAAAATGGTCAAAAAGAGAAAATCACCAAACAAGAAGAATGACAAAAAAAATGCTATATTTAAAGAAATGTAGTAACATTTATGGTGATCATTCTCATTCCAATGGAAAAATTAGATTGTTACAAGCAAAAATTGAGATCGTATATATTGGAAGTCCTTAATAATTCAAATGCTTGATAGAGTAAGTGAAAAGCAGAGAAATATGAAAAAGGCAGTTTTTGCATATAACTTCCACCAGTGGAAGTATAGTAGAAAAAGTGTCCAAATACGAAAAAGGCAGTTTTTGCATATAACTTCCACCAGTGGAAGTATAGTAGAAAAAGTGTCCAAAATAGTTTAACTGCAGAATTTAGTTTCTCACAATTCTTGGGCCTGTTTGTGGTTCCAATTTGTACCCTATAAATAGACATTGTATGTCATAGTTGAAAGTTAATGCCATATGATTCAATTCTCTCAATCTCTCTCTATTTCTCTATCTCTCTCTATTCACATAATCATCTTCATCTTTCCCAAACACACTGTTTTTCACCCCTCCATTTCTGGTTTTTTCCAACATTTTGGCATCAAGAGCTTCGGTTATTGATCCTAATCCGCTGCAATAATGGCTATTGTTTCTAATGATCGAATTCCCACCAATCTCCCAATTCTTGATTCGAAAAACTACGACAAATGGGCGAAGCAAATGAAGGTTTTGTTCGGCTATCAAGACGTTCTTGCGGTGATCGAAGATGGTGTTACGTCTCTCGTCGAAGGAGCTACGGATGCTCAAAAGGCTACGTTCAAAGAAGAGAAGAAGAAGGATTACAAAGCGCTGTTCTTGATCCATTCTTGTGTCGATGGTGACAATTTTGAAAAAGTAGGTGATTGCGATTCCGCAAAGCAAGCGTGGGAGATTCTTGAGAAGGCTTATGCAGGGGCTGCCAAAGCCAAAGTGGTGAGGTTACAAACTCACAAGCGACAGTTCGAGTTAATGCAAATGGAGGACAAGGAGTCGATAAACGATTATGTGACGCGTATTACGCGTGTGGTGAATCAAATCAAGTCGTGCGGGGAAACTACGGTAGAACAGAATGTTGTGTCGAAGATCTTGCGTTCTTTAACGCCAAGATTCGACAACATTGTCGTTGCGCTTGAAGAATCGAAGGATTTATCGTTGTTGTCGAAGGAGGAGCTTCAAAGCTCACTAGAAGCTCATGAACAACGAATGGATGAGAGGGGAAGCGATAAAGCGAAGTCGGAAATAGCGTTGCAAGCGCGACTTCATGAGAAAAGTAAACGATCGGAGAGGAAAGGGCATCCGAGAGGGAAGTTCAATTTCCAGAATTTTGGTGGTAGAGACTCACAAAATTCAAAGGGGCAAAAAGGTGAGGGAAGCTCCAAGGAGGGTGATCAAGGAACCCACAAGCCATTCGACAAAAGTAACGTGAAGTGTTACAATTGTCAAAAGCTTGGGCATTTCGCAAAGTATTGCCACGCAAAACGAAGAGAAAATCGCGCGGATGAGGCGAAGGTTGCTAGGGAAGAAGCGAATGATGATAATACGCTTCTTGTGATGATCACGGAAGAGAATTATGGCATGAGAGAAGGGCTGGACAGCAGTGGCAGCAGTGCAGACAATTCTGCAGAAACGCGTTCGGAGAAAAACGCAATGGTAACGGTTCGAGATGGAATTCAAAGTAGCGATGAATGGTACTTGGATTCTGGTTGTTCGACTCATATGACGGGAAGAAAGGATTGGTTTGTCAAGATCAATCAAGCCACGAAGAATAAAGTGAGATTTGCCGATGATACGACGTTATCCGCCGATGGCGTTGGAGATGTCTTGATCGTGAAGAAAGATGGTGGTCGTTCATTAATCAAGGATGTGCTGTACATTCCAGGAATCAAATGTAATCTCTTGAGCATTGGCCAACTACTCGAGAAAGATTACATTATTCGCATGGAAAACAAGGTATTGCGCGTTTTGGACCGAAAGGGAGTTTTGGTACTTAAAGCACCGATGGCTGCAAATCGAACTTTCAAGATAGCATTGAAAGTAATGGAGCATCGATGTTTAGCTACAGCGGCAAGTCGTGAGGAGTGGTTATGGCATTACCGTCTTGGTCATCTCAATTTTCGAGATCTCGACGCGTTGCATAGACATGGTATGGTGACCGGGCTGCCAAGAATCGTGGTTCCAGCTGAGTTGTGTGTTGAATGTGTTCAAGGGAAGCAACACAAGAGCGTTTTCAGCAAGGATACAGGTCATAGGACCAAGCATCTTCTTGAGGTGGTGTATTCGGACGTGTGTGGGCCGATGCAAGTCAATTCGTATGGAGGTAACCGATACTTTGTCACGTTTATTGATGACTTCAGTAGGAAGCTGTGGATTTATCTAATCAAGAGGAAGGATGAGGTGTTTGATATGTTCAAACGATTTAAATCCATGGTTGAGCGACAAAGTAGTCACAAACTCAAAATTCTCAAAACCGATGGAGGAGGAGAATTTACTTCGAGGGAATTTGGGAGTTATTGTGACGATGAGGGTATTGTGCGTGAGGTTGTACCACCCTATACGCCTCAGCAAAATGGTGTTGCCGAGAGAAAAAATCGGACAATTATGAACATGGTACGTAGCATGTTGAAAGCGAAAAATCTTCCGAAAGAGTTGTGGGGAGAAGCTGTTTCTACAGCTGCCTATTTGATAAACAGGTGTCCTACGAAGAAGCTGGACAAGGTTACTCCAGAAGAGGTATGGTGTGGACACAAGCCAAGTTTGAGTCACTTGCGTGTTTTCGGTTCAGTAGCGTTTCGACATATTCCGGGTCAGATTCGAAAGAAATTAGATGACAAGGGTGAAATGATGTTGCTGGTTGGTTATCATCCTACCGGAGGCTACAAGCTGTTTGATATGAGTAACAAGAAGATTGTGATAAGTCGAGATGTGATCGTGGACGAGTTTCGGCAGTTTGACAGCAGAAAATCTGCCATATCAGTTCAGGAAATCGATTTTCCGCAAGATGAAATCGATTTCCTGCAGGAAGATCAGCATTCTGGAGCTGCTGGAATTGGTTCTGGTGAAGCTGAAATCGATTTCATGCAGGAAAATTTGAATTCTCAGCCTGCTGAAGGTGCTGTACAATAACCTTTTGTAACCGAAACAGGTGAATCAAGTAGACGACCAACAAGGCAAAGAGGATTGCCTCAGAGACTCCGGGATTGTGAATTATTCCGAGATAGCGAGATCAACAATGAGGGTGATCTTATTCACTTCGCTCTAATGGCCGAATCCGAACCGGTGAATACGGAGGAGGCATTAAGCGATCCAAAGTGGATGTGTGCGATGAAAGAAGAATTGAATTCGATTGAGAAGAATAGTACTTGGATGTTGGTAGATTTACCGAAAGGTAAAAAGGCGATAGGTGTGAAGTGGGTCTACAAAGTGAAAGCGAATCCGAAAGGCGAGATAATCAAGCATAAAGCTCGATTAGTAGCAAAGGGGTTTTTGCAAAAGGAAGGGATAGACTTCGATGAAGTGTTTGCTCCAGTTGCAAGGCATGAAACCATTCGGTTAGTTGTTGCGATGGCAAATAACAACAACTGGCCGTTGTATCAAATGGACGTCAAATCTGCGTTTTTGAATGGTCCACTTGATGAGGAGGTATATGTGAGACAGCCACCTGGTTTTGTGATCAAAAATCAAGAGGCAAAGGTCTATAAGTTGAGGAAGGCACTCTATGGTTTGAAACAAGCTCCAAGAGCTTGGAACAAACGCATAGATGGATTTCTTAGCGATGTTGGTTTCAAGAAATGCGTATCCGAACATGGAGTTTATGTGAAACCGGATGCAAGTGAGGGAGTAATAATTCTTTGTCTTTATGTGGACGATTTGTTGATTACCGGCAACTGTGAAAAGAACATTTCAAAGTTCAAAGGTGAGCTTATGAAGGAATTTGAAATGAGTGATCTTGGTATCATGAAATATTTCTTAGGCATAGAGTTCCAAAGGACAAAATTGGGACTGCTCATGCACCAAAGAAGGTATGCCATGGAAATTCTGAAGAGGTGTGATATGGAGCATTGCAATGCTGCCACAACACCAGCCGAGACACGATTACAGTTGTCCAAGAGTGAAGAAGAACAAGATGTGGATCCTACTCAATACCGAAGATTGATAGGATCATTGCGTTACTTGTGCAATACGCGGCCAGATTTGGCGTTTAGTGTCGGTATTGCGAGTAGATTCATGGAGAGGCCGAAGGTATCACACTTGGCAGCAGTTAAGAGGATCCTTAGATATGTGAAAGGTACTCTTGGCTGTGGAATTTTGTTTCCGGCAAGCGACATGGGCAGAAGTTGTGAGTTACTCGGATACACCGATTCCAATTGGTGCGGAGATAAGGATGATCGAAAGTCTACGGCGGGGTATCTCTTTATGTTCGGTAAGGCACCAATCTCTTGGTGTTCGAAAAAGGAACCGGTTGTAGCCCTCTCTTCTTGCGAGGCTGAGTATATAGCAGCGTCGATGTGTGCATGCCAAGCTGTGTGGCTGGTGAATCTATGTAAGGAGCTGGACAGCAGTAGAAATGGGGCTGTTTTGCTACTTGTGGACAACATTTCAGCGATAAACCTTGCTAAGAATCCCATAGCTCATGGGAGGAGCAAGCATATTGAAATGCGATTCCACTATTTGAGAGAATTGGTGAGCTCCGGACAGTTGCATTTAGGGTACTGCAGAAGCGAAGAACAAGTCGCAGACTTGTTAACGAAAGGCGTGACAAGTGATGTGTTCAAGAGACTTGTGAAGAAGTTGAGCATGATGAGTGTGGAGCATTTGAATTAAGGTGGTGTATTGGAAGTCCTTAATAATTCAAATGCTTGATAGAGCAAGTGAAAAGCAGAGAAATATGAAAAAGGCAGTTTTTGCATATAACTTCCACCAGTGGAAGTATAGTAGAAAAAGTGTCCAAATACGAAAAAGGCAGTTTTTGCATATAACTTCCACCAGTGGAAGTATAGTAGAAAAAGTGTCCAAAATAGTTTAACTGCAGAATTTAGTTTCTCACAATTCTTGGGCCTGTTTGTGGTTCCAATTTGTACCCTATAAATAGACATTGTATGTCATAGTTGAAAGTTAATGCCATATGATTCAATTCTCTCAATCTCTCTCTATTTCTCTATCTCTCTCTATTCACATAATCATCTTCATCTTTCCCAAACACACTGTTTTTCACCCCTCCATTTCTAGTTTTTTCCAACAGTATAACCATAAAATGCAAAGTAAAATGGACCACTGCCATGGTAAAATAAAACTTACTTTTTCTTTCGGATAAATCAAACATTCTTTCCTAGGCATAGAAAAATGGTTATTTTTCTCAATAAATGTTTATAAATTTTAGAGATGTACTTTCGGATTCATATTATTCACTCAGCGTTTTTGTGAGTGAGTCATCATATGTTGCCTACAAATGTTCCGGAGATACATCTCTATATCCATAATAGAGTAAATCTGGCGGTATATCTTCAGAATAATGCTTATTTAAAAACTCAATAAGTTTTACGGAGATGCATATCCGTAATAAACTCTATTAGCTTTAAATCACAAGCCATTAACAAGACAAATGCATAATTTGGAAGAAAAATATAAATTAACATCATAATACCTGACATTACATCGATAACTGTTAACATAAATTTAACATTACATTTCTTCAGGTAGTTGCAACACCATAAAAATACTTTAGTCGGTCTTGTAATCGCCATGTCAACTTCAATCGACCCTTTTGTTTCATAGTGATGAAATGTACTCCGCATAAGTCATAACCCTTAAATCTTCATCAGTCTTCAACTCAAGCTTGGTGAACTGAATCTTTCCTTCGTTGTAGATTGAGGCTAAACGATACTCAAATTTCAAAACTCTTCGATTGTTTGAGTATTGTAGGAGATTCTCTAGTATGAATTTCACATCTACAAGAGAGATGTACTCTGTGACCCTAAATTCAAGTGAGGCATTCGCTTCGTTGAAGTAGACAAATGTGACATGCCAATATATGCTCATTCTGGTGTGATGCGATTTTGTTAAAAAAATGAAATGAGAGACCCATGTTTATACAAGTTTTAGATCAATATGGACCTTAGAAACCTAATCCTTTTGCACAAAATATTTTGGATATGCATTTTCGAACACACTATATTTTTTCCATAATAAGGATTTATACGGAGATGCATTTCTGAATTACCCTCTGTTTGATTTTTTTCCCAATTAAAATGGGGTCAATCCAGAAGTCCATCTCTGAAATCACCCCATAGACCCAATGTTCATAGAGAACCTGTTATATGCAGACAAAATAAGTTGAAACATATTTGTTTTTTTTAAATTGACCCTCAAATTAATAATCAATATACATTACATATGCATCAAATTGTATCGAAATTACATTGGTGACAACAATACATACAAAAAAACGAGTCACCACCTAAATACATAACTGACAAAAAAACACCTAAATACATAGTAAGTTAAAAACTAAAAAGCATCAAAACATGTGTCACCACCTAAATCTATTTCTATGGGTGGTACTTCCTTTGACTTTTCCTTATTTGATTGAAATCTTCCATCTTTTCTAGAAAGTGATTCAGTCAAGTTTCAGCCTCTTTTGTGGAATATGTCGTCCACTCCACTTATGTCTTTGGTATAGGACACCCCGAATTTTAAATAAATTTGAACAAAAAGTTGTGATTTTGAAATCCACTTAATACACATGATGTATCCAGATGGATTTTGAGGTGACTTACTCCGTAGTGGAAAAAATATTTATGAGAAATCATATCTTGTCAGATCAATATATTTTCTATTATAAGCACTTACTATAAGATGACCCATTTCAGGAAAGCACATTCATGTTTACACTGGTGCCAGACCTCTAACACAAGGAACAAGAACATCGTGAATTGCATCAGAATTTTCTTTTTCCCATATAGTGAGGTATATGATTCCCTATGCGCTTTGAACTCTTGAAAAAGCTGTTGGCGTAAAAATGTGTGATTTTCCCCTCCTTTACCGAACAAACCTGAAATATCTCGATAATCGTAGTTACAATCACCTTTAACATTAACAATTCGCTAAATGTATTTGAGCATAAAAAGCGACATCTCTTGAATGTGAATGATTTTTGGTAAAGGTGGTGAGGCATATGATTTGCTAATGCAAACACCCTTGAAAACAATTTTTTGAGATATATGAATTGTATAATGGGGAAAATGCGTGTCAACATGTTAAAAGTAAGAAGGAAATCACTCTGTGGAATTGTCACTCTTGGTTGGTTTGACCTTTTTAGGGGAAACCTTTGTGTTTAAGCAATTCTAAGGGTGATTTCAAATTTGTGGTTTCTCGAGAGACAATCTTCCTCAGCTTCTCTTTGATGTGCAACTTCAAGTTGTTATCAACTTTCATAAATCTCTATTGGATCACTTTACATTCAATCATGATAGATATATATGATTTATCATCCTTTATTACACCATCATCATCATCATCAAACAGTAGCCTTTTAAAGTGAATGTAAATCTCATCCATATGTATCAATGTACCAAACTTTATTTTCTTTTCAATTAAACAAACACACAAAATAATGTACATCTTCCTAAGTGTACAACCACAATTTGAACTATCTGAACCAGTTTTCTCTGCTCGCCTGGCTTCGTGATTAATAAAATTCAATCTTTCCCGAGAGATGTTTCCAAATAACTGCGAATAATTTTTTTTTGTCTTTGAACTAGTGTTCTAATACAATAATGCTCCAACCAAAATATGTTTGTATCTCATTATGTTAGTTTCAAATAGTTTGGTTCACGAAGTCCTAACCTTTACAAAAATCACTTTTACTGTTTCCAAACCAATTCTTCAGTGTAGCATGTGCAGGTTCAACTCTGTTAGTTGCTCTATTGCCAAAGTGTCTAACTTAATCGGTTCAAGAACAAACAATCTTCTCCTTTTACCTGGTTTAGAATTGTAATCTCGACATATTTCAATAAATCTGGATATCTCACACACACCCTCCTAAAATGTATTACAAATTCAACATATAACTCTTTCGTGGAAGAATTTATAACACTATTCCAGACATCCATTATGCTTTCCAATACTACACCACCTTTGACCATTTTCCCATCTTCACCCTTGATCTATTTGGTCCCTACTGCAATTTTAAGTATGTTGATACCTATAAAGTAATACATGGGATGCAGGAAACACATTTGCAATCGAATTCATTAGTGTGATATCATGGTCAATTATAATGACCTTTGGCATATTTTCTCGGTCCTTCAGTATAGTCTTGCACACTTCCAAAGCCCGTGTAATGTTTTCCTCTTTTTTCTATTTCCAAAAATGAAAAACCAATTGAAAAGTTATCTATCTTGAAGTAACACCAACAATTTCTAGAAGTGGAAGCCTATACTTGTTGGTTTTGTATGCCGAATCAATTATGATCATAATGGGAAATGTATCGAATAGCTTGATAGAATCAGGATAAGACCAAAATATATCTCGATTAATGAATTCATCCTCAAACCCTATGTACCTAGAAACATATTGATCATCATCCATAAAATGCTTGTCTTCTATCAGAACCATTATCAGACATTCCAATTAAAACGCTAAACCCATGTTTGGTGGCCTCCATGCGGATCCATTAGAACATATATTCACGCTAAACAAACTCATGTTTAGTTGTAAATTGTTCACGAACATCTACCTCGACAACAAACATTTTAACATCCATCTCAATATCAATCGATTTAACATCATCTTTGACATAACCTGATTCAACATCATCCTTCAATTTATTCAATTTAACATCCAAATACATAATATTTTTAGGAAAAGCATCAGGGTGCACCATATCTACAACCAAGCATAAAATAAAAACAAATTTAATATTCAAATTCAACTTTAAAACAATCTGAAAGTGCATATCCAAAACATATGCAAACTACTCCAGAATTGCATCTCCGAATTTAATGCTCATTTTTACACAACAAAAACAGATTAATGGAAGCAATGAGGAAGGAAATAAATGTTATTTACCATAAATTGTTCCTTCTTTAGCTCATTTTGATGTGATAAAACATAAGAATAATGTTTTGGAGTGCAAAAGTTGATTAAGAATGGAAGGATGTTTTTAAGGGTTTTGATATAAAATTGGTGTTTGATCATGAAAAATAAGAACATGCAAGGGTGGTGTTTTATTAAATTTCCCGCTTGACATTTCTGGAGATGCATCTCCAAAATTGTCACTAAGTTGAACAAACTATCTCAATCAACTAAAGACACCATAAATGATCTAATGGTTATTCTAGAGATGCATAGCCAGATTAATTTTTGGCATAAACGAAATATGGCTCACATTTTTGTGTGTACTGGATGCGTCTGGAGATGCATCTATATAATTAGGAAGGGGAAATTTGGGTTTTCATTGTGTTCACCCTCATCCCATGAGGTGTGTAGCTCGATTTTTGTGGTCTTTAATCACGATCACATTTGTGCTACTTTCTGATTTCAATATTTTATCCTACTGAAGCTGGTTAAGGAAGGGAAAAAATATCTTAAACTAACCCCGCTTTGCATACTGTTGATTGACAGATGCCCACATGGTTTTGTATTCTCCTTAGGTTATTTTGTTATAATTAGGAATTCATATTGCTTGCTTATTAATTGGGAAAGTTTCTCCTTTGGGAGATGATGAGATTTGAAGATTGAGATATGAATATCCGGAAAAACATCGAATGATAAAGAGATGATAGAAAAAAAGAAAAGGTTGCTCACTAAGACTTTACAATCCTATGCCTACGTATCCTCAACGAGATCTTGAGAAATCAGAGTGACGTAGTTCGACCATAAGGTGAACTACAGTAAAGAAAGCATACATGACAAAACATTGTGTGAATAAAAACATACACGCTAAAACATCGTGGCATCATACATGGATAATGAGTTCAAGAAAACATACCTATTGGAGGAAGGTCCAACGCCTCTTCTCAAACTTCTAGAAGCGAGATATCATTCCCTAAGGTCCTCAATAAAGCTTTAAGCATCCCATGAGCGTCAATACGTCGTATAAGAATTTTTGTATAAGGAAACAAACAGAGAAAACAAAAGATCACATAGAAATGTCATTGATCTCATCAAGTGGTTAGATAAACATTCACGGAAAAACATCGTGAAAATGATATGTTCACGAAAAAACATCACGAAATAAAAAAACGTACACGAAAGAACATCGTGTGTGAAATGGTGAATACATGGCAAACCATCATGCGATAAAAAGTATACACGAAAAGACATCGTGGAAACCAAGCATTTAATCGAGGAAAAACATCAAGATCAATAAGCATGAAATTACAAAGATTAAAATTCAACAAGATGAAAATTTCAAAGAAAAATGTTTATGATCAATTTAATAAAGAAATTAATATGTATATCATCTAATTTTAAATCATTTTTCAAAAATAATAAAATTATTTAAAATAAAATGATTATCAGTTTAAAATAGTTAATAAAACTAAATCTAGAAGATTGAAATTTAAAAATATACTATTATCACAATAATAAAAAAAAGTTAATATTAAATCTAATCACAATTAATCAAGAAATCAAGATTTGAGAATTAATATCAAAATAAATAAATTGAATTAATAGTAAAATAGTAATGGGCTGGAAATCGTGAAATAAAGGGTGTGTTTAGTAAATCAATGGGCTTAAGTCCCAACTAATCAATTACATAAACAAAATAAACAAAACAAAAAAAAAATAAGAAAAAGAAAACAAGTTATATAAGTAGAGAAATTGGAAAAAGAGGAACGTACCTCTTGAAGAGCTCTCTCTTTCTTGTGAAATTCGTTCGTCTCTTTCGTCCAATCGGTCGCGTCCCTGATGCGCCCTCCAATTGTTCTTTAATTTTCGGTTGTGCTCCCTGCGTGTGTGCTTCTACGACGGTGTGCGACTGCTCCGATGGTGGTGGTTCGCGTCCTGCGAACTCATTAGAAATATCCACCTCAACTAGGACTCGAGCATACGACACCCTCTACTTTTTGGTTGTGCATTCATTAGTCATTAGTGGATTCCCCATGTGAGATATTCGGGTATGATAATCCTGGATAACTTCGAAGAATCTTGTTCGTACACTTTCCGAACAAAGTATTTCGACGTTATTCTTGCCTGGGTTCACGAAATCTTTGTGGGGATAATTCTTGAAGAACAATTTGTTTATGGCAAAAGAGAACTGTTCAGGAATGTAGAGAGAAATTTTGGTTTTGTTCTGTGTTTTAAACTGAGCCCAAATGACTCCTTATATAGGAGATCAATAACAGAAATCCAGCCAGGGGCTCAGCCCCTTGGAACCCCAACGGGGCGCTGCCCCGCACCCCGCCAGGGGCTTCGCCCCTTGGAACCCAGTTTCAATTATTCGCATTCAATTATACGTTGGCTCAACGAGCGTGCACTCCGCACTATCCTAACTCGTTTCCAAACTTTAACACATAATTGCATCAGCCTATAGTAAATCACATTACTACTAAAATACATTGATGATACTAAAATCACCAACACCCCATGGCACTTGTAATCTTCCCAATGTTTCTTTCCCCTAGTACACTAAAGGCATTTGAGGCATCACTATCCAAAGAGGTATGACTCTCAAGACGTCATCTTTCAGTAAATCAGGGCTCCATACATGTAAGAATATTGGTTTCTTAAAGATGGTATAATGTCCTCTTCTTAACACATCATCTTTATCAGTTTTTGATTTGAATCACACTATGAAACATCCTTCTTCATTGTAGTACAATTCTGGTGTGGAAACAAAATTTCATGACAAATTCATGAATTTTGTAACTCCATTCATCAATGAGTCACCCCCCAAACACATACATGATAAGACTATTTTCCCAGAATTTCAGTTCAGAAACTATATCTTGTTCCTCTATGATAACCTCTACTTCTCCATCAACTATCAATGGAGACCTATACTTGATTTCAATAACATTAGAAGGAAGACGATTACCTCGGATTATGTCCACCCACGATTTGGCTGATTTGATCTATTCATCATCGGATCCTTCAGGTTTCTCTGCAATGACTTCATGATTAACATCATTGTCCTCTTTTCTTTCACCAGATCCTTCCATCTGCATTTTCTTGGTTCTTGTTTCACCAGCCATGAGACTCATTTCCCCCTTTCTTTCTAGCATCTGTATTTTCCACTGTGGATGAGTGTGGTGAGAACACTCTCACCGTCGCCAGTGGCGTCGCGATCACCTCTCTTTCTAGAGCATTTGGAGTGCAATATTCATTATAAATAGGACTCTAACTCACTCTAAAAGTATCCAAGCACATTTGCACTAAACGTATTTTAGATTTCAACATTAGTTTAAAGCAAAAATTCAGTCATTTCTCAGCTTCAATAGTCTGTTTCCTGCTGCAATTTCATTATGTATCGTTGTATTCTTGGATCAAAGTTTCCCTTCAGAGAACCTTTAATTTCATAAGCAATTACAATTATTATAGGTTTAATTATGCATTCGGTACGGATATGCGGGACTTGATGCTCTTTCCCGATTTGTAGCACTTATTCTTTGAAAAACCGGGTCTTGTCTTTTGGATTTGAACGCTTCCCATTCTTCAGCCGATATCAAACTTTCATATTTTTTGGGAAGCTCCGCATCCACAAAATTACCATCCGCATCCTTAAGGAACTTGGATGATAAAAATGTCCGAAACCCTCTTAGAAGCTTTCCGGCCAATTTCATACAAAAGCCTCTTCTTTCTTCTTCGATGTTAAAACATCGCTAAGAAAAACATAAAGATTGATAGTTAGTATCGGTAATTGAAAAAACATAATTGATTCCGTATAATTAAGGGCCAAATGATTGTACCTTTATCTCACTCCAAATTTTATCTTTGGACTCTTTCAGCTCTTTGTTTCTCCAATCATCACATGTAATGGGAATTTCATTCCTTACTAGTGCACCGATAAAACTAGTTAAGGTATGCCCATTAGGTTCTATAAGCTGTCCCTGGGTGCTCCAATAGACATCTAGTATGATGCCTCAAGATCTTCCTTGGACCACCCTTCTCATTACTGTGATGCCTCTTCGAATTTCTTCTTCCGCGGATACTTTTTTAGGAACTTCCTCAGGTTGGTCATCAGCCATGTCTAACCTGTAATAAACCAAGGAAACCATCAAATATCAAATATAACTTATAATCAAAGCAAATGAAAACAAAAAAATAAAGAAATCATGCATTATCATATATAACTTATAATCAAAGCAATTGAAAACAAAAAAAATAAAGAAATCATGCATTATCACATATAACTTATAATCAAAACAATCGAAAAAATAAAATAAAGAAACCATGGATAATTTACCTAAGTCACTAACATCTCTTTCTTTTCTTTGTTGGAATATTAATCACTTGTTTCTTAGCAATGCGTACGGATGAATTGATCCAAATTCCCTCATTATGATCGTTTCTTATATATGACTCATCCGGTATAAGATCCTCAACTTCATCATTTCTATTCAACTCATTCCGTCTAATGCATGACTCATTCTCAACATCAATATCACATTGATCGACACCGCTATCATCAGTCACTTTGTTAGAGAAAAGCACTATAGACCATTTTGTACTCTTCGGGTCATTCACATAGAACACTTGTTTAGCCTGAGATGCTAGAATAAAAGGTTCATCTTTGTACCCCACCCTAGTAAGATCAACTTGCAAAAATCCAGACTTATCCATTCGTATGCCACTACTATTCACCCACTTGCAACCAAAGATGGGAATCTGAAACTTCTCGTAATCAAACACCCAAATGTGCTCAATAACTCCAAAATATGACAAATTTGCATATTTGGGGTTTAAGTCCTTCATACTTGATATATGCATTGCTTCAGCTAGCACGGTGACACCACTATTTTGCATAGTACTCTTATCATCTTGTTCTTTGGTATAAAATGTGTATCCATTAATTGAATATGCGCTATGAGAAAACACATGCAAACTTGGACCATATGCCAAACATCTCAACCTTTCTGTTACCGAAGAAGGATCTGAAGAGCGCTTCAAATAAATATGATCCTTCAACCATTGTATGAAACTTTGATTGTGCTCTATAACTATCCAATTTTCATTTCTGTTCGGATTTAACCTTCGGAGTACATCCTTGTGCATTTCAACATATGGCTCAACCTCATTATTATTGTGCAGAACATACAAATGAACTTGATCCCGTTCATCCCTTGATATTGTCACAATTTTATTCCCAATTAATTTTTTACCTTCCATTTTGTCGAAAATCTGAGCTCTGGGGAGTCCAATCGATTGAACGTTAGACAAATATTCAGTACAAAACTCAACAGCTTCTTCAACAATGTATCGTTCAACAATACAACCCTCTGGTCGACTTCGGGATTTCACGTACCCTTTTAATATTTTCATATACCGTTCAGCAGGGTACATCCATCTCATATAAGCTGGTCCACACAACTGTGTCTCTTTCACAAGATGAACAACTAAATGAACCATTATGTCAAAAAAAGACGGAGGAAAATACATTTCAAGCTCACACAAGGTAATTACAATCTCTTTTTGTAGTGTTGGTAACATCTCGGGATCGATCACCTTACCACAAATTGACCTAAAGAAAAAACACAATTTAGTTATGGAACTTCTTACTTTTTCTGGCAAAATAGAACGTATACCGATCGGTAGAAAATGTTCCATTATAACATGACAATCATGTGTCTTCAAATTCTTCAACTTGAGGTCTTTCATAGAAACAAGTCTTCTGATATCAGATGAGTATCCTTCTGGAACCTTAACTTCACTCAGAGACTTACACAAATTTTTTTTCTCCTTTCTAGATAAAGTAAAAGCAGCAGGTGGTAGATATGTTCGTCTTCCTTTCTTCACGGGTGCTAATTCAGTTCTCATTCCCATTTTTAACATGTCCTCCCTTGCTTTAAGGCCATCCTTAGACTTGCCTTTTATATTGAGTAATGTACCGATAACACTTTCAAATACGTTTTTTTCAATATGCATAACATCGAGAAAATGTCTCACGTACAAAGACTTCCAATATGGCAATTCAAAAAATATCGACCTTTTCTTCCACCCACCTTTCACAATCTTATGTGCAAAAGGCTTGCCAAACTCAGTACGCACATCTTTCACCTTTTCAAAAACTTGTTCACCTGACAATGCGGGTGGAGCTCTACGATGTTCGGTGTCTCCATTGAATGCTTTTCTCCACCCACGGTAATGATGTTTAGAATGTAAGAATCTACGATGACCGAGAAACACATTCTTCTGGCAAAGTTCCAATCGGATCGTATCGGTTCCGTCTTCACAAACAGGACACGCACGTTGACCTTTAATGCTATACCCAGATAGATTCCCGTATGCTGGAAAATCATTAATTGTGCCAAACAACATCGCCCTCAAATTGAAACTTTCTTTCCTATATCCATCATAAACCTCCACACCGTTCTCCCACAAAATCTTTAAATCTTCGATCAGAGGTGTCAAGTATACGTCTATGTCATTACCTGGTTGTTTAGGCCCAGAGATTAACATAGATAACATCATGTACTTACGCTTCATACATAGCCACGGAGGTAGGTTATAAATCATAAGAATCACAGGCCATGTGGTATGTGAAATACTTTGAAGACCATGTGGGTTCATTCCATCAGTAGATAATGCCAATCGAAGGTTTCTTGCTTCTGATCCAAACTCAGGATAATCATTATCAATCTTCGACCACTGTGGTGAATCAACCAGATGCCGATACTTTCCATCGGTAATTCTTTCATCTGCATGCCAAGTAAGATGTCTTGCATCGGTTTCACTACGAAACATGCGCCTAAATCTCGGAATTATCGGAAAATACCATAAGACTTTTGCGGGAGATAATCTTTTCTTATATCGAGACAAACCGCATTTGGGGCACTCAGTTAACGTTGCATATTCGTTACGAAACAAAATGCAATCGTTAGGACAAGCATGTATCTTATCATAGCTCATGCCAATAGAGCACAACATTTTTTTTGCCTCATAGGTTCGATTAGGAAGAACATTATCATCCGGTAGCATTTCTCTCATAAGGGCCAACAACTCTGTGAAACTTTTATCCGACCATCCATTGCCCGCCTTTAAGTTGTACAACTTTAATACCGCAGAAAGTCTTGAGAATTTAGTGCAACCTTTGTACAACGGTTTCTCTGCATCGCTTACCATCCTCTCAAACATTTCAGGACAATCATGAAGATCTTCTTCCAGTGCTTCTACAATCTCTTCAACTCGATCACAATCATATGTTTCCGTGTCTTTGTCGTATGAAGCATAGGTCGTATTTCTTTTTCCACTCGATTCAACATTCCCGTTAATTTTCTCACCATGAAATATCCAACACTGATAACTTTGATCAATTCCATGCTTCAGCAAATGCGATTTCAATCCATGTGCGTCAACCTTACCAATATAACAACAACGCAAGCAAGGACAATGCATTCGTCTGGGGTTTTCAGCGTGTTGAACAGCATACTTAACGAATTCCGCAACCCCACTCTCGTACTCTTTGGTCATTCGATCGACACAGATCCATGTTTTATCCATGGTTTTCCTACTTAAAAAACATATACATAACCAATGTTAATATAAACTTCAATGACGTATCCGATACGCCAATATACCAACTTTAATTACCTCATCACTTTCATTTTTTATATTACAAGAATCAAACTTTTTCTATTACAATATACCTATAACTATACCTATAACTATATAAGAGTTCGTTCAATCATTTTATGGGAGAAATCTAAAGGAAACTTAAAAGAATAATCGAAATTAAATTCAAAGCAATAAGTGATTTGAAAGTAAAGACTTATTTATAAAATGGAGCACATATACGTACATTATGACTCTTTTCTAACAAACACACAGATACTTTGAGACAAATTTATGTATGATTGCGAACCTTTAAAACTATTAGTGAACACTACTTATATATTAATTGCCCCAAAATGCTATATTTCAACTATCCTTTTAATAAGAAAGGAGAAAAGTGTCATTTTTGAAATTATTTTTGACACTGTTCTAACTCTTTTGCCGACATCAGTGTCATCGTTACAACTTTAATGCAAATTTTCATTTTCCAAAAGATCTTTTTAGAAATTCATCATTAATCTCACTTTCTAGGAAATCATGGGTTTGCACGACTTCACTAATTCCTTAACTACTATGAACTTTCCCCCTCCATGAGAAATGAAACATTTCACTTCAAATATGTGTCTACCATGTGTCAGTCATTGAAAAGATAAATATCTATATAAATACTTCATTTGCATCCTCTTTCAATCTTCCTCACTTTTGCTTCAACATTTTACACACACAAAGAACACTCTCTCAGAACAAGCTTTTCCAACTATGATAAGTGGTAACAAAAAGCATGCTAAATCAACCACAACCAGAACCAGAACCAGAACAAAAAGCATGCTAAAACAGGGAAATGAACAATTCCTAATAAAATCAAAACTGAAACACATACCGTAATGAGATTCTTCAACAACTTTCAGAAATGACCGATTAAACTATTGCAATGCCTGAAATCCAGACTGAAATCCGAAAACAGAAATGACTTCAATGACGTGAACGAAGAACATGAGTGAATGAATGAAAACGTGAATGAATGAATGAAAACGTGAAATACATACCGCGATGAAGACAGGAGAACGATTCAAACAAGTTTCAGTGACTTCAATGACGACAAAGTTCTTCTGGAAACGTTCGATGTTAGGGTTCGTCTGGAAACGTTCGCAGGAGGGAAAACGAAAAGAACAGAGAATGAAAATAGAAGTATGAAATTTAATTTTAATTAGACCTTAGACAGCGCTTTTGGTTAAAGCGCTTTCTAAGGTATCCCTTAGACAGCGCTTTCCAAAAGCGCTTTCTAAACCCCCCCCCTTAGACAGCGCTTTTGGTTTTTTTTTTTTTTTTAATTTAAAAACTTTAAACAGCGCTTTATCAAAAGCGCTGACTAAGGTAAATATATAAAAGCGCTTTCTAGAAGCGCTGTCTAAGGGGGGGTCTTAGACAGCGCTTTTTGAAAGCGCTGTCTAAGACCCCCCCTTAGACAGCGCTTTCATTATTTTTTTGGACCATTTTCCGTGTTTAATTTTAATTTTAACCTTAGACAGCGCTTTCTCTTAAAAGCGCTGTCTAAGATGCGCTGTTAAAAAGCATTTTTGGCGTAGTGTATGCATGCTTTGTTTATCTATGTTTGAGTAGTTTACTTTGAGTTCGAAACATGATGATTATTTTATTAATAGAATTTATGTGAATCTTTTAGATAGTTAACCATAACGATATTTAAAATTTTATTTTAAAAAGAAAATATTTGTTGTGAAAGTATGAACGCCGAGATACCGTTTACGCGTTGAAAGGACGAAAATAATATCTGACCTTAGAATTCAAACTTTTGTTTTGAGAAATTGAAAACATCTCTAAAATAATCGATAAATTATTTTCAACTAGTAAAAATTTTTTGAACTTATAATTTATATTGCGAAAGGCAATACTTTGTGGGTTTAAGGTTCGGTGGTATGTGGACGAAAGTGCCCATTACCAGTAGTTGAGTATTTTCTACAAAATATGATTCTTGCTATGATTAGGTGATGAGACTTGTATGAGTAAAAATGGTAGATAAGAATCATTTCTTCGGTCTCTTGTTTTAGTATTGAATTAAAATCGTTATTTTCCTTTTTAGTACGAAAAACTAGTTTTCATTTAGCCTTTTAGATACACATAAAAGCAATCATTTATATTGCAAAATATCAAATTTTTTGAGAATTTTTTTGAGAATTTTTGAATCATCTTCATCACCGTCATATAATAATCATCATCGATTAAAATAATGATGATGATAGTGATAATGATGACTTAGGATTAGTCAATAAATTGATGTTTTGTAAAATAAGAGAATGAACTATTGTTTTGAAGAACTTGAGACACTGAACCAAATTTTATATGTTAAAGAGCAAGAGATTAATTACAAGATGCATGCAATTTGAAAAACACTGGAGCGTCTAAGTTATTTTTCAAGAATAATTTAATTTTTCATATTATTATTTTCTAAAACAATTCGAATTGTTGTTTATGTTTATTAAGGGGTAAGGAAAAACAAGCAATCCACATATTTTATAATAAACTCATATATATATATATATATATATATATATATATATATATATATATATATATATATATATATATATATATATATATATATATATATATATATATATATATATATATATATAACCGTGGTGAAATATTAAATTTATTCGCACTTTAACTAAATTGTTGATATCGGGTTTCAAACCAATTATCTATATATCACAATGGTTATTTATGATAACTATTGTAATAAGTAGCGCACTATCTAATTTATCACAACGGTCAGACATTCATGGTGGAAAATAACATACTTACAACTATAGCCTACCTCACAACGACTGATCAACCGTAATTTTATATATATATATATATATATATATATATATATTTCAAATCGTTGTAAGAGAAAATTTTCATTGTAGTGCTCTTTATGTACATATTCTCATCTAACATAATTATTTAGCCATTTAGACAAAATTGTGGCAACCTTTCGTATACAATGGAGACATAAAAGGATACCATTCTTGTTCCATCATTATTCCCTCAAATAATTTTTCAAACTTAAAAAGAAAAGAAAACTAAGAACAAAAAACTTGTACAATTTCTTAAAATCAATTTAAATTTCAATTAACAAAGAGAAAACTTAAAAATTATATTAAATTATCGTTTTGGTCTCTCTGTTTTATTAAACTGACGATTTTAGTCTCTCATCTTCTTTTTAAACAATTTTGATTTTCATCTTAATTTTGATCTACTGCTCATATACTATTCATGTACGGATCATAAACTGTACATGAACAGTCAACGTTTTTTAACCAAAATTGAGATAGAGGACTAAAACTGTTTTAAAAAAAAAGTAAAACCGTGAATTTAGTAAAACAGATAATCAAAACTGTAATTTAACCTAAAAATTATATACCAAATAAAAATTTGAATTTATTTCCAAGAATCGGACTCAGTATTTCCTGATTCAGATCTATAGGTAGGTAAGTGAATGTGAAAGCAAATAAATGGAGGAATTGATGGTTAGAGACATGTACAATTTTGTCGGCCAAATTCAGCCATTATGTCAATTTTCATCCTAATGGACAAAAAATATCACAGATAATGGATTGTATAAGATATTTGTTGTAATCAATTTTAACTTGGACTACACATGTTGATTACAATATATTATATGAAGTAACATTTCAACCAATCAAACCGTGTTGACCATTATGTTATTCTTCTATATCTCTCTCACCTATGACCTATTTCATAATGAAACATAGTTTTCTGAAGATGAAGAAAAGTTCTATTTTCTTCCATGTTTTTCTTATTATATCTCTTGTATCTCAAACTCAAACCCTTGGAACCAAAAAGTTCAAACCCTTGTTCATTTTTGGTGATTCATACTTAGATGCAGGAAACAACAATTACATAAACACAACAACCTACGACCAAGCAAATTTCTTGCCATATGGAGAAACCTACTTCAAGTTCCCAACGGGTAGATTTTCTGATGGCCGTTTGATATCAGATTTTATTGGTAAGTAAATATTTTGAATTATTGAGTGATGAAACAAGATTCTCTAGTGATATGTTTTGTCATATTGTTTGTTTTCTAGCTGAATATGCAAATATTCCTCTGGTTCCACCATTTCTACAACCTGGCTTTATTCAATACTACAATGGAGTGAACTTCGCATCTGGTGGAGCAGGTGCACTTGTTGAGACTTTTCATGGATCGGTATGTTTTTTTCTTTCGCATTATAATTCATGCTTTGAAACGGAGTATAAAGGGTACTCAACCTGATTACAATTATATTCGGTGTTTTTTTTAAGGTAATATCTTTGAAAACACAAGCAAGAAACTTCAAGAAAGTAACATCATGGTTGAGGCATAAGTTAGGTCATTCTAATTCCAAAACATTGTTATCAAATGGTGTCTACATGTTTAGCATTGGAACTAATGATTATCTCAGTCCATTCTTGACAAATTCAGATGTTCTAAAGAATTATTCTAATTCAGAATATGTTGGCATGGTAGTAGGTAACTTCACTTCCACTATCAAGGTATAGTATATTCTAATACAATTTGAATATTCTTATGATTTTTGTCAATTTACATGCATGATTTTGATTTATAATATGGTTTTGATTTTTAGGAAATATATAAAAGAGGGGCTAGAAAATTTGCAATCTTGAACTTGCCACCATTAGGTTGTCTTCCAGGAACTAGAATAATTCAATCACAAGAGAAAGGAAGTTGCTTAGAAGAACTTTCATCTCTTGCAAGTATACATAATCAAGCTCTTTATGTGGTTCTCTTAAAATTAGAGAATCAATTAAAGGGATTCAAATTTTCTCTCTATGATTATAATTCTGATGTCACTCAAATGATCAATCATCCCTTAAAATATGGTACACTCTCCCTCCTATTTCTTAAATGTTTCGTTTTATTCCTTTAATTAAAAAATGTTACAAGTTAGTTCCTTAATTTCATTTATGTTATCCTATTTGGCCAATTCCGTCAATTTCTGACAAAAAAAAAAACTTAAACTGCAATGCCATTGGTACAAAATTGAATCAACATATATAGTTAAAAACGGATATACTGTTTAAACTGCAGGAGTTCCCCAAAAATAAAACTCTCATAATTTAAATAGTAAATCCGCTTTTAACTACATATACTGACTCAAAATTATATCAATGTTTTGATGCAGGTTTGAAGGAAGGAAAATCAGCATGTTGTGGGAGTGGAGATTTTAGAGGAGAATACACTTGTGGTGGAAAAAGAGGGAAGAAACACTTTGAATTATGTGTGAAACCAAATGAAAATTTATTTTGGGATTCTTACCATTTTACAGAAAGTGCTTACAAACAATTGGCAGCTAGAATGTGGGATCATACTGAAAGTTCTCACACAGTTAGAGATTTTTTCCAAGACATGTGAATTTCTTCATCCATTTTCAACCACATTCTAAATGAATTTGTAAAACACATTCATATAATTATGAAAAATGTTTTTACTCTGATCACTTGATGAATCTTTAATTGATGATGTTAGAAGAAGAATATAAAATAGACAAATTGCTAATGCATCATAGTATTCTCTAGCTGCCACATTAGTTCAGAAAATTATATGATACAAGTGTTAATATTTCCATGTCATTCTTTAATTTATTAATATTGTCATACAACCATTAGATAAATTTTATCGAAAGTAGGAACTTTATCGAATAAACTCTCAATTATATCCTTAAATTACTGTTCTTTTTCCAATTTAATATTTGAACTAAAAATGATATAATAAATAGTTTATAAACTATCTAAGTTCATGTATTGAAAACTATTAACGGACTAATATTTTCATAGTTTAAAAGCTGAATTATAGTGAGCGGTGATATAGTGTTTAGTGCCACAATCACTCATACTTTTATACATAATAATTATCATCTTTTAATTTTATTAATATCAATTCTACGGTCTACAACGGTATCCGTACGGACGCATGAACTTTGGTTTATACAATTTTATAACAAACTGATGACAATTCTATTATAGCGTAGTAAGAATTTGTTCGAGTGAGATGTGTGAGGTACTTTTCCATTCTTTCAACTCTTCTTTATATATGCAATGAAGAGATTCGTAGGAGAGTAGAATTGGAATACCAAAATACAATTGTATCCTTGCATAATGGTTTGTGAAAAATGGGAGACAAAATGGTATACTAGTATAATCCTTAGCCCATAAAATTAGTGTAGTGGAAGAAATATTTGATTTGTATTATGTATTATTTGTCTCACGTAAAACCTTTTGATCTTCAATATTCATAGCCTTTTGATAAGTTGGTAATGAAGCATGCATAAGAGAATAATAAGAATCTGGTTGAGAAAATCTTCAGAAACTTTGGTCTACAAAATATTGATCTAGTTCCTCAGAATCTGGTCTTCAGAGTCTGTTGACAAAGATTAGAGTTGTTTGCAGCACACGACTCCAGAGTCTAATAGCTTCGAAAGCTTAAGCGTATCAAAACCTTGGATAACTAGATGTCAAAAGCGTTGAATACTGACTCCAGAGCTTGATCAACTTTGTAAAAACAGAACCCAGAGTTAGAGTGCATTAGTTTCTAGGTTGCTTGAATAGAAGTCTCTTGCTAGGTTGCTTGAATAGAAGTCTCTTTCTGAATTGATTGAGTAGTGAAGTCTCTTGCTAGTTTGCTTGAGTAAAGTGTAATCAGTTTGATCGTAATGAAAAACTCTTGCTGAAGCAAGGAGACTATACTACTCTTAATTGAAGAGAATAACCAAGATAAATTTTTGTGTGTTGCTTTATTTATTACTTTTATACATATTCTAAGTTGTTATGACAAATGATGCATACAACTTAATAATTCTTATAATTATTTTTTCCAGTAAACACCTTTTGAAATGACAATTTTCAGTGTGATTTTGAGAAGATATAATGATGTTTGCATGACCTCTGCTTTAGTGCCTCCCATTTCTAGAAGCTCCCTCATTATGTATTATACGTTGCTAGATGAATAAATGGATTGTGGTCAACATAATGAATCTATAATGAAATAATGGGTTCAAGTTTGCTTAGATCATTTATAAAGAACGTTTTGCCTTGAGAATTTCAAAAGGATACTTATTATTGTTTTATTTTTTTTTTCTCTTGGGTTTCCCTCCACTTATAAAATCCAGATACACACTATACTTCATGAGATTATAAATAAGTTGAAACTTATAAATTTTTAAAATTGCCTCTTTCACAATGTTTGGATAATAAAATCCAGATACACACTATATATTTATCAAGATAATCCTATCTAGACAAACTCCTATACAATTTTTGAGTAATTTGACTTTTTCAAATAAACTATTTGAACAACTTCTTACATATTTTTTTAAATGTGAGGGTTGAAATTGTCATAATTTACCATGTACGCATAATACTATCAAAACAAGTTTTGTTTTTTAGATTTGTGGGGGAAGAGATATTATTCAAATTTTTGTTAATATATTATAGTCATTGAGAATTCTTTTATGGTGAAGAAAACCACTTGGCTGTTGGACATTGTTCTTACTAAATTTATTGGGAATTACTTAACGCACCTGATATAATACTTCTCCACCCTCATGAAAATCCAATAATACACTTAGAATTCGGATATGCATCTCCGGATGCACCTCAACAAAATATGTTTATGAATCATGTCCTAATGATATGTAAAAATAATAATGTAAATGCATCTCCATGCACATTTTAGAGATACATCTTCGGATGTTATTTAATCAAAAAAGGTGCAAAAACCCTTATCCTTCCTCACTTCTAAAAATATACTTTCTCTAAACCTCTCAAATTTATTCCTAGAGACCCTTTTGTGTCTACTCCTCCCACTATGGTACATAGAGCTATGGATGCTATGTTTGATTATTATCTTAATCATCTGGTACTGGAAAAGGCACAAAGTACCATAGCTCCTAGTGATTGGAGTTATGCAGACGATTATATCTGGTGGTTCTTTAAGATGTCACATCCTTATATGATACATGATGCTTCAAGAGAACCCCTTAGGTCAACTCATCAGGAGATAGTATAGGAGGAGCATGCAAAGGCATAACATGTTGTTGATATGTTTCTAGATGTCTCCGTATCATGGAGATTAGGCAAGCAGGTATTGACACAAGACTCTTTCTAGATGGCTCTAAGGTGAGGGACATTCAAGATGTCATGATGGCGGAGGCACAAGATTGCAAAAGGTAGCGTAGGAACAGAGGGCCCAAGTTTGTCATATGCAGTAGTTTATAGTGTTTGTAATATTGATTTATTATCAGTTGTATTTTATTTTTACTTATTTTGAATTCATTATGTACTCTAGATTTATTATTTCGTATGCCATTTTCATCATATCAATTGTAGGATAATATAGCTATAACATAACGTCAAATTCATCATAGCATATCTAAAAAAAAATGATAGTATAGTTTTAACATATCGACAATTTATATAATAATAATAATAATAATAATAATAATAATAATAATAATAATATAACTATAACATATTTTCAAATTCATCAAAGCATTTCTAAATCAAAGTAAAAAAAATTATTTTCTTGTGTTGTTCTGGAGATGCATCTCCGGATTATGTATGATACGAATACGAAGATACATCCCTGAATCAATTTATTTTCAAAAATGGTGTTTCATTGAGACATGCATGGTGTACGTTGAATTGTTTCGAAAATGCATCTCTGAAATATATTCTTAAAAATATATTGGGTGTCACTCGATTTTGAAATTTTGAATGAAGTACGGAGTACGTTCGGAGATGTATCTCTTAAATTTGAGGGATAATTTCAAATTTTCATAGATACTTTCCACCAATTAGGATGGGATTAATAATTCCCAATTTATTTTCTCTCTATTGTAATTTGCCTTGCTCATCAATTCAAATTACAAATTCTTCAGTGTTTTATAATAAATAAAACACAACAATAAAGACAAAAGGTTTCAATACACATAAATTAACATGTTTCATACCTCAAACACACATAACTATTTTGTAAAAACACTAGAAGGAAATTTGTTGAAGAAGAAACATAAAAGATTAAAAAAAAATGAAAAATAACGAAGGGAACTTGAACATGAATAAGGAAACCATAACATATAAGAAGGACAGTAGCGAGAGAAACAATGATGATGGGTAGTCAGAGCAGCAATTTGGTGAGAGCAAGTTTTTTATGACTTATGGTTTCTATTTTTTAATGTTTGGAGTTTAATTTTGACTACATATTTGGTTCAAAGAAATGAAGTGTAAATAAAGATAGAGAAATGTTAACTTATTAATTGACTAAATTAAAGATTAAATATGTATTTAAAATCATCAGTTCGGTTTATCGGTTTGACGGTTCCTAAAAACTAAAATTGAGAACTGAACCAAATCACTTCGATTTTTATTGGTTTGGTTCGATTTTTGAATCGAATAAAAAACAGTCGATTTTTTCAGTTAGATTTGGTTTAAATTATCGATTTAATTAGTTTTTTCCTGATCTGCTTACACCCCAAGTTTTATTCATATCAATTATATAATGCTGCAAGACTATAAATCATATGCATTTGGGTGTGATATAGCGTTAATAAACTACTTAGAGGCAACATTCAAAATTATATAGTAGTTTATTTATATATGGTTTGCATTGTTGTTATTGAGCAACTCATGTTTGTGATTTTACAAGAAAAGTCAAGTCATGGATAAGCTAGTTATTTATGTGTCCTGGGTTTCAAGTATACAATTTTACTTTTACTTGTGGGCAAGTCATGCCTTCTTTCATTTATTTAATTAAAAAAACAGCTATAACTCTTATAATAACTTTCTGTCTATTATGATATAACTCCAAAATTATAGTAAACATGGACATGAAAAAACATGGAAGTTTATGAGCTAGGTGGAAGGAAATTTGGGTTGGTTAATGTAGGCACTATAGGATGCTCTCCAAGCATAAGAATATTGGTAAGAAAAGATGAATGCTTACGAGAAATTTCAGCAGTGGCAAAACTACACAATAAGAAACATGGAAGTTGGAACTCATTTACTATTTTCATATGTTTTGGAAAACACAAAACAATGTTCTTTTTTGTTTCTGAAAATTCATGTTTTATTGTTGCATTTTATCTTTCTATCATAGTTATTCACTACATCTCATACTTAGCAATTAAAAGTTTACAAGAAAGTTAGAAATGTTATTAAAAAGCAAAGGTTCTTGGTATACAAAATTTCAATTTGTATTTCATATTTAGAGCTCCCATAAGAGAAGATGATCTTAACCTGACACCTTTTGTGTATCCATTTCAATAATTTAGACTCTAAATATTTCATTCTAATAAAGCAACAACGATAACCAATATCATAAACTCAGAATTCCCGTACTCTGATAGCATTGCGAGGTGTATCGAAAGTATCTTTTGGTTTTGACTTCTATACACCATCAGTAACCCCAAATCAGAGGTATGGCAAAACGGGTCGTCCGTCCCGTTTCGCTTAATGCCCACCGAAAAAATAGTGGATCACGCATGTCCGTCAAGTTGAAATGGGCATAAAAGTCTAGCTCGTCCCACCAAGGTGGCTGGTTAGTAGGCGACGGGCTTGCGCGTCTTTGTTTTTAATATTTTTTTCTATTTTTTTTAAATAAATTAAAAGACTTTATTTTTTTATATTTCAATAAAAAAACATTAAATCAACATTTAGAAAGTATAAATGACAAAAGACTAAAATCATCAATTATTAATCCTCAATAAAAAATAGAGCTTTCAACAAGTTTTCACCTAAAATAAAAAGGTAAAATAGATGGTCTAAAATAGAAGGAAAAGAAATGTCCAAATAAAAGAAAAATAAACTATCATGTCATATATTTATAATTAGTTTTGTTGCATTTTGTTTTGTGATTTAGAAAATAAACTATCATGTCATTTTATTAAGATGTTAGTAAACCAATATGATTGTTTTTAATGTATTTGATTATTTATCAGTTGAAATAAGATAACACGAACATGTTTCCATACGAAGATGTCTTAAAGGGGAGGTGACTTTCATTGCTTATTTGGTTATTTGCAAGGTGAAACTAAATTGATTTATGACTGGAAATAAGTTATGTAATCAATTTTGGTATTGGTTTTTTGGAAGATGCCTTGAAAAGTGTTTATTTCATAGGTGTGCCGAACTTTGACGAATGGTGGATTTTGGCGGGGCGGATGCGCGGGCCGGTTAGGTGGGCCTACCCATTTTTCCATCCCTAACCCAAATCTTATCAAATTTGTAACCTTCAACTTATGAAGTCAAGAAGACTCTCAATCAATTGAGTTTTGATAATGAAAAAAGTGAAAATAAAGTAAATGGCAAAAGGATGGAAAAAGCTTCAAAATCATCAAGTGTTCAAGACTCATTTTATAAAGACTAGCTTTGATGTAACTTGCAATATTGCTTTGATATCATAGTATTCAAATTACCTCTACACATTCACTTGCATGCATAATAAGTTTTGGCTTATTTCAACCGGTTTTGCACTTTTTTAAGCATTTTTTCATGGTTCAGTAGCCGTAATCGATTACGCATACGTGCTTTTGCCTTGGTCCAGTTTTTGGATAAATCACTTTTTTCTTCGTAATCGATTACGGTCTCGTAATTTTGAATTTTAGAGGAAACGCTTTAGCGTAACCGGTTACAGTTTTCCTTGTAATTGATTACCACTGAAGCAGTGGTTGTTTTTCATTTCTAAATTATTTTGAACGTTTTTTGTTTCTTACTCTTGTAACATTGCATCTATTCATTATTTCATACTCATACAGAAGAGTGTTGAGGTGTTATAAATACTCTCATTTTCAGAATTCAAATTTCACCTCTTTCATAGCAATTCAACATCATTTCCTCATTCATTTTCAAACAAGTGTTTTGATACTTGAACTTTCATTGAGATTTTCTTGCACATTGTTTTTTATATCAATTCATAAAATTTCTCCTTCATTCATAAAATATTTAGCACTACTATATCATTGCAATTGCTTGTTTGAAAGAGAAAATCAATCCTAGTGATTGATATATGTTCATTTACATTCATTACTTAAATAATTTCTAGATTTGGTTGTAAATACTTTTTTTGTCCAGGATTGTTAGAAGCAAGAGAGTTGAATTTGAGAGGATTGTTCTCATTTCAACTTAGTGAAAAATCCAAGAGGATTATTCTTGGTGTTTATGTTAGTCTAGTATAAGTCATAACAATAGTAAAATCTCTATCGTGTTGAAAGGAGATTGGAGTACTCTGGAGCTATGACGGAAACCAGGATACAACTTTGTGTTCTTTATTTTTCTGCACTTTATTGCTTTCATAACATCACCAAAAACCAGAAAAATTTTATAGTACCTAATTCACCCCCCTTTAGGCACACTCCGTACTTACACAACTGTCTCACTTGTCACCACCATACAGAAAAATACAGATTAAAGTATACTTGGACAACTAGTATGAGCACATTAAAGTATACTTTTCATCTTTCTTTTTTTGAAAATATATTTTTGGAAATTTTCTGGAGATGAATTTTTGGAATAATATTATTCACAAAATTGAGCTATATCTCAAAAACAAATGAAATGTGTGTATTGGAGTGCATTCGGAGATGCATTTCCGAAAATTAGAGACATTTTTTAAATTTCGCGTGGTACCTAAGAAACAACTAGGGTGCGATAAGAAATCCTCTACTAAATTTATAGTAAAAACAATAAATATAAGACAATTGGAAGTTAATATCATACACCACAAATCAAATTACAAAATTTCTTTTCCAACCCTTATATTTTTATATAAATTTTTGATGAAAAAAAAAATTCTTAAATTTGGAGACGTCTCTTCGGGCGTACTCATTTTCCACAAAATTGAACGCAAATAAGTGATTCACCCCTATTATATTTAATTTTGTAAATGCATTTTCGGATTCACCATTTTTTTTACTAAAATAGTGTTTTCGAATATGCATATTTGTAAAGTGTCTTATTGTGGTTTTCTAAATTTAGTAAGGGGCGTATCCGAATAGGTAGATCTAGTAGTCATGCATCAACAATGCAACAAATATGTAAATACCAACAGTGTCCCTATTGAGAAAAACAATTAAAATAAAATTATAAAAATCTGAAAAAATATAATTAAAAATAAAATAAAATCAAATTAACAGTCTAAAAAAATTAGATTTTTTACGAAAATATGAAAACAAAAAATAAATCAAATAAAGTAGAAAAACAAGGAATTTAGGATGTTTAAGGGACTTTGATGCCTGTTTTTTTTTCCTGATAAAATGACACGGTAAAATTTTGATTCATAGTCGATTTTCCAAAAAAAAAAAATTGATTCAGAGTCGATTTTCCAAAAAATTGAAATTTTTACACTAGGTCACGTAAAGGCCAGAAATGCAGTTACGCAAGGGTCGGAACGCGAGGATATAATTCCTATGACTCTAATATATGTTAAATAAGACACTGAGTCCTCGACAATGGCGTAAATTTCAATGAAAAATATGTAGTAAATGAGGTTTAGGATTTTCGAAGATGCATCTCTGAATTCACCCTTGAATTTTTTGGAGATGCATCTCTGGACTAATTTTGGTAAAAATGGGGTGACATATTGATTTATAAAGGATGAGGTGATTCAAGGTGCGTCCGGAGATGCATCTTTGAAAATTTCTTAGGATAATATCAGGTTTTCGAAGGTGTGAGCCAAGAAAAGAAATTGACATCACCTTAATCGGTTCATAGCCTTTTTCTTGAGAAAGAAACAAAGATAATTCAATATGTCTTACAAGTGTGGTCGTTATAAACTTGCAAGCATCATCCAATCAAGATGAGTAAAATCAATATTGCACAAAATATGGGTGGACAAATGTAATACCCCGTAATTTATTTAATGCTCTGAATAATATTATTTGATATCTATAATATTCTAGGATGCTCTAAAAGATTTTAACAAAAATAATTAGAGCAGTCAGCATGACTTATTTATATTAACTAATATTAGCTGACTCATAGATTTTTATAAGCTGTGGATTAAGAGACATTTTTGGATACTCTCTATTTGGACCCGTTGGTAGGAAAATATGTTTTTCCTTTAAGACTTAAGTTTTCTTTTCTTTATGTTTTCTAAAAATAGAAACATAGAAAGAAGAAGAAGAAGAAGAAGAGAGAAAGGAAGAGAAAGAAGAAGAAGAGGAAGTCTTGAAGAAGAAGAGAAGAGCTCTTGATCCTTGAAGTTTCCATCACCCATTTCATCACTCAATCTTCTCCAATAATTTTGCTAGAGGTGGGTTCATAGTTAGAACTTTTGTTTTAAGATTTTGATTGAGTTTTAGAGTTTATGAGTTTTATGGTTTTTATGGAAAAATCTTAGAATCGATAGTTTAAACGGTTAGAAATCGATAAAAATACTTGAACATGCTGACATTAGGTATAGGAACATTGTTATGAATTTTTTTGAGGTTTGAAGTTGGTTTGAATTGTTTTTGGTTGGTTCTGTCATTTTGAAAATGTGTTTTTCAGCTAGAGGGAAAGAAGCCAATGAAGCAGGCCCCAAAACGTTTCGCACCAGAAGTTCTGTCAAAAATAAAAGAAGAGGTCGAAAGACTTCCGAAATGCAAATTCATCCGCATGGCCAGATATGTCGATTGGATTGCAAACATAGTTCCTGTAATAAAGAAAAATGGAAAATTTAGGGTATGTATTGATTTTCGAGACTTAAATCCGGCCACCCAAAGGATGATACCCTATGCCAGTTGCATAAATGCTTGTAAATTCGACAGCAGACCATGAGTACTTAAGTATGTTAGACCTACTCTGGTTATAATCAAATCTTTATTGCCGAAGAAGATGTTCCTAAGACAACTTTCTGTTGTCCTGGGGCAATAGGAACTTATAAATGGATAATGATGCCTTTCGGCCTAAAAAATGTTGGAGCGACTTATCAACGTGCTATGAATTCAATTTTTCACGATTGTATTGAAACTTTCATGCATATTTATATTGATGATATTAAGATTAAGTCTGTTTCAGGAAAAAGTCATATAGACCATCTTCAACAGTCTTTTGAGAGAATGAGGAAGTTTGGTTTAAAGATGAATCCCTTAAAGTGTGCTTTCGGTGTGCAAGCGGGTGGCTTTTTAGGCTTTGTGGTTCACAAAAAGGGGATCGAAATCTATGAAAACAAAGCCAAGGCCATAATGGAAGCGAAAGCGCTATCAACAAAGAAGGAACTGCAGTCTCTGCTAGGGAAAATTAACTTTCTCAGAAGGTTCATCTCCAACCTTAGTGGAAAAATGCAGGCCTTCTCACCTCTGTTTCGACTGAAGAAGGAAGACTTCGTCTGAGGTAAAGAGCAGCAAGCTGCTTTCGATCTGATCAAAGAATACCTCTCCAGCCCTCCAATCTTGATGCCTCCTTGTAGAAAAAGAAGCATGAGATTATACATTTCGTCATCAGATAAAACACTGGGAAGTATGCTGTGTCAAGAAGACGAAAATGGTGTCGAAAGAGCCATTTACTACCTCAGCAGGGTCCTGAATTATGCCGAAACTAGATATAGTGTTATAGAAAAGTTATGTTTATGTGCATATTTTTCTTGTATGAAGTTGAAACACTATATAAAACCCGTTGATGTATATGTATCTTCTTATTTCGACGTAATAAAGCATATGTTATCTAAATCTATTTTACATAATAGAATTGGGAAGTGGGCTTTAGTATTAACAGAATATCCCCTAAAATATCTGCCTTTAAAGGCTGTTAAGGGACAAGTGGTTGCTGAGTTCATAGTAGACCATTCCATAAATGAAAATGGGATATAGTATGTCGAAATGGAACCTTGGAAATTATATTTTGATGGTTCCAGTCACAGTAATGGAACTGGAGTCGGAATACTAATTATTTCTCCTAACAATATTCCAACAAAATTCAAGTACAAAGTTGAAGGCTTGTGTTCGAATAATGAAGAAGAATACAAAGCTTTGATTGCTGGACTTGAAATCTTGTTGGAATTAGGGGCAACCAGAGTCGAAATAATGGGTGACTCTGAATTAGTAGTGAAACAGTTGACTAAAGAATATAAATGCGTAAAAGAGAATTTGATTATGTATTTCGTCATAGCCAACAAACTGCTTAAAAGATTCGATAATATGGTCATCAAACATATACCCAGGATAGAGAATCAGGAGGCGAATGACCTTGCTCAAACAGCATATGGGTACAAGGTGTCGAAAGAAAACTTAGAAAAGGCTATTGAAGTTAGAGGAAGAGTTATATCCACTAAGTTGTCTCCATCAGATCTGTAAACAATAAAGTTAGGATATGATGACAAAGAAAACTTTGAAATTTTCAATGTAGATGACTCAAGAGTTGGAGATTGGAGAAAGCCCATCAAGGAGTATCTACAAGATCCAAATATGAGAGTCGAAAGGAAAATTAAGCACATGGCTTTAAGCTATGTACTTTTTGGAAATGAGCTCTTCAAGAAAACTTTAGAAGGGGTCTTGTTAAAATGCTTAGGTGAAGAAGAAGCTTATATAGCTTTGTAGAATGTACATAGTGGAACCTGCAGGGCGCATCAAGTAGGACATAAGATAAAATGGTTGTTGTTTGGACAAGGAATGTACTGGCCCACAATCCTGAAAGACTGTATTGATTTTGCCAAAGGATGTCAAGAATGCCAATTGCATGCAGGCATACCACACGTTCCTGCAAGTGAATTGCATTCGATTGTGAAGCCTTGGCCATTCAGGGGTTAGGCTTTAGACCTAATTGGTGAAATTCGACCAGCTTCTTCAAAGGGACAAAAATACATTCTTGTTGGAATAGATTATCTTACTAAATGGATTGAAGCTATACCTTTGGTGAATGTAGACCAGGAAATAGTCATCGAATTTATTCGACGACATTTAATTTATAGGTTTGGAATTCCATAAATAATAACCACAAATCAGGGATCGGTGTTTACTGGAAAGAACATGCAAGCATTTGCAAAAGAAGTGGGATTCAAACTCCTTACTTCGACACCCTATTACGCTAAGGCGAATGGACAAGTTGAAGCAGCTAATAAAGTGATGATCAACTTGATTAAAAAGCATGTGGGTCTAAAACCTAAGAATTGGCATAAGAGTTTAGATCAAGCTTTATGGGCTTGTCGAACGTCTCCCAAAGAGGCTACGAACTCAACCCCATTTAGGCTGACTTATGGTCATGATGCAGTCTTGTCAGTCGAAATTTATTTACAGTCGATTCAAATCCAGAGGCATCATGAAATTCCATCAGACGTATATTGGAATATGATGATGGACGAATTGGTTGATTTAGATGAAGAAAGATTGCATGCACTTAATTTGTTAAAGAGACAAAAAGAAAGAGTTGAAAAGTTTTATAACAAAAAAGTAAAGCATAAAACTCTTTTTGTTGGTGATCTGGTTTGGAAGGTAATTCTTCCTATGGATCGAAAAGCTAGAGCATTGTGAAAGTGGTCCACTAAGTGGGAAGGACCTTTCCAAGTTTTAAATTTTTTTACGAATGACGCATATGAAATCAGAGAAATAGGGAAATGACAAAGTAATAAAGACAATGAGGCGTCGAAAATGTTCATCGACAGCAAATGATTTTTCTTCAAGAATTAGTCGAATAATCTTTGTTGGGGGGCAACTTGTAGACATGGATTTTAGACGAAAACAAAGAACGAACAAATATGATTCGACATAAAAGAGTTTGGGAAATATGTTTGAACGGAAGATTTTGACATGGTCAGTAAGAAATGACGTTTATTATATCTTTCGACAGAGACGGAGAAGAAAACTGTTTTGGTAGTTTTGTCCATTCGTTCGAAGGTGGTTATTTTGACGATTTCGACAGATATAGAACAAAGGTACCGGTTCAATAGAAATAGTAAATTTCAAATTTAAAGGATTGGAACGTTTGGCATAAGGACGCGTGGAAGCATCCGTTGGAATGGAGGCATACCGAAAAGCCAAGTGTCAAAATATTAGGATTTGCCCGTTAGTGGCAGATATTTTAGTTTCTTATATATAGGGTAGTTCTTATCAGATTTAGTGTGTGTGAAATTATTGTACAAATTCATGTAAGAAAACTCAAAGTACCCGTGTGAGAGAAAATAGTGTAATTCTAGAAAAATGTACATGTAAACACCATATTTAATTCTTCAAGTTTAATAAATTCCAAGTTTATTTAGCATCTTTGTACTTTTATAATCCAAGCAATTTACAAGTTTTGTTTTAGTTCGACATTCTGCATTTGTTCTTATTCATTACTTTATGCATTTTCAAGAATTGTTTCCTTTAAATTTGCCAAGTTATTTTACTCTTGTTCTTAGTTTTATGAATCATACAAACATATGTAAGAAACTTAATAAAAGTAAAACCATAAGATTATCATAAATCATCACTTTTGACCAAATAAATTCGCACTTATGTCCTAGGATTTATATGGTTGATCCTGAAGTAAACTAGTTTAACGTTAAATTAGAAACCAGAGGTTGTTCGTCGGAAAACACCAGCGAATACATGTTAGTTTGTGTCCTTTTTTATTTGTCTTTATGTTTCCTTAATTGAAACAATTTTCATGTCTTGTCATTTAATATTCTTGTCATTTATTGCGTTTCATTTAATGACATTTATTGTAGTTTACTTTCGCTTTAATTCAAGCTTTTATGTCTACAAAGTTTGTCTTCACTTTGTATGCGTATAGACATTCACAATCACTTCACAAACATACTTTCTTGTACATGAGTTTTTCACAAATTGCTCCCTAGATTTTTCGATTTAATCTCACAAACTGTTTTAACTCATGATTGTTCGCTAAAAATACCTGCAAAAAATTGGCACGCCCTATGGAACCATTTTTGTTTAAAGTTTTCCTTTTCATTAATATTTATGGGTTGGAGTTATGAACATAATTGGCCACATTCACACTCGTGTGGACATAAAATATGGAACCAAATCAACTTAGTATGAGTTGTGGAAAGGGAGAAAACCATTTGTCAAATACTTTCATTTATTTTGAAGCAAGTGGTACATCTTGGCAAATCGTAAGAAGAGAAGGAAGATGAATCCCAAGAGTGATTAAGGGAATTTTCCTAGGATATTCCATCAATAGAAAAACATACATGGTATATAACAAACGTACCAAGACAATGATGGAGTCAATGAATTTTTTCATTGATGGTACTCTTGAATATAAGTAAGAAGATAAAGATGAAGACAATGTATCTCTTCAACATAATGATGTCCCAACAAATGTCCCAAACAAGGGGTCTGATATTGAGTCTGAAAGTTCAAATTATGAAGATCCTTTAATCAACAAGGGACCATCAATCATAATTCAGAAATATCATCCCATTGAAAATGTCATAGGAAATATAAATGAATAAGTTATCACTAGATCCATATAGATGATTGTCAACACTTGTTTCATTTCCAAGGTTAAACCCAAGAATATCAAGGAAGCAGCGACTAATGAATTCTAGATAAATATTATGCAAGCGAAACTGTGTCAACTCAAGAGAAATAATGTTTAGGAATTAGTTCGAAGACTTGAAGAGGTGAATGTCATTGATGCCAAATGGATTTTCAAGAACAAATATGATAAAAATGGTAATGTGACAAGGAATAACCATTTTTAGAGTAATCTGAACACGTATGAAAAAAATTATTAAAAAGTTAAAAGTTTATGGGTTGTTAAATAGTTTTTCAAAATTTTAGAAAATAACAAAGACTAAAACTACATGCATAAATTTTTTGTATGGATCAAAATCTATCATTTTTTTATAGGGACACAAATGAATTGTGAGATATTTATAAGGAGCGTAAATATATTTAACCTTTTAAAGTATTACTTTTGATATATGATTTGTTTAGAAATAGATTATACTATCAAACAATCACAATCAATTATATATAAATATTATTTTTACAAAATAATTTTTTTGAATAATTTAAAAATTATAATTTATGAGGGTAAAAAATATATTTAAATACCATATTCACAATACATATTAAATCAGTCATGTATAACAAGATTACATATATTTCTATTTTAATGGGGAAAGTATGTATGAACGTGATCTGAATGATTAGATAAGTAAGATGACAGACGATAAGGGAAAACATGGTGGAGACTTAATTACCCTTCATTTTCATTTATGATAATAAAGACATGTATTTCACTTTAAGGTGGTTGAAAATGATCATTCATGCATTTTTGTTTCAACTCAATAACAAGTGGTGTGTAATAATTGATTCATATAGTTTGATATTGATCAAAATTCAATTATATGTAACCCACCTTATCAATACTAGTATAACAAGATAGAATCATTGAAAAGCTTATTTTCGACGTTTTACGCATTTTTTTTGGCTTCTTTCATTCCACGTTGTCGACTCAATTATTTGCATCTCTCTCTCTCTCATATCTGTTTTGAAGGGTATGTGTCGATTTTGGGTCTTGTCAAACTTGGACAAAGTCCCTTGAAGTTTAATATGTCCAAGACTAAACAAGAGTGCCACTATGTATTAGGTGTTTGATATTAAGAATATTGTGTAGGAAAAAATATTTGGTTTATACGTTTTGAGACAAATATATAAATAAGGGTTAAATAAGTTATTGGTCCCTGTAAATATGATCATTTTGAATTTTAATCCTTCTAAAATTTTTCTTTAAGGTTTGGTCCTCACAAAATATTTCGTCTCATGTAATATATCATACAATTTCATGTTTGTATGGTTTTGTATGATTAGTTTTAGGATCAATCTCTTGTAACCTCAAAGATGATCTAAAAGAAACAGAAGAAAAAGTTGGTCTATTTGCTTTCATATTAACCTTTCTGTTATCAAGCAGCATAGAAGCTCTACCGATTTTCTACAAGAAAAGGAAATTCTTATGAAAGAAACATCTTGTGGAAGCTACCGCGTGTCGTCTTATGTTATTGCAAATGAACTAGTTTACTTGCCATTTCTTCTAATCCTAGCCATTTTGTTCACAGTCCCTTTATACTGGCTTGTTGGTCTCAACACAAACTTCATTGCTTTTCTGCACTTTTTGTTACTGATATGACTTATTCTTTATACAACTAATTCAATTGTGGTGTGTTTCAGTGCTCTTGTGCCCAATTTCATTGTTGGGAATTCAGTGATTAATGGTGTTATAGGTTCTTTCTTCTTGTTCTCTGGTTACTTCATATCAAACCATGAGATTCCTAATTACTGGATTTTCATGCATTATATATCACTTTTTAAGTATCCATTTGAAGGGTTCCTGATCAACGAGTTCTCAAACTCAAAAAGTGTTTGGAGTACATGTTTGGTGCATGTGTAATGAAGGGAGAGGATGTGCTTAAAGAAGAAGAGTATGGAGGAGAAGGTAGCAAATGGAAGAATGTTGGTGTCACTGTTGGCTTCATCATGGTTTACAGATTCATTTCTTATGCTATTCTGAGATACAAATGCTCAGAGAGGAGGGTCTAGAGCCTATTATGAGATTCATCTTTGAGGTTACAATTTCATCTAGAACTTTAACTAAAAAACCAAGTGAGAAGAACAACAATTAGTCAACTTGTATTCCATGAACCATTAATTTACAATGATCCATGATGTCACAGGTAATCAAAACAAGTAGAAAATTAATAACAAAATTATAAATTAACTCCAGATCTCAACTCTCTCTTCTCGCAAAAATCCAATACTGTGCAAAATCGAAACAAGTTCAACAACACACAACGACAACGATGAAGACGACGACGTTTTCTTCTACTGCTATTGCGCTTCTGTAGACAGTGATTTTCGATGATGCTTATATAAAAAGGAAAATGTTGGTGAAAAGGGAGATTTCGACGCAGACAACAAGAAGGAATTTTTACATCTTTTTCGACAAAGAAGAATAAAAGCTTATGTTTCATTAACATGACATGATCTTTAGTCGAAGGAGTTTGTTTGTGATAATTTCGAAGGATGTTGAATGAAAGACATCAATTCAAATTGAAATAAGAAATTCAAAGTGTGATGTTGCAACGTTTGGCAAAAATGACGCGTGGAAGCATCCAGGGGAATGAAGGCATGCCGAAAGGCCAAGTGTCAAGTTATTAGAATTCGCCCGTTAGTGGCAGTTAGTTTAGTTTCCTATATATATATATATATATATATATATATATATATATATATATATATATATATATATATATATATATATATATATATATATATATATATATATATATATATATATATATATATATATATATATATATATATATATATATATATATATATATATATATATATATATAGGATAGTTGTTTTTAGTTTGTGTATGATATATTTGTACAAATTCCTATTGAACTCAAAGTACCCGTGTGAGAGAAAAGAGTGTGAATCTGAAAAATGTACGTGTGAAAAACACCATCTTTACTTTCTTTAAGTTTTCAATAAAATTCCAAGTTCATTTAAATTCCTTTCCCATTTCATAGTTTTTATTTAATTATAAGTCTTTTATTTCGACGCATTACGTTACTTGTCTTCCATTACTTTAACATACTTCTAGAAGTTATTTCTTTAAATTATATCAAGTTTGTTCTACTTTTGTTCTTTATTCTTATGAATCATACAAACGCACTTAAGATAATTGAATGAAAGTGAAATCATTAAGGATGACACAATCAATACATTCGACCAAATACAGATAAAATACGCACTTATGTCCTAGGATTTGTATGGTTGATCCTACAAGTTAACTAATTTAGACATTGAATTAGAAACCAGCTGTTGTTCGTCGGAAAACACCATCGAACAAATTGGCACGCCCAGTGGGACTTTAGTGTGTAAAAGATATCATAACAACTCTTAGTCAAAAAGTTTTTAATTCGTTGCATTATTCTAAGAAGCGGTAAGTTAGCCGTAACCGACGTAGAAAGGCCTAAACGAACAAGAGTAAGAAGAATGGCGAATCCGCCACATAGTCAAAATGAAAATACTACGGTGCTTACCTCTACTCCTTCGACTGGAGGAAATACAAGGTAAATTTATGTATTAGAAGCCATACCCTCTTCGTCAGGATCAACACATGCATTTGCAGTATCTCAAAGTGTTCCTAGTTTTTCTTCCATGGGACCCCAAATGTCCATGGGAACGCCTCCCCTAATAGGGAACGTTCATAGGCTCTTTTCGAAGAACTTTTCAATGCCCTTGTTTGGTAGGGAACAACCTTATGGGATGCCTACTACCACTATGGCAAGTTTGCAAAATGCATCTTCAGTATATTCTGTCTCCTTGTTGAATAGGTCATCACCATTGCAAGGATCGGGATCTGGTGGAAACATGGGAAGAATAAATCAACCCCCACCAGGATTTCAAAATTATATGCCAGCAATCACCACAAATTCGGCAAAAGCCATTAGGCAATAAATGGACGAGAGCAATCATGAAATGGTCCATATGTTAACACAATAAATGGGAGAAATGTTTAATCCTTTGATACGAAACACAACCTAAACCAACAAATTGCTGGTAGAACAAATGACGCGTATTGCTAATTTCTTCGGCGTACCCTAAACACAACCCAGAGAGCAAATAGTTCCGAATCCTAGGACACCTGTCGAAGAGGAACCTACCATAAACCAGAGGTTAGTAGAAATCCCCCATGTAAGCATTAAAAACCAAGAGGAAGTAGTCGAACCACCTCAAGTAGAAATTCCAGCCCAGCCAGAGCCTAGGAGAATTCTAGTCCAAAGGGGTCAAGACGCTGATCATGTTGTGGAGCAGATGCGCTATAATAATATGCCTGCCGAAAATAACCTAGCAACCATTGTCGAAAGAATAATGACACAGAATGGGGTAAATATAGGATTACAAAGGCCTAGTTATGTCTCCCCATTGTCTGAGTATATTCTACAACAAGAATTACCACTAAGGTGGAAAGTCCCCAAGTTTACCAAATTTTTAGGGGATACCAGTGAATCAACCATAGAGCATGTCGCACGTTATCTAATCGAAGCAGGAGAAATAGCAAATAATGAAAATCTAAGGACAAAATATTTTCCATGTTCTTTGACAAAAAATGCTTTTACTTAGTTTACATCCATGTCTGCAAACTCCATATATACTTGGACCCAATTAGAAAGATTGTTCCATGAACAGTTCTACATGGGGCAAACCAAAATAAGCCTGAAAGAATTGGCCACTGTAAAAAGAAATCTTTCTGAACCAATAGATGACTATTTGAATAGGTTCAGATTACTGAAGGCCAGATGTTTCACCCAAGTACCCGAACGTGAATTGGTTGAAATGGCCGCAGGTGGTCTAAACTACTCTATAAGGAAGAAACTAGACACCCAATATTTGAGAGATATGTCGCAATTGGCAGATAGGGTGAGACAAGTCGAAAAACTAAATGCTGAGAAATTCAGAGCAAATAGAAACAAAAGAGAAATAGTGGCTTATGTAGGGATGCACCAAGAAGACAAAAATGATGTAGATAATATAGACGAACCATCCTGTTTCGACGAATAAGAAATTGACTTAGAAGAATTAAAACAGGGACCACCATATTCTTGTAGATTGCTAGTTCCGTCGAACGGAAAAAATCCAGTTGAGCCTGAAAAGAATGATACGTTTCCTAAAAGAACCTATACGTTCGACGTCACCAAGTGTGACGAAATTTTCGACAAATTAGTCGAAGATGGTCAGATGATAGTTCCACCAGGCACTAAAGTGCCTCCTATGGAACAACAGAAAAAGAGAGGTTTTTGTAAGTACCATGGTTTTTTGGGTCATAAAACGTATCAATGTTCCCTTTTCAGGGACCTAGTGCAGAATGCTATCCGTGACGGAAGACTGGAATTTAGTGACAAGAAAAAGCAACAAATGAAAATTGACTCAAATCCCATGCAGACTGTTGAAGCCCACTACGCAGAGCCGTCAATCATTAACATGGTGGAAGTGAGAGAGAGGTTTGAGTATGGATTCGAAATGGTAGGAGCTACTGAAACTAGTAAAAACTAGTGTATAATATTTTATGATTTTTTTGCAATTCGAAAATTTTCATAGAATCTAATTTTTAGATGATTTTTTGCATGAACTTTTGTCGTAAAATATATAAAGTATATGAAAGGATTTCTAGCATTTTGAACAGTCATCGATTTACTTTGATTTTTTGACAGAAACTAGTATAAACTTGTGTATAATATATTATGATTTTTGGACCAAAACCTGTAATACGAAAAGTTTCATAGAATCTAATTTTTAGATGATTTTTTGCATGGCCTTCCATCCTAAAATATAGAAAGGATATGAAAAGTCTTTTAGCATTTCGAACTATAATCGATTTACTTTGATTTTTTAAACCGAAACTAGTATAAACTAGTGTATAATATATTATGATTTTTGGATAGAAACTCGTAATTCAAAAAGTTTCATAGAATCTAATTTTTAGATGATTTTTTTCATGGACTTCCGTCGTAAAATATGGAAAGGATATGAAAAGCTTTTTAGCATTTTGAATAGTCATCGATTTAATTTGATTTTTTGACCGCATCTAGTATAATCTAGTGTATAATATATTATGATTTTTTGACCGAAACATGCATTTCAAAAAGTTTCAAAGAATCTAGTTTTTAGATGATTTTTTGAATGTAGTTCCATCATAACCTCCCCTTTTAACACATAAAAAGGATATGATAAGTTTCATATCATTTCGAACATTCGTCGATTTAATTTGATTTTTTATCCGAAACTAGTATAAACTTGTGTAGAGTACATTACAATTTTCTGAAAGAAACTGGCATTTCAAAAAATTTCAAAGAATCTAATTTTTAGATTGTTTTTTGCATGGACATCCATCATAACCTTCCCTCTTAACACATAGGAAGGAACTGAAAAGCTTCAAATCATATCAAACATTCCTCGATTTAATTTGAATTTTTGTTCGAAACTAGTAAAACTTGTGTAGAGTATATTATAATTTTTTTGAAAGAAACAGGCATTTCAAAAAGATTCATATAATCTAATTTTGCAATGATTTCTATTTGTATGGACTTACCTAATAACTTTTCCTCGTAACATATAGAAAGGATCTGAAGAGTTTCGAATCATTTCGAACAATCCTCGATTTAGTTTGATTTTTTGACCGAAACTGGTATAAACTAGTGTATAATATAATATGATTTTGGCCCGAAACTTGTAATTCTAAAAGTTTCATAGAATCTAATTTTTAGATGATTTTTTGCTTGGACTTCCGTCGTAAAATATAGAAAGATATGAAAAGCTTTTTAGAATTTCGAACAGTCATCTGTTTATTTGATTTTTTTTACCGAAACTAGTATAAACTAGTGTATAATATATTATGATTTTTGGACCGAAAATTGTAATTCGAAAAGTTTCATACAATCAAATTTTTAGATGATTTTTTGCATGGACTTCTGTCGTAAAATATAGAAAGGATATGAAAAGCTTTTTAGCATTTCGAACGGTCATCGATTTACTTTTTTTTTGAACCAACTAGTATAAACTAGTGTATAATATATTATGATTTTTTTTTTGCATTTCAAAAAGTTTCATAGAATCTAATTTTTAGATGATTTTTTGCATGAACTTTTGTCGTAAAATATATAAAGTATATGAAAGGATTTCTAGCATTTTGAACAGTCATCGATTTACTTTGATTTTTTGACAGAAACTAGTATAAACTTGTGTATAATATATTATGATTTTTGGACCGAAACTTGTAATACGAAAAGTTTCATAGATTCTAATTTTTAGATGATTTTTTGCATGGCATTCCATCCTAAAATATAAAAAGGATATGAAAAGTCTTTTAGCAATCCGAACTGTCATCGATTTACTTTGATTTTTTGACCGAAACTAGTATAAACTAGTGTATAATATATTATGATTTTTGGATCAAAACTCGTAATTCAAAAGTTTCATAGAATCTAATTTTTAGATTATTTTTTTCATGGACTTCCGTCGTAAAATATGTAAAGGTTATGAAAAGCTTTTTACCATTTTTAACAGTCATCAATTTAATTTTATTTTTGACCGCATCTAGTATTATCTAGTGTATAATATATTATGATTTTTTGACCGAAACATGCATTTCAAAAAGTTTCATAGAATCTAGTTTTTAGATGATTTTTTGAATGTACTTCCATCATAACCTCCCCTCTTAACACATAAAAAAGATATGATAAGTTACATATCATTTCGAACATTCGTCGGTTTAATTTGATTTTTTGTCCGAAACTAGTATAAACTTGTGTAGAGTACATTACAATTTTCTGAAAGAAACTGGCATTTCAAAATATTTCATAGAACTAATTTTTAGATTGTTTTTTGCATGGACATCCATCATAACCTTGCCTCTTAACATATAGGAAGGAACTGAAAAGCTTCAAATCATATCAAACATTCCTCGATTTAATTTGAATTTTTGTTCGAGACTAGTAAAAATTGTGTATAGTATATTATAATTTTTTGAAAGAAACAGGCATTTCAAAAAGATTCATATAATCTAATTTTGCGATGATTTTTATTTGTATGGACTTACCTAATAACTTTTCCTCATAACATATAGAAAGGATATGAAAAGTTTCGAATCATTTCGAACAATCCTCGATTTAGTTTGATTTTTTGACCGAAACTGGTATAAACTAGTGTATAATATAATATGATTTTGGCCCGAAACTTGTAATTCTAAAAGTTTCATAGAATCTAATTTTTAGATGATTTTTTGCATGGACTTCTGTCGCAAAATATAGAAAGGATATGAAAAGCTTTTTAGAATTTCGAACAGTCATCTATTTATTTGATTTTTTTTACCGAAACTAGTATAAACTAGTGTATAATATATTTTGATTTTTGGATCGAAAATTGTAATTCGAAAAGTTTCATACAATCAAATTTTTAGATGATTTTTTTGCATGGACTTCAGTCTTAAAATATAGAAAGGATATGAAAAGCTTTTTAGCATTTCGAACGGTCATCGATATACTTTTATTTTTTGACCCAACTAGTATAAACTAGTGTATAATATATTATCATTTTTTTGAAATTCGAAAATTTTCATAGAATCTAATTTTTAGATGATTTTTTGCATGAACTTTTGTCGTAAAATATATATAGTATATGACAGGATTTCTAGAATTTTGAACAGTCATTGATTTACTTTGATTTTTTTGACAGAAACTAGTATAAACTTGTGTATAATATATTATGATTTTTGGACCGAAACTTGTAATACGAAAAGTTTCATAGATTCTAATTTTTAGATGATTTTTTTGCATGGCCTTCCATCCTAAAATATAGAAAGAATATGAAAAGTCTTTTAGCATTCCGAACTATCATCAATTTAATTTGATTTTTTGACCAAAACTAGTATAAACTAGTGTATAATATATTATGATTTTTGGATCGAAACTCGTAATTCAAAAAGTTTCAAAGAATCTAATTTTTAGATGATTTTTTTCATGGACTTCCGTCGTAAAATATGGAAAGGATATGAAAAGATTTTTAGCATTTTGAACAGTCCTCGATTTAATTTGATTTTTTGACCGCATCTAGTATAATCTAGTGTATAATATATTATGATTTTTTGACTGAAACTTGCATTTCAAAATGTTTCATAGAATCTAGTTTTTAGATGATTTTTTTGAATATACTTCCATCATAACCTCCCCTCTTAACACATAAAAAGGATATGATAAGTTTCATATCATTTCGAACATTCGTCGATTTAATTTAATTTTTTGTCCGAAACTAGTATAAACTTGTGTAGAGTACATTACAATTTTCTGAAAGAAACTGACATTTCAAAAAATTTCATAGAATCTAATTTTTAGATTGTTTTTTACATGGACATCCATCATAACCTTCCCTCTTAATACATAGGAATGAACTAAAAAGCTTCAAATCATATCAAATATTCCTCGATTTAATTTTGAATTTTTGTTCGAAAGTAGTAAAAATTGTGTAGAGTATATTATAATTTTTTTTGAAAGAAACAGTCATTTCAAAAAGATTCATATAATCTAATTTTGCGATGATATATTTTATATGGACTTACCTAATAACTTTTCATCTTAATATATAGAAAGGATCTGAAGAGTGTCGAATAATTTCGAAGAGTCCTCAATTTAGTTTGATTTTTTGACCGAAACTAGTATAAACTAGTGTATAATATATTATGATTTTGGCCCGAAACTTGTAATTCTAAAAGTTTCATAGAATCTAATTTTTAGATGATTTTTTGCATGGACTTCCGTCGCAAAATATAGAAAGGATATGAAAAGCTTTTTAGAATTTCGAACAGTCATCTATTTATTTGATTTTTTTTTTACCGAAACTAGTATAAAATAGTGTATAATATATTTTGATTTTTGGATCGAAAATTGTAATTCGAAAAGTTTCATACAATCAAATTTTTAGATGATTTTTTTGCATGGACTTCCGTCGTAAAATATAGAAAGGATATGAAAAGCTTTTTAGCATTTCGAACAGTCATCGATATACTTTTATTTTTTGACCCAACTAGTATAAACTAGTGTATAATATATTATGATTTTTTTGAAATTTGAAAATTTTCATAGAATCTAATTTTTAGATGATTTTTTGCATGAACTTTTGTCGTAAAATACATAAAGTATATGAAAGTATTTCTAGCATTTTGAACAGTCATCGATTTACTTTGATTTTTTGACAGAAACTAGTATAAACTTGTGTATAATATATTATGATTTTTGGACCAAAACTTGTAATACGAATAGTTTCATAGAATCTAATTTTTAGATGATTTTTTGCATGACCTTCCATCCTAAAATATAGAAAGGATATGAAAAGTCTTTTAGCATTCCGAACTGTCATCGATTTACTTTGATTTTTTGACCGAAACTAGTATAAACTAGTGTATAATATATTATGATTTTTGGATCGAAACTCGTAATTCAAAAAGTTTCATAGAATCTAATTTTTAGATGATTTTTTTCATGGACTTCCGTCCTAAAATATGGAAAGGATATGAAAAGCTTTTTACCATTTTAAACAGTCATCAATTTAATTTTATTTTTTGACCGCATCTAGTATTATCTAGTGTATAATATATTATGATTTTTTGACCGAAACATGCATTTCAAAAAGTTTCATAGAATCTAGTTTTTAGATGATTTTTTGAATGTACTTCCATCATAACCTCCCCTCTTAACACATAAAAAAGATATGATAAGTTACATATCATTTCGAACATTCGTCGGTTTAATTTGATTTTTTGTCCGAAACTAGTATAAACTTGTGTAGAGTACATTACAATTTTCTGAAAGAAACTGGCATTTCAAAATATTTCATAGAACTAATTTTTAGATTGTTTTTTGCATGGACATCCATCATAACCTTGCCTCTTAACATATAGGAAGGAACTGAAAAGCTTCAAATCATATCAAACATTCCTCGATTTAATTTGAATTTTTGTTCGAGACTAGTAAAAATTGTGTAGAGTATATTATAATTTTTTGAAAGAAACAGGCATTTCAAAAAGATTCATATAATCTAATTTTGCCATGATTTTTATTTGTATGGACTTACCTAATAACTTTTCCTCATAACATATAGAAAGGATATGAAGAGTTTTGAATCATTTCGAACAATCCTCGATTTAGTTTAATTTTTTGACCGAAACTGGTATAAACTAGTGTATAATATAATATGATTTAGGCCCGAAACTTGTAATTCTAAAAGTTTCATAGAATCTAATTTTTAGATGATTTTTTGCATGGACTTCCGTCGCAAAATATAGAAAGGATATGAAAAGCTTTTTAGAATTTCGAACAGTCATCTATTTATTTGATTTTTTTTACCGAAACTAGTATAAACTAGTGTATAATATATTTTGATTTTTGGATCGAAAATTGTAATTCGAAAAGTTTCATACAATCAAATTTTTAGATGATTTTTTTGCATGGACTTCAGTCGTAAAATATAGAAAGGATATGAAAAGCTTTTAAGCATTTCGAACGGTCATCGATATACTTTTATTTTTTGACCCAACTAGTATAAACTAGTGTATAATATAGTATGATTTTTTTGAAATTCGAAAATTTTCATAGAATCTAATTTTTAGATGATTTTTTGCATGAACTTTTGTCGTAAAATATATATAGTATATGAAAGGATTTCTAGAATTTTGAACAGTCATTGATTTACTTTGATTTTTTTGACAGAAACTAGTATAAACTTGTGTATAATATATTATGATTTTTGGACCGAAACTTGTAATACGAAAAGTTTAATAGATTCTAATTTTTAGATGATTTTTTTGCATGGCCTTCCATCCTAAAATATAGAAAGGATATGAAAAGTCTTTTAGCATTCCGAACTATCATCGGTTTACTTTGATTTTTGACCAAAACTAGTATAAACTAGTGTATAATATATTATGATTTTTGGATCGAAACTCGTAATTCAAAAAGTTTCATAGAATCTAATTTTTAGATGATTTTTTTCATGGACTTCCGTCCTAAAATATGGAAAGGATATGAAAAGATTTTTAGCATTTTGAACAGTCCTCGATTTAATTTGATTTTTTGACCGCATCTAGTATAATCTAGTGTATAATATATTATGATTTTTTGACCGAAACTTGCATTTCAAAAAGTTTCATAGAATCTAGTTTTTAGATGATTTTTTTGAATATACTTCCATCATAACCTCCCCTCTTAACACCTAAAAAGGATATGATAAGTTTCATATCATTTCGAACATTCGTCGATTTAATTTGATTTTTTGTCCGAAACTAGTATAAACTTGTGTAGAGTACATTACAATTTTCTGAAAGAAACTGACTTTTCAAAAAATTTCATAGAATCTAATTTTTAGATTGTTTTTTACATGGACATCCATCATAACCTTCCCTCTTAACACATAGGAATGAACTAAAAAGCTTCAAATCATATCAAATATTCCTCGATTTAATTTGAATTTTTGTTCGAAAGTAGTAAAAATTGTGTAGAGTATATTATAATTTTTTTTGAAAGAAACAGTCATTTCAAAAAGATTCATATAATCTAATTTTGCGATGATATATTTTGTATGGACTTACCTAATAACTTTTCATTGTAATATATAGAAAGGATCTGAAGAGTGTCGAATAATTTTGAATAGTCATCGATTTAGTTTGATTTTTTGACCGAAACTAGTAGAAACTAGTGTATAATATATTATGATTTTTGCCCGAAACAAGTAATTCTAAAAGTTTCATAGAATCTAATTTTTAGATGATTTTTTGCATGGACTTCCGTCGTAAAATATAGAAAGGATATGAAAAGCTTTTTAGAATTTCGAACAGTCATCGATTTACATTTATTTTTTTTGGCCCAACTAGTATAAACTAGTGTATAATATATTATGATTTATTTGAAATTCGAAAATTTTCAAAGAATCTAATTTTTAGATGATTTTTTGCATGGATTTTTGTCGTAAAATATATAAAGTAAATGAAAGGATTTCTAGCATTTTGAACAGTCATCGATTTACTTTGATTTTTTGACAGAAACTAGTATAAAGCTGTGTATAATATATTATGATTTTTGGACCGAAACTTGTAATACGGAAAGTTTCATAGAATATAATTTTTAGATGATTTTTTGCATGTCCTTCCATCCTTAAAAATAGAAAGGATATGAAAAGTCTTTTAGCATTCCAAACTATCTTCGATTTACTTTGATTTTTTGACCGAAACTAGTATAAACTAGTGTACAATATATTATGATTTTTGGATCGAAACTCGTAATTCAAAAAGTTTCATAGACTCTAATTTTTAGATGATTTTTTTCATGGACTTCCCTCGTAAAATATGGAAAGGATATGAAAAGCTTTTTAGCATTTTGAACAGTCATCGATTTAATTTGATTTTTTTGACCGCATCTAGTATAATCTAGTGTATAATATATTATGATTTTTTGACCGAAACATGCATTTCAAAAAGTTTCAAAGAATCTAGTTTTTAGATGATTTTTTGAATGTACTTCCATCATAACCTCCCCTCTTAACACATAAAAAGGATATGATAAGTTTCATATCATTTCGAACATTCGTCGATTTAATTTTATTTTTTATCCGAAACTAGTATAAACTTGTGTAGAGTACATTATAATTTTCTGAAAGAAACTGGCATTTCAAAAAATTTCATAGAATCTAATTTTTAGATTGTTTTTTGCATGGACATCCATCATAACCTTCCCTCTTAACACATAGGAAGGAACTGAAAAGCTTCAAATCATATCAAACATTCCTCGATTTAATTTGAATTTTTGTTCGAAACTAGTAAAAATTGTATAGAGTATATTATAATTTTTTTGACAGAAACAGGCATTTCAAAAAGATTCATATAATCTAATTTTGCAATGATTTCTATTTGTCTGGACTTACCTAATAACTTTTCCTCGTAACATATAGAAAGGATCTGAAGAGTTTCGAATCATTTCGAACAATCCTCGATTTAGTTTGATTTTTTGACCGAAACTGGTATAAACTAGTGTATAATATAATATGATTTTGGCCCGAATCTTTTAATTCTAAAAGTTTCATAGAATCTAATTTTTAGATGATTTTTTGTATGGACTTCCATCGTAAAATATAGAAAGGATATGAAAAGCTTTTTTGAATTTCGGACAGTCATCTGTTTATTTGATTTTTTTTACCGAAACTAGTATAAACTAGTGTATAATATATTATGATTTTTGGACCGAAAAAATTGTAATTCGAAAAGTTTCATACAATCAAATTTTTAGATGATTTTTTGCATGGACTTCTGTCGTAAAATATAGAAAGGATATGAAACGCTTTTTAGCATTTCGAATGGTCATCGATTTACTTTTTTTTTGGACCAACTAGTATAAACTAGTGTATAATATATTATGATTTTTTTGCATTTCAAAAAGTTTCATAGAATCTAATTTTTAGATGATTTTTTGCATGAACTTTTGTCGTAAAATATATAAAGTATATGAAAGGATTTCTAGCATTTTAAACAGTCATCGATTTACTTTGATTTTTTGACAGAAACTAGTATAAACTTGTGTATAATATATTATGATTTTTGGACCGAAACTTGTAATACGAAAAGTTTCTTAGATTCTAATTTTTAGATGATTTTTTGCATGGCATTCCATCCTAAAATATAGAAAGGATATGAAAAGTCTTTTAGCATTCCGAACTGTCATCGATTTACTTTGATTTTTTGACCGAAACTAGTATAAACTAGTGTATAATATATTATGATTTTTGGATCAAAACTCGTAATTCAAAAGTTTCATAGAATCTAATTTTTAGATGATTTTTTTCATGGACTTCCATCGTAAAATATGTAAAGGTTATGAAAAGCTTTTTACCATTTTTAACAGTCATCAATTTAATTTTATTTTTTGACCGCATCTAGTATTATCTAGTGTATAATATATTATGATTTTTTGACCGAAACATGCATTTCAAAAAGTTTCATAGTATCTAGTTTTTAGATGATTTTTTGTATGTACTTCCATCATAACCTCCCCTCTTAACACATAAAAAAGATATGATAAGTTACATATCATTTCGAACTTTCGTCGGTTTAATTTGATTTTTTGTCCGAAACTAGTATAAACTTGTGTAGAGTACATTACAATTTTCTGAAAGAAACTGGCATTTCAAAATATTTCATAGAACTAATTTTTAGATTGTTTTTTGCATGGACATCCATCATAACCTTGCCTCTTAACATATAGGAAGGAACTGAAAAGCTTCAAATCATATCAAACATTCCTCGATTTAATTTGAATTTTTGTTCGAGACTAGTAAAAATTGTGTAGAGTATATTATAATTTTTTGAAAGAAACAGGCATTTCAAAAAGATTCATATAATCTAATTTTGCGATGATTTTTATTTGTATGGACTTACCTAATAACTTTTCCTCATAACATATAGAAAGGATATGAAGAGTTTCGAATCATTTCGAACAATCCTCGATTTAGTTTGATTTTTTGACCGAAACTGGTATAAACTAGTGTATAATATATTATGGTTTTGGCCCGAAACTTGTAATTCTAAAAGTTTAATAGAATCTAATTTTTAGATGATTTTTTGCATGGACTTCCATCGTAAAATATAGAAAGGATTTGAAAAGCTTTTTAGAATTTCGAACAGTCATCTGTTTATTTGATTTTTTTTTACCGAAACTAGTATAAACTAGTGTATAATATATTATGATTTTTGGAACGAAAATTATAATTCGAAAAGTTTCATACAATCAAATTTTTAGATGATTTTTTGTATGGACTTCCGTCGTAAAATATAGAAAGGATATGAAAAGCTTTTTAGCATTTAGAAAGGTCATCGATTTACTTTTATTTTTTTGACCAAACTAGTATAAACTAGTGTATAATATATTATGATTTTTTTGCAATTCGAAAAGTTTCATAGAATCTAATTTTTAGATGATTTTTTGCATGAACTTTTGTCGTAAAATATATATAGTATATGAAAGGATTTATAGCATTTTGAACAGTCATTGATTTACTTTGATTTTTTGACATAAACTAGTATAAACTTGTGTATAATATATTATGATTTTTGGACCGAAACTTGTAATACGAAAAGTTTCATAGATTCTAATTTTTAGATGATTTTTTTGCATGGCCTTCCATCCTAAAATATAGAAAGGATATGAAAAGTCTTTTAGCATTCCGAACTGTCATCGATTTATTTTGATTTTTTGACCGAAACTAGTATAAACTAGTGTATAATATATTATGATTTTTGGATCAAAACTCGTAATTCAAAAGTTTCATAAAATCTAATTTTTAGATGATTTTTTTCATGGACTTCCGTCGTAAAATATGTAAAGGTTATGAAACGCTTTTTACCATTTTTAACAGTCATCAATTTAATTTTATTTTTTGACCGCATTTGTATTATCTAGTGTATAATATATTATGATTTTTTGACCGAAACATGCATTTCAAAAAGTTTCATAGAATATAGTTTTTAGATGATTTTTTTGTATGTACTTCCATCATAACCTCCCCTCTTAACACATAAAAAAGATATGATAAGTTACATATCATTTCGAACATTCGTCGGTTTAATTTGATTTTTTATCCGAAACTAGTATAAACTTGTGTAGAGTACATTACAATTTTCTGAAAGAAACTGGCATTTCAAAATATTTCATAGAACTAATTTTTAGATTGTTTTTTGCATGGACATCCATCATAACCTTGCCTCTTAACATATAGGAAGGAACTGAAAAGCTTCAAATCATATCAAACATTCCTCGATTTAATTTGAATTTTTGTTCGAGACTAGTAAAAATTGTGTAGAGTATATTATAATTTTTTGAAAGAAACAGGCATTTCAAAAAGATTCATATAATCTAATTTTGCGATGATTTTTATTTGTATGGACTTACCTAATAACTTTTCCTCATAACATATAGAAAGGATATGAAGAGTTTTGAATCATTTCGAACAATCCTCGATTTAGTTTGATTTTTTGACCAAAACTGGTATAAACTAGTGTATAATATATTATGGTTTTGGCCCGAAACTTGTAATTCTAAAAGTTTAATAGAATCTAATTTTTAGATGATTTTTTGCATGGACTTCCATCGTAAAATATAGAAAGGATTTGAAAAGCTTTTGAGAATTTCGAACAGTCATCTGTTTATTTGATTTTTTTTTACCGAAACTAGTATAAACTAGTGTATAATATATTATGATTTTTGGAACGAAAATTATAATTCGAAAAGTTTCATACAATCAAATTTTTAGATGATTTTTTGTATGGACTTCCGTCGTAAAATATAGAAAGGATATGAAAAGCTTTTTAGCATTTAGAAAGGTCATCGATTTACTTTTATTTTTTTGACCAAACTAATATAAACTAGTGTATAATATATTATGATTTTTTTCCAATTCGAAAAGTTTCATAGAATCTAATATTTAGATGATTTTTTGCATGAACTTTTGTCGTAAAATATATATAGTATATGAAAGGATTTCTAGCATTTTGAACAGTCATTGATTTACTTTGATTTTTTGACAGAAACTAGTATAAACTTGTGTATATTATATTATGATTTTTGGACCGAAACTTGTATTGCGAAAAGTTTCATAGATTCTAATTTTTAGATGATTTTTTTGCATGGCCTTCCATCCTTAAATATAGAAAGGATATGAAAAGACTTTTAGCATTCCGAACTATCATCGATTTACTTTGATTTTTTGACCAAAACTAGTATAAACTAGTGTATAATATATTTTGATTTTTGGATCGAAACTCGTAATTCAAAAAGTTTCATAGAATCTAATTTTTAGATGATTTTTTTCATGGACTTCGTCGTAAAAGATGGAAAGGATATGAAAAGAATTTTAGCATTTTGAACAGTCCTCGATTTAATTTGATTTTTTGACCGCATCTAGTATAATCTAGTGTATAATATATTATGATTTTTTCACCAAAACTTCCATTTCAAAATGTTTCATAGAATCTAGTTTTTAGATGATTTTTTTGTATGTACTTCCATCATAACCTCCCCTCTTAACACATAAAAAAGATATGATAAGTTACATATCATTTCGAACATTCGTCGGTTTAATTTGATTTTTTATCCGAAACTAGTATAAACTTGTGTAGAGTACATTACAATTTTCTGAAAGAAATTGGCATTTCAAAATATTTCATAGAACTAATTTTTAGATTGTTTTTTGCATGGACATCCATCATAACCTTGCCTCTTAACATATAGGAAGGAACTGAAAAGCTTCAAATCATATCAAACATTCCTCGATTTAATTTGAATTTTTGTTCGAGACTAGTAAAAATTGTGTAGAGTATATTATAATTTTTTGAAAGAAACAGGCATTTCAAAAAGATTCATATAATCTAATTTTGCGATGATTTTTATCTGTATTGACTTACCTAATAACTTTTCCTCATAACATATAAAAAGGATCTGAAGAGTTTCGAATCATTTCGAACAATCCTCGATTTAGTTTGATTTTTGACCGAAACTGGTATAAACTAGTGTATAATATATTATGGTTTTGGCCCGAAACTTGTAATTCTAAAAGTTTCATAGAATCTAATTTTTAGATGAATTTTTGCATGGACTTCCGTCGTAAAATATAGAAAGGATATGAAAATCTTTTTAGAATTTCGAACAGTCATCTATTTATTTGATTTTTTTTTTACAGAAACTAGTGTATAATATATTATGATTTTTGGACCGAAAATTGTAATTCGAAAAGTTTCATACAATCAAATTTTTAGATGATTTTTTGCATGGACTTTCGTGGTAAAATATAGAAAGGATATGAAAAGCGTTTTAGCATTTCGAACGGTCATCGATTTAATTTTATTTTTTTGACCCAAATAGTATAAACTAGTGTATAATTTATAATGATTTTTCTGCAATTCGAAAAGTTTCATAGAATCTAATTTTTAGATTATTTTTTGCATGAACTTTTGTCGTAAAATATATAAAGTATATGAAAGGATTTCTAGCATTTTAAACAGTCATCGATTTACTTTGATTTTTTGACAAAAACTAGTATAAACTTGTGTATAATATATTATGATTTTTGGACCGAAACTTGTAATACGAAAAGTTTCATAGAATCTAATTTTTAGATGATTTTTTGCATGGTCTTCCATCCTAAAATATAGAAAGGATATGAAAAGTCTTTTAGCATACACAACTGTCATCGATTTACTTTGATTTTTTGACCGAAACTAGTATAAACTAGTGTATAATATATTATGATTTTTGGATCGAAACTCGTAATTCAAAAAGTTTCATAGAATCTAATTTTTAGATGATTTTTTTCATGGACTTCGTCGTAAAATATGGAAAGGATATGAAAAGAATTTTAGCATTTTGAACAGTCCTCGATTTAATTTGATTTTTTGACCGCATCTAGTATAATCTAGTGTATAATATATTATGATTTTTTCACCAAAACTTCCATTTCAAAATGTTTCATAGAATCTAGTTTTTAGATGATTTTTTTGAATATAATTCCATCATAACCTCCCCTCTTAACACATAAAAAGGATATGATAAGTTTCATATCATTTTGAACATTCGTTGATTTAATTTGATTTTTTGTCCGAAACTAGTATAAACTTGTGTAGAGTACATTACAATTTTCTGAAAGAAACTGGCATTTCAAAACATTTCATAGAATCTAATTTTTAGATTGTTTTTTGCATGGAAATCCATCATAACCTTCCCTCTTAACACATAGGATGGAACTGAAAAGCTTCAAATCATATCAAACATTCCTCGATTTAATTTGAATTTTTGTTCGAAACTAGTAATAATTGTGTAGAGTATATTATAATTTTTTGAAAGAAACAGGCATTTCAAAAAGATTCATATAATCTAATTTTGCGATGATTTTTATTTGTATGGACTTACCTAATAACTTTTCCTCATAACATATAAAAAGGATCTGAAGAGTTTCGAATCATTTCGAACAATCCTCGATTTAGTTTGATTTTTGACCGAAACTGGTATAAACTAGTGTATAATATATTATGGTTTTGGCCCGAAACTTGTAATTCTAAAAGTTTCATAGAATCTAATTTTTAGATGATTTTTTGCATGGACTTCCGTCGTAAAATATAGAAAGGATATGAAAATCTTTTTAGAATTTCGAACAGTCATCTATTTATTTGATTTTTTTTACAGAAACTAGTGTATAATATATTATGATTTTTGGACCGAAAATTGTAATTCGAAAAGTTTCATACAATCAAATTTTTAGATGATTTTTTGCATGGACTTTCGTGGTAAAATATAGAAAGGATATGAAAAGCGTTTTAGCATTTCGAACGGTCATCGATTTAATTTTATTTTTTTGACCCAACTAGTATAAACTAGTGTATAATATATAATGATTTTTTTGCAGTTCGAAAAGTTTCATAGAATCTAATTTTTAGATTATTTTTTGCATGGACTTTTGTCGTAAAATATATAAAGTATATGAAAGGATTTCTAGCATTTTAAACAGTCATCGATTTACTTTGATTTTTTGACAAAAACTAGTATAAACTTGTGTATAATATATTATGATTTTTGGACCGAAACTTGTAATACGAAAAGTTTCATAGAATCTAATTTTTAGATGATTTTTTGCATGGTCTTCCATCCTAAAATATAGAAAGGATATGAAAAGTCTTTTAGCATACATAACTGTCATCGATTTACTTTGATTTTTTGACCAAAACTAGTATAAACTAGTGTATAATATATTATGATTTTTGGGTCGAAACTCGTAATTCAATAAGTTTCATAGAATCTAATTTTTAGATGAATTTTTTCATGGACTTCCGTCGTAAAATATAGAAAGGATATGAAAATCGTTTTAGCATTTTGAGCAGTCATCGATTTAATTTGATTTTTTGACCGCATCTAGTATAATCTAGTGTATAATATATTATGATTTTTTGACCGAAACCTGCATTTCAAAAAAGTTTCATAGAATCTAGTTTTTAGATGATTTTTTGAATGTACTTCCATCATAACCACCCCTCTTAACACATAAAAAGGATATGATAAGTTTCATATCATTTCAAACGTTCGTCGATTTAATTTGATTTTTTGTCCGAAACTAGTATTAACTTGTGTAGAGTACATTACAATTTTCTGAAAGAAACTGACATTTCAAAAAATTTCATAGAATCTAATTTTTAGATTGTTTTTTGCATGGACATCCATCATAACCTTCCCACTTAACACGTAGGATGGAACTGAAAAGCTTCAAATCATATCAAACATTCCTCGATTTAATTTGAATTTTTGTTCGAAACTAGTAAAAATTGTCTAGAGTATATTATAATTTTTTGTTAGAAACAGGCATTTCAAAAAGATTCATATAATCTAATTTTGCGATGATATTTTTTGTATGGACTTACCTAATAAATTTTCATCGTAACATATAGAAAGGATCTGAAGAGTGTCGAATAATTTTGAAGAGTCCTCAATTTAGTTTGATTTTTGGACCGAAACTAGTATAAACTAGTGTATAATATATTATGATTTTGGCCCGAAACTTGTAATTCTAAAAGTTTCATAGAATCGAATTTTTAGATGATTTTTTGCATGGACTTCCGTCGTAAAATATAGAAAGGATATGAAAAGATTTTTAGAATTTCGAACAGTCATCTATTTATTTGATTTTTTTTACCGAAACTAGTATAAACTAGTGTATAATATATTTTGATTTTTGGAACGACAATTGTAATTCGAAAAGTTTCATACAATCAAATTTTTAGATGATTTTTTGTATGGACTTCCGTCGTAAAATATAGAAAGGATATGAAAAGCTTTTTAGCATTTAGAAAGGTCATCGATTGACTTTTATTTTTTTGACCAAACTAGTATAAACTAGTGTATAATATATTATGATTTTTTGGCAATTCGAAAAGTTTCATAGAATCTAATTTTATTTAATTTTTTGCATGAACTTTTGTCGTAAAATATATATAGTATATGAAAGGATTTCTAGCATTTTGAACAGTCATTGATTTACTTTGATTTTTTGACAGAAACTAGTATAAACTTGTGTATAATATATTATGATTTTTGGACCGAAAGTTGTAATACGAAAAGTTTCATAGATTCTAATTTTTAGATGATTTTTTTGCATGGCCTTCCATCCTAATATATAGAAAGGATATGAAAAGTCTTTTAGCATTCCGAACTATCATCAATTTATTTTGATTTTTTGACCAAAACTAGTATAAACTAGTGTATAATATATTACGAATTTTGGATCGAAACTCGTAATTCAAAAAGTTTCATAGAATCTAATTTTTAGATGATTTTTTTCATGGACTTCGTCGTAAAATATGGAAAGGATATGAAAAGAATTTTAGCATTTTGAACAGTCCTCGATTTAATTTGATTTTTTGACCGCATCTAGTATAATCTAGTGTTTAATATATTATGATTTTTTCACCGAAACTTGCATTTCAAAATGTTTCATAGAATCTAGTTTTTAGATGATTTTTTTGAATATACTTCCATCATAACCTCCCCTCTTAACACATAAAAAGGATATGATAAGTTTCATATCATTTTGAACATTCGTCGATTTAATTTGATTTTTTGTTCGAAACTAGTATAAACTTGTGTAGAGTACATTACAATTTTCTGAAAGAAACTGGCATTTCAAAACATTTCATAGAATCAAATTTTTAGATTGTTTTTTGCCTGGAAATCCATCATAACCTTCCCTCTTAACACATAGGATGGAACTGAAAAGCTTCAAATCATATCAAACATTCCTCGATTTAATTTGAATTTTTGTTCGAAACTAGTAAAAATTGTGTAGAGTATATTATAATTTTTTGAAAGAAACATGCATTTCAAAAAGATTCATATAATCTAATTTTGCGATGATTTTTATCTGTATGGACTTACCTAATAACTTTTCCTCATAACATATAAAAAGGATCTGAAGAGTTTCGAATCATTTCGAACAATCCTCGATTTAGTTTGATTTTTGACCGAAACTGGTATAAACTAGTGTAAAATATATTATGGTTTTGGCCCGAAACTTGTAATTCTAAAAGTTTCATAGAATCTAATTTTTAGATGATTTTTTGCATGGACTTCCGTCGTAAAATATAGAAAGGATATGAAAATCTTTTTAGAATTTCGAACAGTCATCTATTTATTTGATTTTTTTTTACAGAAACTAGTGTATAATATATTATGATTTTTGGACCGAAAATTGTAATTCGAAAAGTTTCATACAATCAAATTTTTAGATGATTTTTTGCATGGACTTTCGTGGTAAAATATAGAAAGGATATGAAAAGCGTTTTAGCATTTCGAACGGTCATCGATTTAATTTTATTTTTTTGACCCAACTAGTATAAACTAGTGTATAATATATAATGATTTTTTTGCAGTTCGAAAAGTTTCATAGAATCTAATTTTTAGATTATTTTTTGCATGGACTTTTGTCGTAAAATATATAAAGTATATGAAAGGATTTCTAGCATTTTAAACAGTCATCGATTTACTTTAATTTTTTGACAAAAACTAGTATAAACTTGTGTATAATATATTATGATTTTTGGACCGAAACTTGTAATACGAAAAGTTTCATAGAATCTAATTTTTAGATGATTTTTTGAATGGTCTTCCATCCTAAAATATAGAAAGGATATGAAAAGTCTTTTAGCATACAGAACTGTCATCGATTTACTTTGATTTTTTGACCGAAACTAGTATAAACTAGTGTATAATATATTATGATTTTTGGGTCGAAACTCGTAATTCAATAAGTTTCATATAATCTAATTTTTAGATGAATTTTTTCATGGACTTCCGTCGTAAAATATGGAAAGGATATGAAAATCGTTTTAGCATTTTGAGCAGTCATCGATTTAATTTAATTTTTTGACCGCATCTAGTATAATCTAGTGTATAATATATTATGATTTTTTGACCGAAACTTGCATTTCAAAAAAGTTTCATAGAATCTAGTTTTAAGATGATTTTTTGAATGTACTTCCATCATAACCACCCCTCTTAACACATAAAAAGGATATGATAAGTTTCATATCATTTCGAACATTCGTCGATTTAATTTGATTTTTTGTCCGAAACTAGTATTAACTTGTGTAGAGTACATTACAATTTTCTGAAAGAAACTGACATTTCAGAAAATTTCATAGAATCTAATTTTTAGATTGTTTTTTGCATGGACATCCATCATAACCTTCCCACTTGACACGTAGGATGGAACTGAAAAGCTTCAAATCATATCAAACATTCCTCGATTTAATTTGAATTTTTGTTCGAAACTAGTAAAAATTGTGTAGAGTATATTATAATTTTTTGTTAGAAACAGGCATTTCAAAAAGATTCATATAATCTAATTTTGCGATGATATTTTTTGTATGGACTTACCTAATAAATTTTAATCGTAACATATAGAAAGGATCTGAAGAGTGTCGAATAATTTTGAAGAGTCCTCAATTTAGTTTGATTTTTGGACCGAAACTAGTATAAACTAGTGTATAATATATTATGATTTTGGCCAGAAACTTGTAATTCTAAAAGTTTCATAGAATCTAATTTTTAGATGATTTTTTTGCATGGACTTCCGTCGTAAAATATAGCTAGGATATGAAAAGCTTTTTAGAATTTCGAACAGTCATCTATTTATTTGATTTTTTTTACCGAAACTAGTATAAACTAGTGTATAATATATTTTGATTTTTGGAACGACAATTGTAATTCGAAAAGTTTCATACAATCAAATTTTTAGATGATTTTTTGTATGGACTTCCGTCGTAAAATATAGAAAGGATATGAAAAGATTTTTAGCATTTAGAAAGGTCATCGATTTACTTTTATTTTTTTGACCAAACTAGTATAAACTAGTGTATAATATATTATGATTTATTTGCAATTCGAAAAGTTTCATAGAATCTAATTTTTAGATGATTTTTTGAATGAACTTTTGTCGTAAAATATATATAGTATATGAAAGGATTTCTAGCATTTTGAACAGTCATTGATTTACTTTGATTTTTTGACAGAAACTAGTATAAACTTGTGTATAATATATTATGATTTTTGGACCGAAACATGTAATACGAAAAGTTTCATAGATTCTAATTTTTAGATGATTTTTTTGCATGGCCTTCCATCCTAAAATATAGAAAGGATATGAAAAGTCTTTTAGCATTCCGAACTATCATCGATTTACTTTGACTTTTTGACCAAAACTAGTATAAACTAGTGTATAATATATTATGATTTTTGGATCGAAACTCGTAATTCAAAAAGTTTCATAGAATCTAATTTTTAGATGATTTTTTTCATGGACTTTGTCGTAAAATATGGAAAGGATATGAAAAGATTTTTAGCATTTTGAACAGTCCTCGATTTAATTTGATTTTTTGACCGCATCTAGTATAATCTAGTGTATAATATATTATGATTTTTTGACCGAAACTTGCATTTCAAAATGTTTCATAGAATCTAGTTTTTAGATGATTTTTTTGAATATACTTCCATCATAACCTCCCCTCTTAACACATAAAAAGGATATGATAAGTTTCATATCATTTTGAACATTCGTCGATTTAATTTGACTTTTTGTCCGAAACTAGTATAAACTTGTGTAGAGTATATTACAATTTTCTGAAAGAAACTGGCATTTCAAAACATTTCATAGAATCTAATTTTTAGATTGTTTTTTGCATGGAAATCCATCATAACCTTCCCTCTTAACACATAGGATGGAACTGGAAAGCTTCAAATCATATCAAACATTCCTCGATTTAATTTGAATTCTTGTTCGAAACTAGTAAAAATTGTGTAGAGTATATTATAATTTTTTGAAAGAAACATGCATTTCAAAAAGATTCATATAATCTAATTTTGCGATGATTTTTATCTGTATGGACTTACCTAATAACTTTTCCTCATAACATATAAAAAGGATCTGAAGAGTTTCGAATCATTTCGAACAATCCTCGATTTAGTTTGATTTTTGACCGAAACTGGTATAAACTAGTGTATAATATATTATGGTTTTGGCCCGAAACTTGTAATTCTAAAAGTTTCATAGAATCTAATTTTTAGATGATTTTTTGCATGGACTTCCGTCGTAAAATATAGAAAGGATATGAAAATCTTTTTAGAATTTCGAACAGTCATCTATTTATTTGATTTTTTTTACAGAAACTAGTGTATAATATATTATGATTTTTGGACCGAAAATTGTAATTCGAAAAGTTTCATACAATCAAATTTTTAGATGATTTTTTGCATGGACTTTCGTGGTAAAATATAGAAAGGATATGAAAAGCGTTTTAGCATTTCGAACGATCATCGATTTAATTTTATTTTTTTGACCCAACTAGTATAAACTAGTGTATAATGTAGATGTTTAAGAATTGGCAGAATTTTTGACCAAACAAGAAATGTTAAATTCAGTTCAAAATGTCCTATCAGATGTTGGGACATTATCAAACAGAGTATATGAACTTATTTCAGGATGTCCTACCAGATGTTGGGACATTGTGTAAATGACTTAAGTTCAGTTTTTCAGGATGTCCCAACAGATGTTGAGACATCTCAAACCTGCTTCCAGAATTAATTATTGATTAACAGATCAGAGATTTTTAAGGAGAGTTATCTAGAATTAATTAATGATGGATAAAAACAGAACAAGGCGCATCTGTAGGGAGTTTTATATTGAAGTTTCAGTTTAAAACAGAAGACCTAATGCACCTAGAATCTAGGAGGTAACAAACCCTAAATTCAAGGTGGAAGCTGCTGCGCATTAGGGCTGGACCATTCTACAGAAAGCCCAAAATTCAGATACCTATTTAATCAACAGAAACTCATAGAATTGAGTACAAATTTTAGAAGACCAAATAGAGTGTCTAGTGTTTTTAATAGCAGGTTATTTTGTGTACCACTTTATGAGCTTTTAAGCAAAAGTGCATTTGTGACTTGATCAAAACTGTGAAGTAAGATCAAGCTGTTTTTGTTTGAAGGATGTCTTCAATTTCAGTAAACTTGTAAACTTGATCACTGTGTGATTGAGGGGGAGTGAGTAGGGTACTCTTATCTAAGGTGTGTCTTAAGTAGAAATTGCATTGGGTAGTTATTAAGTGATAGATTAAACAGGGTGGTTTAAGTCTAGAATTAATATTACTAATAGTGGATTTCCTCCTGGCTTGGTAGCCTCCAGATGTAGGTGTGGTTATACACTGAACTGGGTTAACAAACTTCTGTGTTGTTTACTTTTCTTGCTGTTTAAGTTTTGGTTAAATTTGTCAAGTGTCCTATCAAGTGTTGGGACATCTCTTAGGACATCTCATACCTGATCACAGAATTTCAATTGGCATCAGAGCAGACACCCTGCCTGTTTATACTGGGTGAGATCTAGGGAATACAAATTCTGTAACATGGACAGAGATTTAGGGTCAGTAAATAGACCACCTATACTGGATGGATCTAATTATGACTACTGGAAGCCAAGAATGATTGCATTCTTAAGGTCACTTGACAACAGGGCATGGAGAGCAGTCAATGTTGGATGGGATCATCCTGTCCAAGACACCAAAGATGGATCAAAAGTGCTGAAACCTGAAGAAGAATGGAGTAAGGAGGAAGAAGACTCAGCACTAGGCAACTCAAAAGCCTTAAATGCTTTATTCAATGGCATTGATAGGAACATTTTCAGACTTGTACATCATTGTGAGCTGGCCAAAGATGTTTGGGATACTCTCAAAACAACTCATGAAGGAACATCAAAAGTAAAATTGTCAAGACTTCAACTTCTCACCACCAAGTTTGAAAACTTGAGAATGAAGGAAGATGAATCAATTCATGAGTTCTATATGAACATCTTGGATATAGCCAACACTTCTGGAGCTTTGGGAGAAAAGATGACTGATGAAAAGCTTGTAAGAAAGATTCTCAGATCTTTGCCAAAAAGATTTGACATGAAAGTCACTGCAATAGAAGAAGCTCAAGACATATGCTCCATGAAAGTTGAAGAACTCATTGGTTCCCTTCAAACTTTTGAGATGGGAATGAATGACACAAATGTCAAAAAGAACAAAAGCATAGCCTTGGTGTCAAATACAGATGAAGAATAAGATGATGAATCAGCAAATGATAAAAGCTTATCAGAAAACCTTGCCTTGCTTGGAAGACAATTCAAACAGATTCTCAGAGGAATGGAAGGCAAATCCAAACCTAGTGGAAGAAACACAAACTCTGAGAACAGAAGACCTTATGATGCTAACAAAAGATTAAAGTATGCTGAAAAGACCAGTCAAGATAAAGGAGTCAAATGCCATGAATGTGAAGGATATGGACACATCAAGATTGAATGTCCTACCTACTTAAAGAGGCAAAAGAAAGGACTCTCTGTGACCTGGTCTGATGAAGACTCAGGAGATTCAGAAGAAGAATCAGCTAAGCATATTACTGCTTTAGCTGGACTGTGTGAATATGATAGTGATTCCAGTTGTGGAGAACTTACTTATGAAGAACTTGAGCAAGCATTCAAAGATCTATACAAAAGAAGCTCTGAAATATGCAGTGAAGTTATAAAGCTAAAGAAGCAGAATGAGGCATTAGAAGATGACAAAGCAAATGATCAGGAGATCACTGACACCTTAAAAAGTGAAGTAAGCCTTCTCAACTCTAAGTTGGAACATATGTCCAAATCTGTTAGAATGTTGAACAGCAGCTCAAACACACTGGATGTTATTCTCAGCAATAATAAACATTCAGGGGACAAAAGTGGACTGGGATATAACAGAGATGAAGCCAGCTCTAGCAAAACTACTTCAAAAACTACACAGTCAAACAAGATGTCCCAACAGATGCTCCAACATCAGAACACAAAGACAAACATAATGTTCCAACAGATGTCTCAACATTCTGGAAAGAACAAAATGAAGAAGAAGTATCAAAGATGGAGATGCCATCACTGTGGAAGATTTGGGCATATCAAACCTCACTGTTATAAGTTACATGGATATCCAAATCAGATGTATCAGCAACCTTCCAAACAGAAAGAAGAAGGTACCAAGAAAGTGCTGCATAGACATCAAAGAAATCAGCAACCTCCTAAGCAGAAGACAGAGGTCATCAAGAAGGTTTGGAGACCAAAAGCTGACATTCAGACTGATCAAAGCCACATACCCAAGAACCAGATCAACAATCAAGCTTGGAGATCAGCTGAACAACACACAGGGCAGAGGTATCAAAAGAAATCTCAACTCATCTGGTCAAAGAAAAGTACTGCATACATAGCACATACATCTCTGAGAGTATCAGCTAAAGAAGACTGGTACTTTGACAGTGGATGCTCAAGACACATGACTGGATTGAAGAATTTGCTAGTAAACTTAAAATCACATTCATCCAGGTATGTTACCTTTGGAGATGGAGCTAAAGGAGAAATCAAGGGAGTTGGAACCTTGGATTGTCAAGATGTTCCAAGACTAGATGATGTGCTGCTAGTTAAAGGTTTAACTGCTAACCTAATCAGCATAAGTCAACTATGTGATCAAGGATACAGTGTAAACTTTACCAAATCTGAATGTATAGTGACTAACAAAGAACAAGAGGTTGTCATGAAAGGAGCCAGATCTAAAGACAACTGTTACATGTGGGAATCCCAAAATCTCAGTCTCACTTCAACCTGCTCTCTAGCTAAAGAAGAAGAAGTGAAACTGTGGCATCAAAGACTAGGTCATCTTCATTTCAGAGGCATAAAGAAGATCATATCTATGGATGTTGTAAGAGGTATTCCTAAACTGAAGATTGATGATGGCAAAATATGTGGTGAATGTCAAATAGGCAAGCAAACCAAGATGTCCCATCCAAAGCTCCAACATCTGACAACTTCCAAAGTTTTGGAACTTCTACATATGGATCTTATGGGACCTATGCAGGTTGAAAGTCTTGGTGGTAAGAGGTATGCCTATGTTGTGGTTGATGATTTTTCAAGATATACATGGATAAATTTCATCAAAGAAAAGTCAGATGTATTTGATGTATTCAAAGAATTATGTCAAAGATTACAAAGGGAAAAATCCAGCTGTGTGATCAGAATTAGAAGTGATCATGGAAAGGAATTTGAGAATCAAAAGTTCTTAGATTTCTGCTCTTCAGAAGGAATCAATCATGAATATTCTTCTCCTATCACTCCTCAACAGAATGGGATTGTTGAAAGGAAGAATAGAACCATTCAAGAATCAGCAAGAGCTATGATCCATGCTAAAAAGTTACCTCTGTACTTTTGGGCTGAAGCTATGAACACTGCCTGTTACATCCATAACAGAGTTACTTTAAGGAAAGGAACTTTGTCCACAATATATGAAGTCTGGAAAGGCAGAAAACCCACAGTTAAATACTTCCATGTTTTTGGAAGTATCTGTTATATTCTGGCAGATAGGGAGCAAAGAAGAAAAATGGATCCTAAAAGTGATGAAGGGATTTTCCTTGGATACTCCATAAACAGCAGAGCATATAGAGTATTTAATTCTAGAACCAAGGTTATCATGGAGTCCATAAATGTGATAATTGATGATGCTCCTACAGATGTCCCAGAAGATGTTGGAACATCTGCTGATATCAAGATTGAATCTGAAGAAAAGAATGATCAATATAACTTCACTCAAAATGATACAAGGTCAGAAGATTCAAGCAAACCTCCCTCCATCAGAATACAGAAGGATCATCCCAAAGATTTGATAATTGGTGATCCCAACAGAGGTGTGAGCACTAGGTCAAGAGAAGTGATTTCAGGTTCTTGTTTTGTTTCCAAAATAGAACCTAAAAATATCAAGGAAGCTCTCACTGATGAATACTGGATTTGTGCTATGCAAGAGGAATTAGGTCAATTTACAAGGAATGAAGTGTGGAATCTTGTTCCTAGACCTGATGACATAAATGTGATTGGTACAAAATGGGTGTATAAGAACAAGTCAAATGAACAAGGAGTTGTTACAAAGAACAAAGCTAGACTTGTGGCTCAAGGATACACTCAAATTGAAGGGGTAGACTTTGATGAAACCTTTGCACCAGTAGCAAGGCTTGAATCAATAAGACTACTGTTGGGAATTGCTTGTATCTTGAAATTCAAGCTATTTCAAATGGATGTGAAAAGTGCCTTTTTAAATGGCTACCTTAATGAAGAAGTATATGTAGAACAGCCTAAAGGATTTGTTGATCCAAACTGTCCAAATCATGTATACAAATTAAAGAAGGCACTTTATGGTTTGAAGCAAGCTCCAAGGGCATGGTATGAAAGACTGACCACATTTCTTATCAAGCAAGGATACAGAAAAGGTGGAATTGATAAAACCCTGTTTGTTAAAGATGAAGAAGGAAATGTCATGATTGCACAAATATATGTTGATGACATTGTCTTTGGTGGGATGTCTGACAGGATGGTCAAACATTTTGTCAAGCAGATGGAATCTGAATTTGAAATGAGCCTAGTAGGAGAATTAACCTACTTTCTTGGTCTGCAAGTAAAGCAAATGGAAGACTCAATGTTCATCTCACAAAGCAAGTATTCCAAGAACATAGTCAAGAAATTTGGAATGGAAAATGCTGCTCACAAGAGAACTCCTGCCCCCACACATTTAAAGCTAACTAAAGATGAAAAGGGTGAGAATGTAGATCAAAGCTTATACAGAAGCATGATTGGAAGCTTGTTATACTTGACTGCTAGCAGACCAGACATTGCATTTGCAGTAGGAGTTTGTGCAAGATATCAAGCTGATCCAAAAGTCAGTCATCTCAATCAAGTCAAGAGAATCCTTAAATATGTTAATGGTACTTGTGACTATGGCATAATGTACTTTCATGGTTGCAAACCAATTCTCACTGGCTTCTGTGATGCTGATTGGGCAGGAAGTGCTGATGACAGAAAAAGCACTTCAGGAGGATGCTTCTTTCTAGGAAACAATCTGATTTCTTGGTTCAGTAAGAAACAGAATTGTGTATCCTTATCTACAGCTGAAGCTGAGTATATAGCAACAGGTAGCAGTTGTTCTCAGTTGGTTTGGATGAAGCAGATGCTCACTGAGTACAATGTCCCACAGGATGTCATGACATTGTACTGTGACAATTTAAGTGCAATCAACATATCAAAGAATCCTATCCAACATAGCAGGACCAAGCATATTGATATCAGACATCATTTCATCAGAGATCTTGTAGAAGAAAAGGTGATTTCATTGGAGCATGTAGCTACAAATTTGCAGTTAGCTGATATCTTTACCAAAGCATTGGATGCTACACAATTTGAGAACTTAAGGGGCAAACTTGGAATCTGTTTATGTGATATCTAGCAGTTAATGAGATGTGCCAACATGTCATATGACATTGTATGGCATAAGTTCCAGATGGCAAAACCAGTCTGGACAAGATCCTTGGGAATTCCATCTCTAATCATTTGCATTGTAACGGCTACTTATTTAGTAACTGTTTATAATCAGCTATCAAGATTCTCATCATACTATCACAAGCGAATCACATTAACCAGCTACTTTCCAGAAATCAAAAACCCTAAAGCTTTTCTTCCATCTTCCTCTACAATGTCTCAAAACCCTAAAACAACTGAGGAAGTTCTCAACAAGGAAGACGTGGTTCATGCCACTCCCATCTCTGTAGTACCAATGCAATCAACCCCATTGGACGAACTCAGGGGAAGCGCTTCTCACACTAAAAAGGCAAGAACACCAAAGAGAGCTAAATATCAAGTCAGAAGCAAAGCTAAAGGCACTCCCTCTCCTGCTAACATGCCTCCAAAATCTTCAAAATATGTTGATGATTCCATCAAGGAGATTGTCAACCAAATTCTCTTTTAACAAAGAGTGGTGAGTGGGATCTCAGTTCCTTTGAACACCATGCCTGCACCTCAAGAAGAACCAGCTCAAACTGCAGAGGACACTCCTGCAAAACAAGATGTCCCAAGAGATGTTGGAACATCTGCAGAAGAGAAAGAAAATTCATCTGATGCTGATACTGAACAGACTGAGGACCAGAAAAAGGCCTCAAGTGAAAGTGATAAAGAAACCTCTGAGGATCAGATCAAAGCATCAAATGAAGATCAAATCCCTGCTGATCAAAGAACTGAAGAAGAGACTGCTCAATCTCCTCCAGTAGTCAATCTGGAGCAGGACTCTGATGCAGAAATCATAGCATCTGTTAAACCAAGCATAGCCAAGAGGCTAAGATCCAGGAAAGGCAAGATGCAAGCTGAAGCAGCAATTCCTGAGAAGAAGAAAGCCTCCCCAAAGAAAGGCAAAGCTAAAGTCACCTTTGGTCCATCAAAACAATGGAAAAGTCCAAACTCAGAAAAGGAAAGCTGCCACACCATCAGATTCAGATGTTGAATCAGATGTCCCAACATCTCCTCCCAAGAAGAGACCAGCACCTTCCAGAGCTTCAACTGCTGTTCCAGAAGCTCCTTTGGACAACATATCATTCCATCATTTCTCCAGTGTCAACAGGTGGAAATATGTGTACCAAAGAAGGGTTGCCCTGGAAAGAGAACTGAGCAGCAATGCACTTGAGTGCACAGAACTGATTGACCTCATCTCTGCTGCAGGACTATTCAAGACAGTCTCAGACCTCTCTCCCTGCTATGAACTTCTTGTCAAAGAGTTCATTGTGAATCTTCAGGAGGATTGCTCCAATGGTAAGTCCTCTGAGTTTCAAAAAGTTTATGTTAGAGGTAAATGTGTAGAGTTTTCTTCTCAAATCATAAATCAGTACCTAGGAAGAGAAACAGATGGACCCAATGAGCTAGGTAAGACAGATAACCAAATCTGTAAGGTGATCACTGCAAACCAGGTCAAGGCATGGCCTGTGAAGGGAAAGCTCTCTGTGAGCATGCTTACCAGAAAGTATGCCATGCTGAACAGAATTGGTACTGCTAACTGGGTGCCTACCAACCACACTTCCTCAATCTCAACTGGTCTGGCCAGGTTCATCTATGCTGTGGGAACTCAAACCAAGATGGACTATGGAGCTTACATTTTTGATCAGACCTTGAAGCATGCCAGCTCCTCTGCAACAAAGCTGCCCATAGCTTTTCCCTCCTTGCTGTGTGGTATTGTTCTAAGTCAATACCCTGGGATTTTAAATGAGAAGGACACAGTCTGCAAGAGAGAGAGTCCCCTGGCTTTTCACTACAAATTATTCCTTAGTCACCATGCTGCAGATGTTGAAGCACCTTCTGGGACATCTGCTGGTCCCTCAACTGCTAAGAATCCAATCTCCAAGAAGACTTTAATTGCTGAACTCAAAAGCACCTGCAAAGAGCTTGAAGCTAGAAAGCAGAAGCTTGAGGAAATCATTCACAGGTTGGAAAATGAAGAAGACCAGAAAGCTAACTCTGATGAAAACAGTGAAGCTGATGAAGAAACAGAAGCTGATGAAGAAACAGAAGTTGAGGAAGCAACTGAGAGTGATGAATCTGAGTGATCATTGTAGGTGAGGAAATTGTAATGACAGCACTGCTTTGTACTTTTGGACTAGTATCTTTGGCCCCCATAATTTGTGTCTAACAAGGGGGAGAACAACAACAACAAAATATGTACTGCTGTTTAATTATAAATGAAAAATCTGTTTGTTTCTGCCTGAACTGAATAAGTGTGTATTGATGAATATTTCTGTTGAAACAAGACTGGACACATATATGTTTGAGGGGGAGTAAACTCAAATAAGAATCAACAGAAAAGTAATGCTATACTCTGATAAAAAGAACTTCTGCTGCACTCTGAAAACCAGAAAAGATGTTAGCCAAAAATTAGCCAAAGGGGGAGTTTGTAGATGTTTAAGAATTGGCAGAATTTTTGACCAAACAAGAAATGTTAAATTCAGTTCAAAATGTCCTATCAGATGTTGGGACATTATCAAACAGAGTATATGAACTTATTTCAGGATGTCCTACCAGATGTTGGGACATTGTGTAAATGACTTAAGTTCAGTTTTTCAGGATGTCCCAACAGATGTTGAGACATCTCAAACCTGCTTCCAGAATTAATTATTGATTAACAGATCAGAGATTTTTAAGGAGAGTTATCTGGAATTAATTAATGATGGATAAAATCAGAACAAGGCGCATCTGTAGGGAGTTTTATATTGAAGTTTCAGTTTAAAACAGAAGACCTAATGCACCTAGAATCTAGGAGGTAACAAACCCTAAATTCAAGGTGGAAGCTGCTGCGCATTAGGGCTGGAACATTCTACAGAAAGCCCAAAATTCAGATACCTATTTAATCAACAGAAACTCATAGAATTGAGTACAAATTTTAGAAGACCAAATAGAGTGTCTAGTGTTTTTAATAGCAGGTTATTTTGTGTACCACTTTATGAGCTTTTAAGCAAAAGTGCATTTGTGACTTGATCAAAACTGTGAAGTAAGATCAAGCTGTTTTTGTTTGAAGGATGTCTTCAATTTCAGTAAACTTGTAAACTTGATCACTGTGTGATTGAGGGGGAGTGAGTAGGGTACTCTTATCTAAGGTGTGTCTTAGGTAGAAATTGCATTGGGTAGTTATTAAGTGATAGATTAAACAGGGTGGTTTAAGTCTAGAATTAATATTACTAATAGTGGATTTCCTCCTGGCTTGGTAGCCTCCAGATGTAGGTGTGGTTATACACTGAACTGGGTTAACAAACTTCTGTGTTGTTTACTTTTCTTGCTGTTTAAGTTTTGGTTAAATTTGTCAAGTGTCCTATCAAGTGTTGGGACATCTCTTAGGACATCTCATACCTGATCACAGAATTTCATATAATATATAATGATTTTTTTGCAGTTCGAAAAGTTTCATAGAATCTAATTTTTAGATTATTTTTTGCATGGACTTTTGTCGTAAAATATATAAAGTATATGAAAGGATTTCTAGCATTTTAAACAGTCATCGATTTACTTTGATTTTTTGACAAAAACTAGTATAAACTTGTGTATAATATATTATGATTTTTGGACCGAAACTTGTAATACGAAAAGTTTCATAGAATCTAATTTTTAGATGATTTTTTGCATGGTCTTCCATCCTAAAATATAGAAAGGATATGGAAAGTCTTTTAGCATACAGAACTGTCATCGATTTACTTTGATTTTTTGACCGAAACTAGTATAAACTAGTGTATAATATATTATGATTTTTGGGTCGAAACTCGTAATTCATTAAGTTTCATAGAATCTAATTTTTAGATGAATTTTTTCATGGACTTCCGTCGTAAAATATAGAAAGGATATGAAAATCATTTTAGCATTTTGAGCAGTCATCGATTTAATTTGATTTTTTTGACCGCATCTAGTATAATCTAGTGTATAATATATTATGATTTTTTGACCGAAACTTGCATTTCAAAAAAGTTTCATAGAATCTAGTTTTTAGATGATTTTTTGAATGTACTTCCATCATAACAACCCCTCTTAACACATAAAAAGGATATGATAAGTTTCATATCATTTCGAACATTCGTCGATTTAATTTGATTTTTTGTCCGAAACTAGTATTAACTTGTGTAGAGTACATTACAATTTTCTGAAAGAAACTGACATTTAAAAAAATTTCATAGAATCTAATTTTTAGATTGTTTTTTGCATGGACATCTATCATAACCTTCCCACTTAACACGTAGGATGGAACTGAAAAGCTTCAAATCATATCAAACATTCCTCGATTTAATTTGAATTTTTGTTCGAAACTAGTAAAAATTGTGTAGAGTATATTATAATTTTTTGTTAGAAACAGGCATTTCAAAAAGATTCATATAATCTAATTTTGCGATGATATTTTTTGTATGGACTTACCTAATAAATTTTCATCGTAACATATAGAAAGGATCTGAAGAGTGTCGAATAATTTTGAAGAGTCCTCAATTTAGTTTGATTTTTGGACCGAAACTAGTATAAACTAGTGTATAATATATTATGATTTTGGCCCGAAACTTGTAATTCTAAAAGTTTCATAGAATCTAATTTTTAGATGATTTTTTGCATGGACTTCCGTCGTAAAATATAGAAAGGATATGAAAAGCTTTTTAGAATTTCGAACAGTCATCTATTTATTTGACTTTTTTTTTACCGAAACTAGTATAAACTAGTGTATAATATATTTTGATTTTTGGAACGACAATTGTGATTCGAAAAGTTTCATACAATCAAATTTTTAGATGATTTTTTGTATGGACTTCCGTCGTAAAATATAGAAAGGATATGAAAAGCTTTTTAGCATTTAGAAAGGTCATCGATTTACTTTTATTTTTTTGACCAAACTAGTATAAACTAGTGTATAATATATTATGATTTATTTGCAATTCGAAAAGTTTCATAGAATCTAATTTTTAGATGATTTTTTGCATGAACTTTTGTCGTAAAATATATATAGTATATGAAAGGATTTCTAGCATTTTGAACAGTCATTGATTTACTTTGATTTTTTGCCAGAAACTAGTATAAACTTGTGTATAATATATTATGATTTTTGGACCGAAACTTGTAATACGAAAAGTTTCATAGATTCTAATTTTTAGATGATTTTTTTTTATGGCCTTCCATCCTAAAATATAGAAAGGATATGAAAAGTCTTTTAGCATTCCGAACTATCATCGATTTACTTTGACTTTTTGACCAAAACTAGTATAAACTAGTGTATAATATATTATGATTTTTGGATCGAAACTCATAATTCAAAAAGTTTCATAGAATCTAATTTTTAGATGATTTTTTTCATGGACTTTGTCGTAAAATATGGAAAGGATATGAAAAGATTTTTAGCATTTTGAACAGTCCTCGATTTAATTTGATTTTTTGACCGCATCTAGTATAATCTAGTGTATAATATATTATGATTTTTTGACCGAAACTTGCATTTCAAAATGTTTCATAGAATCTAGTTTTTAGATGATTTTTTTGAATATACTTCCATCATAACCTCCCCTCTTAACACATAAAAAGGATATGATAAGTTTCATATCATTTTGAACATTCGTCGATTTAATTTGATTTTTTGTCCGAAACTAGTATAAACTTGTGTAGAGTATATTACAATTTTCTGAAAGAAACTGGCATTTCAAAACATTTCATAGAATCTAATTTTTAGATTGTTTTTTGCATGGAAATCCATCATAACCTTCCCTCTTAACACATAGGATGGAACTGGAAAGCTTCAAATCATATCAAACATTCCAAGATTTAATTTGAATTCTTGTTCGAAACTAGTAAAAATTGTGTAGAGTATATTATAATTTTTTGAAAGAAACATGCATTTCAAAAAGATTCATATAATCTAATTTTGCGATGATTTTTATCTGTATGGACTTACCTAATAACTTTTCCTCAAAACATATAAAAAGGATCTGAAGAGTTTCGAATCATTTCGAACAATCCTCGATTTAGTTTGATTTTTGACCGAAACTGGTATAAACTAGTGTATAATATATTATGGTTTTGGCCCGAAACTTGTAATTCTAAAAGTTTCATAGAATCTAATTTTTAGATGATTTTTTGCATGGACTTCCGTCGTAAAATATAGAAAGGATATGAAAATCTTTTTAGAATTTCGAACAGTCATCTATTTATTTGATTTTTTTACAGAAACTAGTGTATAATATATTATGATTTTTGGACCGAAAATTGTAATTCGAAAAGTTTCATACAATCAAATTTTTAGATGATTTTTTGCATGGACTTTCGTGGTAAAATATAGAAAGGATATGAAAAGCGTTTTAGCATTTCGAACGATCATCGATTTAATTTTATTTTTTTGACCCAACTAGTATAAACTAGTGTATAATATATAATGATTTTTTTGAAGTTCGAAAAGTTTCATAGAATCTAATTTTTAGATTATTTTTTGCATGGACTTTTGTCGTAAAATATATAAAGTATATGAAAGGATTTCTAGCATTTTAAACAGTCATCGATTTACTTTGATTTTTTGACAAAAACTAGTATAAACTTGTGTATAATATATTATGATTTTTGGACCGAAACTTGTAATACGAAAAGTTTCATAGAATCTAATTTTTAGATGATTTTTTGCATGGTCTTCCATCCTAAAATATAGAAAGGATATGAAAAGTCTTTTAGCATACAGAACTGTCATCGATTTACTTTGATTTTTTGACCGAAACTAGTATAAACTAGTGTATAATATATTATGATTTTTGGGTCGAAACTCGTAATTCATTAAGTTTCATAGAATCTAATTTTTAGATGAATTTTTTCATGGACTTCCGTCGTAAAATATAGAAAGGATATGAAAATCATTTTAGCATTTTGAGCAGTCATCGATTTAATTTGATTTTTTTGACCGCATCTAGTATAATCTAGTGTATAATATATTATGATTTTTTGACCGAAACTTGCATTTCAAAAAAGTTTCATAGAATCTAGTTTTTAGATGATTTTTTGAATGTACTTCCATCATAACAACCCCTCTTAACACATAAAAAGGATATGATAAGTTTCATATCATTTCGAACATTCGTCGATTTAATTTGATTTTTTGTCCGAAACTAGTATTAACTTGTGTAGAGTACATTACAATTTTCTGAAAGAAACTGACATTTAAAAAAATTTCATAGAATCTAATTTTTAGATTGTTTTTTGCATGGACATATATCATAACCTTCCCACTTAACACGTAGGATGGAACTGAAAAGCTTCAAATCATATCAAACATTCCTCGATTTAATTTGAATTTTTGTTCGAAACTAGTAAAAATTGTGTAGAGTATATTATAATTTTTTGTTAGAAACAGGCATTTCAAAAAGATTCATATAATCTAATTTTGCGATGATATTTTTTGTATGGACTTACCTAATAAATTTTCATCGTAACATATAGAAAGGATCTGAAGAGTGTCGAATAATTTTGAAGAGTCCTCAATTTAGTTTGATTTTTGGACCGAAACTAGTATAAACTAGTGTATAATATATTATGATTTTGGCCCGAAACTTGTAATTCTAAAAGTTTCATAGAATCTAATTTTTAGATGATTTTTTGCATGGACTTCCGTCGTAAAATATAGAAAGGATATGAAAAGCTTTTTAGAATTTCGAACAGTCATCTATTTATTTGACTTTTTTTTACCGAAACTAGTATAAACTAGTGTATAATATATTTTGATTTTTGGAACGACAATTGTGATTCGAAAAGTTTCATACAATCAAATTTTTAGATGATTTTTTGTATGGACTTCCGTCGTAAAATATAGAAAGGATATGAAAAGCTTTTTAGCATTTAGAAAGGTCATCGATTGACTTTTATTTTTTTGACCAAACTAGTATAAACTAGTGTATAATATATTATGATTTATTTGCAATTCGAAAAGTTTCATAGAATCTAATTTTTAGATGATTTTTTGCATGAACTTTTGTCGTAAAATATATATAGTATATGAAAGGATTTCTAGCATTTTGAACAGTCATTGATTTACTTTGATTTTTTGCCAGAAACTAGTATAAACTTGTGTATAATATATTATGATTTTTGGACCGAAACTTGTAATACGAAAAGTTTCATAGATTCTAATTTTTAGATGATTTTTTTTTATGGCCTTCCATCCTAAAATATAGAAAGGATATGAAAAGTCTTTTAGCATTCCGAACTATCATCGATTTACTTTGACTTTTTGACCAAAACTAGTATAAACTAGTGTATAATATATTATGATTTTTGGATCGAAACTCGTAATTCAAAAAGTTTCATAGAATCTAATTTTTAGATGATTTTTTTCATGGACTTTGTCGTAAAATATGGAAAGGATATGAAAAGATTTTTAGCATTTTGAACAGTCCTCGATTTAATTTGATTTTTTGACCGCATCTAGTATAATCTAGTGTATAATATATTATGATTTTTTGACCGAAACTTGCATTTCAAAATGTTTCATAGAATCTAGTTTTTAGATGATTTTTTTGAATATACTTCCATCATAACCACCCCTCTTAACACATAAAAAGGATATGATAAGTTTCATATCATTTTGAACATTCGTCGATTTAATTTGATTTTTTGTCCGAAACTAGTATAAACTTGTGTAGAGTATATTACAATTTTCTGAAAGAAACTGGCATTTCAAAACATTTCATAGAATCTAATTTTTAGATTGTTTTTTGCATGGAAATCCATCATAACCTTCCCTCTTAACACATAGGATGGAACTGGAAAGCTTCAAATCATATCAAACATTCCAAGATTTAATTTGAATTCTTGTTCGAAACTAGTAAAAATTGTGTAGAGTATATTATAATTTTTTGAAAGAAACATGCATTTCAAAAAGATTCATATAATCTAATTTTGCGATGATTTTTATCTGTATGGACTTACCTAATAACTTTTCCTCAAAACATATAAAAAGGATCTGAAGAGTTTCGAATCATTTCGAACAATCCTCGATTTAGTTTGATTTTTGACCGAAACTGGTATAAACTAGTGTATAATATATTATGGTTTTGGCCCGAAACTTGTAATTCTAAAAGTTTCATAGAATCTAATTTTTAGATGATTTTTTGCATGGACTTCCGTCGTAAAATATAGAAAGGATATGAAAATCTTTTTAGAATTTCGAACAGTCATCTATTTATTTGATTTTTTTTACAGAAACTAGTGTATAATATATTATGATTTTTGGACCGAAAATTGTAATTCGAAAAGTTTCATACAATCAAATTTTTAGATGATTTTTTGCATGGACTTTCGTGGTAAAATATAGAAAGGATATGAAAAGCGTTTTAGCATTTCGAACGATCATCGATTTAATTTTATTTTTTTGACCCAACTAGTATAAACTAGTGTATAATATATAATGATTTTTTTGAAGTTCGAAAAGTTTCATAGAATCTAATTTTTAGATTATTTTTTGCATGGACTTTTGTCGTAAAATATATAAAGTATATGAAAGGATTTCTAGCATTTTAAACAGTCATCGATTTACTTTGATTTTTTGACAAAAACTAGTATAAACTTGTGTATAATATATTATGATTTTTGGACCGAAACTTGTAATACGAAAAGTTTCATAGAATCTAATTTTTAGATGATTTTTTGCATGGTCTTCCATCCTAAAATATAGAAAGGATATGAAAAGTCTTTTAGCATACAGAACTGTCATCGATTTACTTTGATTTTTTGACCGAAACTAGTATAAACTAGTGTATAATATATTATGATTTTTGGGTCGAAACTCGTAATTCATTAAGTTTCATAGAATCTAATTTTTAGATGAATTTTTTCATGGACTTCCGTCGTAAAATATAGAAAGGATATGAAAATCATTTTAGCATTTTGAGCAGTCATCGATTTAATTTGATTTTTTTGACCGCATCTAGTATAATCTAGTGTATAATATATTATGATTTTTTGACCGAAACTTGCATTTCAAAAAAGTTTCATAGAATCTAGTTTTTAGATGATTTTTTGAATGTACTTCCATCATAACAACCCCTCTTAACACATAAAAAGGATATGATAAGTTTCATATCATTTCGAACATTCGTCGATTTAATTTGATTTTTTGTCCGAAACTAGTATTAACTTGTGTAGAGTACATTACAATTTTCTGAAAGAAACTGACATTTAAAAAAATTTCATAGAATCTAATTTTTAGATTGTTTTTTGCATGGACATATATCATAACCTTCCCACTTAACACGTAGGATGGAACTGAAAAGCTTCAAATCATATCAAACATTCCTCGATTTAATTTGAATTTTTGTTCGAAACTAGTAAAAATTGTGTAGAGTATATTATAATTTTTTGTTAGAAACAGGCATTTCAAAAAGATTCATATAATCTAATTTTGCGATGATATTTTTTGTATGGACTTACCTAATAAATTTTCATCGTAACATATAGAAAGGATCTGAAGAGTGTCGAATAATTTTGAAGAGTCCTCAATTTAGTTTAATTTTTGGACCGAAACTAGTATAAACTAGTGTATAATATATTATGATTTTGGCCCGAAACTTGTAATTCTAAAAGTTTCATAGAATCTAATTTTTAGATGATTTTTTGCATGGACTTCCGTCGTAAAATATAGAAAGGATATGAAAAGCTTTTTAGAATTTCGAACAGTCATCTATTTATTTGACTTTTTTTTACCGAAACTAGTATAAACTAGTGTATAATATATTTTGATTTTTGGAACGACAATTGTGATTCGAAAAGTTTCATACAATCAAATTTTTAGATGATTTTTTGTATGGACTTCCGTCGTAAAATATAGAAAGGATATGAAAAGCTTTTTAGCATTTAGAAAGGTCATCGATTTACTTTTATTTTTTTGACCAAACTAGTATAAACTAGTGTATAATATATTATGATTTATTTGCAATTCGAAAAGTTTCATAGAATCTAATTTTTAGATGATTTTTTGCATGAACTTTTGTCGTAAAATATATATAGTATATGAAAGGATTTCTAGCATTTTGAACAGTCATTGATTTACTTTGATTTTTTGCCAGAAACTAGTATAAACTTGTGTATAATATATTATGATTTTTGGACCGAAACTTGTAATACGAAAAGTTTCATAGATTCTAATTTTTAGATGATTTTTTTTTATGGCCTTCCATCCTAAAATATAGAAAGGATATGAAAAGTCTTTTAGCATTCCGAACTATCATCGATTTACTTTGACTTTTTGACCAAAACTAGTATAAACTAGTGTATAATATATTATGATTTTTGGATCGAAACTCGTAATTCAAAAAGTTTCATAGAATCTAATTTTTAGATGATTTTTTTCATGGACTTTGTCGTAAACTATGGAAAGGATATGAAAAGATTTTTAGCATTTTGAACAGTCCTCGATTTAATTTGATTTTTTGACCGCATCTAGTATAATCTAGTGTATAATATATTATGATTTTTTGACCGAAACTTGCATTTCAAAATGTTTCATAGAATCTAGTTTTTAGATGATTTTTTTGAATATACTTCCATCATAACCTCCCCTCTTAACACATAAAAAGGATATGATAAGTTTCATATCATTTTGAACATTCGTCGATTTAATTTGATTTTTTGTCCGAAACTAGTATAAACTTGTGTAGAGTATATTACAATTTTCTGAAAGAAACTGGCATTTCAAAACATTTCATAGAATCTAATTTTTAGATTGTTTTTTGCATGGAAATCCATCATAACCTTCCCTCTTAACACATAGGATGGAACTGGAAAGCTTCAAATCATATCAAACATTCCAAGATTTAATTTGAATTCTTGTTCGAAACTAGTAAAAATTGTGTAGAGTATATTATAATTTTTTGAAAGAAACATGCATTTCAAAAAGATTCATATAATCTAATTTTGCGATGATTTTTATCTGTATGGACTTACCTAATAACTTTTCCTCAAAACATATAAAAAGGATCTGAAGAGTTTCGAATCATTTCGAACAATCCTCGATTTAGTTTGATTTTTGACCGAAACTGGTATAAACTAGTGTATAATATATTATGGTTTTGGCCCGAAACTTGTAATTCTAAAAGTTTCATAGAATCTAATTTTTAGATGATTTTTTGCATGGACTTCCGTCGTAAAATATAGAAAGGATATGAAAATCTTTTTAGAATTTCGAACAGTCATCTATTTATTTGATTTTTTTTACAGAAACTAGTGTATAATATATTATGATTTTCGGACCGAAAATTGTAATTCGAAAAGTTTCATACAATCAAATTTTTAGATGATTTTTTGCATGGACTTTCGTGGTAAAATATAGAAAGGATATGAAAAGCGTTTTAGCATTTCGAACGATCATCGATTTAATTTTATTTTTTTGACCCAACTAGTATAAACTAGTGTATAATATATAATGATTTTTTTGAAGTTCGAAAAGTTTCATAGAATCTAATTTTTAGATTATTTTTTGCATGGACTTTTGTCGTAAAATATATAAAGTATATGAAAGGATTTCTAGCATTTTAAACAGTCATCGATTTACTTTGATTTTTTGACAAAAACTAGTATAAACTTGTGTATAATATATTATGATTTTTGGACCGAAACTTGTAATACGAAAAGTTTCATAGAATCTAATTTTTAGATGATTTTTTGCATGGTCTTCCATCCTAAAATATAGAAAGGATATGAAAAGTCTTTTAGCATACAGAACTGTCATCGATTTACTTTGATTTTTTGACCGAAACTAGTATAAACTAGTGTATAATATATTATGATTTTTGGGTCGAAACTCGTAATTCATTAAGTTTCATAGAATCTAATTTTTAGATGAATTTTTTCATGGACTTCCGTCGTAAAATATAGAAAGGATATGAAAATCATTTTAGCATTTTGAGCAGTCATCGATTTAATTTGATTTTTTTGACCGCATCTAGTATAATCTAGTGTATAATATATTATGATTTTTTGACCGAAACTTGCATTTCAAAAAAGTTTCATAGAATCTAGTTTTTAGATGATTTTTTGAATGTACTTCCATCATAACAACCCCTCTTAACACATAAAAAGGATATGATAAGTTTCATATCATTTCGAACATTCGTCGATTTAATTTGATTTTTTGTCCGAAACTAGTATTAACTTGTGTAGAGTACATTACAATTTTCTGAAAGAAACTGACATTTCAAAAAATTTCATAGAATCTAATTTTTAGATTGTTTTTTGCATGGACATATATCATAACCTTCCCACTTAACACGTAGGATGGAACTGAAAAGCTTCAAATCATATCAAACATTCCTCGATTTAATTTGAATTTTTGTTCGAAACTAGTAAAAATTGTGTAGAGTATATTATAATTTTTTGTTAGAAACAGGCATTTCAAAAAGATTCATATAATCTAATTTTGCGATGATATTTTTTGTATGGACTTACCTAATAAATTTTCATCGTAACATATAGAAAGGATCTGAAGAGTGTCGAATAATTTTGAAGAGTCCTCAATTTAGTTTGATTTTTGGACCGAAACTAGTATAAACTAGTGTATAATATATTATGATTTTGGCCCGAAACTTGTAATTCTAAAAGTTTCATAGAATCTAATTTTTAGATGATTTTTTGCATGGACTTCCGTCGTAAAATATAGAAAGGATATGAAAAGCTTTTTAGAATTTCGAACAGTCATCTATTTATTTGACTTTTTTTTACCGAAACTAGTATAAACTAGTGTATAATATATTTTGATTTTTGGAACGACAATTGTGATTCGAAAAGTTTCATACAATCAAATTTTTAGATGATTTTTTGTATGGACTTCCGTCGTAAAATATAGAAAGGATATGAAAAGCTTTTTAGCATTTAGAAAGGTCATCGATTTACTTTTATTTTTTTGACCAAACTAGTATAAACTAGTGTATAATATATTATGATTTATTTGCAATTCGAAAAGTTTCATAGAATCTAATTTTTAGATGATTTTTTGCATGAACTTTTGTCGTAAAATATATATAGTATATGAAAGGATTTCTAGCATTTTGAACAGTCATTGATTTACTTTGATTTTTTGCCAGAAACTAGTATAAACTTGTGTATAATATATTATGATTTTTGGACCGAAACTTGTAATACGAAAAGTTTCATAGATTCTAATTTTTAGATGATTTTTTTTTATGGCCTTCCATCCTAAAATATAGAAAGGATATGAAAAGTCTTTTAGCATTCCGAACTATCATCGATTTACTTTGACTTTTTGACCAAAACTAGTATAAACTAGTGTATAATATATTATGATTTTTGGATCGAAACTCGTAATTCAAAAAGTTTCATAGAATCTAATTTTTAGATGATTTTTTTCATGGACTTTGTCGTAAAATATGGAAAGGATATGAAAAGATTTTTAGCATTTTGAACAGTCCTCGATTTAATTTGATTTTTTGACCGCATCTAGTATAATCTAGTGTATAATATATTATGATTTTTTGACCGAAACTTGCATTTCAAAATGTTTCATAGAATCTAGTTTTTAGATGATTTTTTTGAATATACTTCCATCATAACCTCCCCTCTTAACACATAAAAAGGATATGATAAGTTTCATATCATTTTGAACATTCGTCGATTTAATTTGATTTTTTGTCCGAAACTAGTATAAACTTGTGTAGAGTATATTACAATTTTCTGAAAGAAACTGGCATTTCAAAACATTTCATAGAATCTAATTTTTAGATTGTTTTTTGCATGGAAATCCATCATAACCTTCCCTCTTAACACATAGGATGGAACTGGAAAGCTTCAAATCATATCAAACATTCCAAGATTTAATTTGAATTCTTGTTCGAAACTAGTAAAAATTGTGTAGAGTATATTATAATTTTTTGAAAGAAACATGCATTTCAAAAAGATTCATATAATCTAATTTTGCGATGATTTTTATCTGTATGGACTTACCTAATAACTTTTCCTCAAAACATATAAAAAGGATCTGAAGAGTTTCGAATCATTTCGAACAATCCTCGATTTAGTTTGATTTTTGACCGAAACTGGTATAAACTAGTGTATAATATATTATGGTTTTGGCCCGAAACTTGTAATTCTAAAAGTTTCATAGAATCTAATTTTTAGATGATTTTTTGCATGGACTTCCGTCGTAAAATATAGAAAGGATATGAAAATCTTTTTAGAATTTCGAACAGTCATCTATTTATTTGATTTTTTTTACAGAAACTAGTGTATAATATATTATGATTTTTGGACCGAAAATTGTAATTCGAAAAGTTTCATACAATCAAATTTTTAGATGATTTTTTGCATGGACTTTCGTGGTAAAATATAGAAAGGATATGAAAAGCGTTTTAGCATTTCGAACGATCATCGATTTAATTTTATTTTTTTGACCCAACTAGTATAAACTAGTGTATAATATATAATGATTTTTTTGAAGTTCGAAAAGTTTCATAGAATCTAATTTTTAGATTATTTTTTGCATGGACTTTTGTCGTAAAATATATAAAGTATATGAAAGGATTTCTAGCATTTTAAACAGTCATCGATTTACTTTGATTTTTTGACAAAAACTAGTATAAACTTGTGTATAATATATTATGATTTTTGGACCGAAACTTGTAATACGAAAAGTTTCATAGAATCTAATTTTTAGATGATTTTTTGCATGGTCTTCCATCCTAAAATATAGAAAGGATATGAAAAGTCTTTTAGCATACAGAACTGTCATCGATTTACTTTGATTTTTTGACCGAAACTAGTATAAACTAGTGTATAATATATTATGATTTTTGGGTCGAAACTCGTAATTCATTAAGTTTCATAGAATCTAATTTTTAGATGAATTTTTTCATGGACTTCCGTCGTAAAATATAGAAAGGATATGAAAATCATTTTAGCATTTTGAGCAGATATCGATTTAATTTGATTTTTTTGACCGCATCTAGTATAATCTAGTGTATAATATATTATGATTTTTTGACCGAAACTTGCATTTCAAAAAAGTTTCATAGAATCTAGTTTTTAGATGATTTTTTGAATGTACTTCCATCATAACAACCCCTCTTAACACATAAAAAGGATATGATAAGTTTCATATCATTTCGAACATTCGTCGATTTAATTTGATTTTTTGTCCGAAACTAGTATTAACTTGTGTAGAGTACATTACAATTTTCTGAAAGAAACTGACATTTAAAAAAATTTCATAGAATCTAATTTTTAGATTGTTTTTTGCATGGACATATATCATAACCTTCCCACTTAACACGTAGGATGGAACTGAAAAGCTTCAAATCATATCAAACATTCCTCGATTTAATTTGAATTTTTGTTCGAAACTAGTAAAAATTGTGTAGAGTATATTATAATTTTTTGTTAGAAACAGGCATTTCAAAAAGATTCATATAATCTAATTTTGCGATGATATTTTTTGTATGGACTTACCTAATAAATTTTCATCGTAACATATAGAAAGGATCTGAAGAGTGTCGAATAATTTTGAAGAGTCCTCAATTTAGTTTGATTTTTGGACTGAAACTAGTATAAACTAGTGTATAATATATTATGATTTTGGCCCGAAACTTGTAATTCTAAAAGTTTCATAGAATCTAATTTTTAGATGATTTTTTGCATGGACTTCCGTCGTAAAATATAGAAAGGATATGAAAAGCTTTTTAGAATTTCGAACAGTCATCTATTTATTTGACTTTTTTTTACCGAAACTAGTATAAACTAGTGTATAATATATTTTGATTTTTGGAACGACAATTGTGATTCAAAAAGTTTCATACAATCAAATTTTTAGATGATTTTTTGTATGGACTTCCGTCGTAAAATATAGAAAGGATATGAAAAGCTTTTTAGCATTTAGAAAGGTCATCGATTTACTTTTATTTTTTTGACCAAACTAGTATAAACTAGTGTATAATATATTATGATTTATTTGCAATTCGAAAAGTTTCATAGAATCTAATTTTTAGATGATTTTTTGCATGAACTTTTGTCGTAAAATATATATAGTATATGAAAGGATTTCTAGCATTTTGAACAGTCATTGATTTACTTTGATTTTTTGCCAGAAACTAGTATAAACTTGTGTATAATATATTATGATTTTTGGACCGAAACTTGTAATACGAAAAGTTTCATAGATTCTAATTTTTAGATGATTTTTTTTTATGGCCTTCCATCCTAAAATATAGAAAGGATATGAAAAGTCTTTTAGCATTCCGAACTATCATCGATTTACTTTGACTTTTTGACCAAAACTAGTATAAACTAGTGTATAATATATTATGATTTTTGGATCGAAACTCGTAATTCAAAAAGTTTCATAGAATCTAATTTTTAGATGATTTTTTTCATGGACTTTGTCGTAAAATATGGAAAGGATATGAAAAGATTTTTAGCATTTTGAACAGTCCTCGATTTAATTTGATTTTTTGACCGCATCTAGTATAATCTAGTGTATAATATATTATGATTTTTTGACCGAAACTTGCATTTCAAAATGTTTCATAGAATCTAGTTTTTAGATGATTTTTTTGAATATACTTCCATCATAACCTCCCCTCTTAACACATAAAAAGGATATGATAAGTTTCATATCATTTTGAACATTCGTCGATTTAATTTGATTTTTTGTCCGAAACTAGTATAAACTTGTGTAGAGTATATTACAATTTTCTGAAAGAAACTGGCATTTCAAAACATTTCATAGAATCTAATTTTTAGATTGTTTTTTGCATGGAAATCCATCATAACCTTCCCTCTTAACACATAGGATGGAACTGGAAAGCTTCAAATCATATCAAACATTCCAAGATTTAATTTGAATTCTTGTTCGAAACTAGTAAAAATTGTGTAGAGTATATTATAATTTTTTGAAAGAAACATGCATTTCAAAAAGATTCATATAATCTAATTTTGCGATGATTTTTATCTGTATGGACTTACCTAATAACTTTTCCTCAAAACATATAAAAAGGATCTGAAGAGTTTCGAATCATTTCGAACAATCCTCGATTTAGTTTGATTTTTGACCGAAACTGGTATAAACTAGTGTATAATATATTATGGTTTTGGCCCGAAACTTGTAATTCTAAAAGTTTCATAGAATCTAATTTTTAGATGATTTTTTGCATGGACTTCCGTCGTAAAATATAGAAAGGATATGAAAATCTTTTTAGAATTTCGAACAGTCATCTATTTATTTGATTTTTTTTACAGAAACTAGTGTATAATATATTATGATTTTTGGACCGAAAATTGTAATTCGAAAAGTTTCATACAATCAAATTTTTAGATGATTTTTTGCATGGACTTTCGTGGTAAAATATAGAAAGGATATGAAAAGCGTTTTAGCATTTCGAACGATCATCGATTTAATTTTATTTTTTTGACCCAACTAGTATAAACTAGTGTATAATATATAATGATTTTTTTGAAGTTCGAAAAGTTTCATAGAATCTAATTTTTAGATTATTTTTTGCATGGACTTTTGTCGTAAAATATATAAAGTATATGAAAGGATTTCTAGCATTTTAAACAGTCATCGATTTACTTTGATTTTTTGACAAAAACTAGTATAAACTTGTGTATAATATATTATGATTTTTGGACCGAAACTTGTAATACGAAAAGTTTCATAGAATCTAATTTTTAGATGATTTTTTGCATGGTCTTCCATCCTAAAATATAGAAAGGATATGAAAAGTCTTTTAGCATACAGAACTGTCATCGATTTACTTTGATTTTTTGACCGAAACTAGTATAAACTAGTGTATAATATATTATGATTTTTGGGTCGAAACTCGTAATTCATTAAGTTTCATAGAATCTAATTTTTAGATGAATTTTTTCATGGACTTCCGTCGTAAAATATAGAAAGGATATGAAAATCATTTTAGCATTTTGAGCAGTCATCGATTTAATTTGATTTTTTTGACCGCATCTAGTATAATCTAGTGTATAATATATTATGATTTTTTGACCGAAACTTGCATTTCAAAAAAGTTTCATAGAATCTAGTTTTTAGATGATTTTTTGAATGTACTTCCATCATAACAACCCCTCTTAACACATAAAAAGGATATGATAAGTTTCATATCATTTCGAACATTCGTCGATTTAATTTGATTTTTTGTCCGAAACTAGTATTAACTTGTGTAGAGTACATTACAATTTTCTGAAAGAAACTGACATTTAAAAAAATTTCATAGAATCTAATTTTTAGATTGTTTTTTGCATGGACATATATCATAACCTTCCCACTTAACACGTAGGATGGAACTGAAAAGCTTCAAATCATATCAAACATTCCTCGATTTAATTTGAATTTTTGTTCGAAACTAGTAAAAATTGTGTAGAGTATATTATAATTTTTTGTTAGAAACAGGCATTTCAAAAAGATTCATATAATCTAATTTTGCGATGATATTTTTTGTATGGACTTACCTAATAAATTTTCATCGTAACATATAGAAAGGATCTGAAGAGTGTCGAATAATTTTGAAGAGTCCTCAATTTAGTTTGATTTTTGGACCGAAACTAGTATAAACTAGTGTATAATATATTATGATTTTGGCCCGAAACTTGTAATTCTAAAAGTTTCATAGAATCTAATTTTTAGATGATTTTTTGCATGGACTTCCGTCGTAAAATATAGAAAGGATATGAAAAGCTTTTTAGAATTTCGAACAGTCATCTATTTATTTGACTTTTTTTTACCGAAACTAGTATAAACTAGTGTATAATATATTTTGATTTTTGGAACGACAATTGTGATTCGAAAAGTTTCATACAATCAAATTTTTAGATGATTTTTTGTATGGACTTCCGTCGTAAAATATAGAAAGGATATGAAAAGCTTTTTAGCATTTAGAAAGGTCATCGATTTACTTTTATTTTTTTGACCAAACTAGTATAAACTAGTGTATAATATATTATGATTTATTTGCAATTCGAAAAGTTTCATAGAATCTAATTTTTAGATGATTTTTTGCATGAACTTTTGTCGTAAAATATATATAGTATATGAAAGGATTTCTAGCATTTTGAACAGTCATTGATTTACTTTGATTTTTTGCCAGAAACTAGTATAAACTTGTGTATAATATATTATGATTTTTGGACCGAAACTTGTAATACGAAAAGTTTCATAGATTCTAATTTTTAGATGATTTTTTTTTATGGCCTTCCATCCTAAAATATAGAAAGGATATGAAAAGTCTTTTAGCATTCCGAACTATCATCGATTTACTTTGACTTTTTGACCAAAACTAGTATAAACTAGTGTATAATATATTATGATTTTTGGATCGAAACTCGTAATTCAAAAAGTTTCATAGAATCTAATTTTTAGATGATTTTTTTCATGGACTTTGTCGTAAAATATGGAAAGGATATGAAAAGATTTTTAGCATTTTGAACAGTCCTCGATTTAATTTGATTTTTTGACCGCATCTAGTATAATCTAGTGTATAATATATTATGATTTTTTGACCGAAACTTGCATTTCAAAATGTTTCATAGAATCTAGTTTTTAGATGATTTTTTTGAATATACTTCCATCATAACCTCCCCTCTTAACACATAAAAAGGATATGATAAGTTTCATATCATTTTGAACATTCGTCGATTTAATTTGATTTTTTGTCCGAAACTAGTATAAACTTGTGTAGAGTATATTACAATTTTCTGAAAGAAACTGGCATTTCAAAACATTTCATAGAATCTAATTTTTAGATTGTTTTTTGCATGGAAATCCATCATAACCTTCCCTCTTAACACATAGGATGGAACTGGAAAGCTTCAAATCATATCAAACATTCCAAGATTTAATTTGAATTCTTGTTCGAAACTAGTAAAAATTGTGTAGAGTATATTATAATTTTTTGAAAGAAACATGCATTTCAAAAAGATTCATATAATCTAATTTTGCGATGATTTTTATCTGTATGGACTTACCTAATAACTTTTCCTCAAAACATATAAAAAGGATCTGAAGAGTTTCGAATCATTTCGAACAATCCTCGATTTAGTTTGATTTTTGACCGAAACTGGTATAAACTAGTGTATAATATATTATGGTTTTGGCCCGAAACTTGTAATTCTAAAAGTTTCATAGAATCTAATTTTTAGATGATTTTTTGCATGGACTTCCGTCGTAAAATATAGAAAGGATATGAAAATCTTTTTAGAATTTCGAACAGTCATCTATTTATTTGATTTTTTTTACAGAAACTAGTGTATAATATATTATGATTTTTGGACCGAAAATTGTAATTCGAAAAGTTTCATACAATCAAATTTTTAGATGATTTTTTGCATGGACTTTCGTGGTAAAATATAGAAAGGATATGAAAAGCGTTTTAGCATTTCGAACGATCATCGATTTAATTTTATTTTTTTGACCCAACTAGTATAAACTAGTGTATAATATATAATGATTTTTTTGAAGTTCGAAAAGTTTCATAGAATCTAATTTTTAGATTATTTTTTGCATGGACTTTTGTCGTAAAATATATAAAGTATATGAAAGGATTTCTAGCATTTTAAACAGTCATCGATTTACTTTGATTTTTTGACAAAAACTAGTATAAACTTGTGTATAATATATTATGATTTTTGGACCGAAACTTGTAATACGAAAAGTTTCATAGAATCTAATTTTTAGATGATTTTTTGCATGGTCTTCCATCCTAAAATATAGAAAGGATATGAAAAGTCTTTTAGCATACAGAACTGTCATCGATTTACTTTGATTTTTTGACCGAAACTAGTATAAACTAGTGTATAATATATTATGATTTTTGGGTCGAAACTCGTAATTCATTAAGTTTCATAGAATCTAATTTTTAGATGAATTTTTTCATGGACTTCCGTCGTAAAATATAGAAAGGATATGAAAATCATTTTAGCATTTTGAGCAGTCATCGATTTAATTTGATTTTTTTGACCGCATCTAGTATAATCTAGTGTATAATATATTATGATTTTTTGACCGAAACTTGCATTTCAAAAAAGTTTCATAGAATCTAGTTTTTAGATGATTTTTTGAATGTACTTCCATCATAACAACCCCTCTTAACACATAAAAAGGATATGATAAGTTTCATATCATTTCGAACATTCGTCGATTTAATTTGATTTTTTGTCCGAAACTAGTATTAACTTGTGTAGAGTACATTACAATTTTCTGAAAGAAACTGACATTTAAAAAAATTTCATAGAATCTAATTTTTAGATTGTTTTTTGCATGGACATCTATCATAACCTTCCCACTTAACACGTAGGATGGAACTGAAAAGCTTCAAATCATATCAAACATTCCTCGATTTAATTTGAATTTTTGTTCGAAACTAGTAAAAATTGTGTAGAGTATATTATAATTTTTTGTTAGAAACAGGCATTTCAAAAAGATTCATATAATCTAATTTTGCGATGATATTTTTTGTATGGACTTACCTAATAAATTTTCATCGTAACATATAGAAAGGATCTGAAGAGTGTCGAATAATTTTGAAGAGTCCTCAATTTAGTTTGATTTTTGGACCGAAACTAGTATAAACTAGTGTATAATATATTATGATTTTGGCCCGAAACTTGTAATTCTAAAAGTTTCATAGAATCTAATTTTTAGATGATTTTTTGCATGGACTTCCGTCGTAAAATATAGAAAGGATATGAAAAGCTTTTTAGAATTTCGAACAGTCATCTATTTATTTGACTTTTTTTTACCGAAACTAGTATAAACTAGTGTATAATATATTTTGATTTTTGGAACGACAATTGTGATTCGAAAAGTTTCATACAATCAAATTTTTAGATGATTTTTTGTATGGACTTCCGTCGTAAAATATAGAAAGGATATGAAAAGCTTTTTAGCATTTAGAAAGGTCATCGATTTACTTTTATTTTTTTGACCAAACTAGTATAAACTAGTGTATAATATATTATGATTTATTTGCAATTCGAAAAGTTTCATAGAATCTAATTTTTAGATGATTTTTTGCATGAACTTTTGTCGTAAAATATATATAGTATATGAAAGGATTTCTAGCATTTTGAACAGTCATTGATTTACTTTGATTTTTTGACAGAAACTAGTATAAACTTGTGTATAATATATTATGATTTTTGGACCGAAACTTGTAATACGAAAAGTTTCATAGATTCTAATTTTTAGATGATTTTTTTTTATGGCCTTCCATCCTAAAATATAGAAAGGATATGAAAAGTCTTTTAGCATTCCGAACTATCATCGATTTACTTTGACTTTTTGACCAAAACTAGTATAAACTAGTGTATAATATATTATGATTTTTGGATCGAAACTCATAATTCAAAAAGTTTCATAGAATCTAATTTTTAGATGATTTTTTTCATGGACTTTGTCGTAAAATATGGAAAGGATATGAAAAGATTTTTAGCATTTTGAACAGTCCTCGATTTAATTTGATTTTTTGACCGCATCTAGTATAATCTAGTGTATAATATATTATGATTTTTTGACCGAAACTTGCATTTCAAAATGTTTCATAGAATCTAGTTTTTAGATGATTTTTTTGAATATACTTCCATCATAACCTCCCCTCTTAACACATAAAAAGGATATGATAAGTTTCATATCATTTTGAACATTCGTCGATTTAATTTGATTTTTTGTCCGAAACTAGTATAAACTTGTGTAAAGTATATTACAATTTTCTGAAAGAAACTGGCATTTCAAAACATTTCATAGAATCTAATTTTTAGATTGTTTTTTGCATGGAAATCCATCATAACCTTCCCTCTTAACACATAGGATGGAACTGGAAAGCTTCAAATCATATCAAACATTCCTCGATTTAATTTGAATTCTTGTTCGAAACTAGTAAAAATTGTGTAGAGTATATTATAATTTTTTGAAAGAAACATGCATTTCAAAAAGATTCATATAATCTAATTTTGCGATGATTTTTATCTGTATGGACTTACCTAATAACTTTTCCTCATAACATATAAAAAGGATCTGAAGAGTTTCGAATCATTTCGAACAATCCTCGATTTAGTTTGATTTTTGACCGAAACTGGTATAAACTAGTGTATAATATATTATGGTTTTGGCCCGAAACTTGTAATTCTAAAAGTTTCATAGAATCTAATTTTTAGATGATTTTTTGCATGGACTTCCGTCGTAAAATATAGAAAGGATATGAAAATCTTTTTAGAATTTCGAACAGTCATCTATTTATTTGATTTTTTTTACAGAAACTAGTGTATAATATATTATGATTTTTGGACCGAAAATTGTAATTCGAAAAGTTTCATACAATCAAATTTTTAGATGATTTTTTGCATGGACTTTCGTGGTAAAATATAGAAAGGATATGAAAAGCGTTTTAGCATTTCGAACGATCATCGATTTAATTTTATTTTTTTGACCCAACTAGTATAAACTAGTGTATAATATATAATGATTTTTTTGAAGTTCGAAAAGTTTCATAGAATCTAATTTTTAGATTATTTTTTGCATGGACTTTTGTCGTAAAATATATAAAGTATATGAAAGGATTTCTAGCATTTTAAACAGTCATCGATTTACTTTGATTTTTTGACAAAAACTAGTATAAACTTGTGTATAATATATTATGATTTTTGGACCGAAACTTGTAATACGAAAAGTTTCATAGAATCTAATTTTTAGATGATTTTTTGCATGGTCTTCCATCCTAAAATATAGAAAGGATATGAAAAGTCTTTTAGCATACAGAACTGTCATCGATTTACTTTGATTTTTTGACCGAAACTAGTATAAACTAGTTTATAATATATTATGATTTTTGGGTCGAAACTCGTAATTCATTAAGTTTCATAGAATCTAATTTTTAGATGAATTTTTTCATGGACTTCCGTCGTAAAATATAGAAAGGATATGAAAATCATTTTAGCATTTTGAGCAGTCATCGATTTAATTTGATTTTTTTGACCGCATCTAGTATAATCTAGTGTATAATATATTATGATTTTTTGACCGAAACTTGCATTTCAAAAAAGTTTCATAGAATCTAGTTTTTAGATGATTTTTTGAATGTACTTCCATCATAACAACCCCTCTTAACACATAAAAAGGATATGATAAGTTTCATATCATTTCGAACATTCGTCGATTTAATTTGATTTTTTGTCCGAAACTAGTATTAACTTGTGTAGAGTACATTACAATTTTCTGAAAGAAACTGACATTTCAAAAAATTTCAAAGAATCTAATTTTTAGATTGTTTTTTGCATGGACATCTATCATAACCTTCCCACTTAATACGTAGGATGGAACTGAAAAGCTTCAAATCATATCAAACATTCCTCGATTTAATTTGAATTTTTGTTCGAAACTAGTAAAAATTGTGTAGAGTATATTATAATTTTTTGTTAGAAACAGGCATTTCAAAAAGATTCATATAATCTAATTTTGCGATGATATTTTTTGTATGGACTTACCTAATAAATTTTCATCGTAACATATAGAAAGGATCTGAAGAGTGTCGAATAATTTTGAAGAGTCCTCAATTTAGTTTGATTTTTGGACCGAAACTAGTATAAACTAGTGTATAATATATTATGATTTTGGCCCGAAACTTGTAATTCTAAAAGTTTCATAGAATCTAATTTTTAGATGATTTTTTGCATGGACTTCCGTCGTAAAATATAGAAAGGATATGAAAAGCTTTTTAGAATTTCGAACAGTCATCTATTTATTTGATTTTTTTTTACCGAAACTAGTATAAACTAGTGTATAATATATTTTGATTTTTGGAACGACAATTGTAATTCGAAAAGTTTCATACAATCAAATTTTTAGATGATTTTTTGTATGGACTTCCGTCGTAAAATATAGAAAGGATATGAAAAGCTTTTTAGCATTTAGAAAGGTCATCGATTTACTTTTATTTTTTTGACTAAACTAGTATAAACTAGTGTATAATATATTATGATTTATTTGCAATTCGAAAAGTTTCATAGAATCTAATTTTTAGATGATTTTTTGCATGAACTTTTGTCGTAAAATATATATAGTATATGAAAGGATTTTTAGCATTTTAAACAGTCATCGATTTACTTTGATTTTTTGACAAAAACTAGTATAAACTTGTGTATAATATATTATGATTTTTGGACCGAAACTTGTAATACGAAAAGTTTCATAGAATCTAATGTTTAGATGATTTTTTTGCATGGTCTTCCATCCTAAAATATAGAAAGGATATGAAAAGTCTTTTAGCATACAGAACTGTCATCGATTTACTTTGATTTTTTGACCGAAACTAGTATAAACTAGTGTATAATATATTATGATTTTTGGGTCGAAACTCGTAATTCATTAAGTTTCATAGAATCTAATTTTTAGATGAATTTTTTCATGGACTTCCGTCGTAAAATATAGAAAGGATATGAAAATCATTTTAGCATTTTGAGCAGTCATCGATTTAATTTGATTTTTTTGACCGCATCTAGTATAATCTAGTGTATAATATATTATGATTTTTTGACCGAAACTTGCATTTCAAAAAAGTTTCATAGAATCTAGTTTTTAGATGATTTTTTGAATGTACTTCCATCATAACCACCCCTCTTAACACAAAAAGGATATGATAAGTTTCATATCATTTCTAACATTCGTCGATTTAATTTGATTTTTTGTCCGAAACTAGTATTAACTTATGTAGAGTACATTACAATTTTCTGAAAAAAACTGACATTTCAAAAAATTTCATAGAATCTAATTTTTAGGTTGTTTTTTGCGTGGACATCCATCATAACCTTCCCACTTAACACGTAGGAAGGAACTGAAAAGCTTCAAATCATATCAAACATTCCTCGATTTAATTTGAATTCCTTTTCGAAACTAGTAAAAATTGTGTAGAGTATATTATAATTTTTTGAAAGAAACATGCATTTCAAAAAGATTCATATAATCTAATTTTGCGATGATTTTTATCTGTATGGACTTACCTAATAACTTTTCCTCATAACATATAAAAAGGATCTAAAGAGTTTCGAATCATTTCGAACAATCCTCGATTTAGTTTGATTTTTGACCGAAACTGGTATAAACTAGTGTATAATATATTATGGTTTTGGCCCGAAACTTGTAATTCTAAAAGTTTCATAGAATCTAATTTTTAGATGATTTTTTGCATGGACTTCCGTCGTAAAATATAGAAAGGATATGAAAATCTTTTTAGAATTTCGAACAGTCATCTATTTATTTGATTTTTTTTACAGAAACTAGTGTATAATATATTATGATTTTTGGACCGAAAATTGTAATTCGAAAAGTTTCATACAATCAAATTTTTAGATGATTTTTTGCATGGACTTTCGTGGTAAAATATAGAAAGGATATGAAAAGCGTTTTAGCATTTCGAACGATCATCGATTTAATTTTATTTTTTTGACCCAACTAGTATAAACTAGTGTATAATATATAATGATTTTTTTGCAGTTCGAAAAGTTTCAGAGAATCTAATTTTTAGATTACTTTTTGCATGGACTTTTGTCGTAAAATATATAAAGTATATGAAAGGATTTCTAGCATTTTAAACAGTCATCGATTTACTTTGATTTTTTGACAAAAACTAGTATAAACTTGTGTATAATATATTATGATTTTTGGACCGAAACTTGTAATACGAAAAGTTTCATAGAATCTAATTTTTAGATGATTTTTTGCATGGTCTTCCATCCTAAAATATAGAAAGGATATGAAAAGTCTTTTAGCATACAGAACTGTCATCGATTTACTTTGATTTTTTGACCGAAACTAGTATAAACTAGTGTATAATATATTATGATTTTTGGGTCGAAACTCGTAATTCATTAAGTTTCATAGAATCTAATTTTTAGATGAATTTTTTCATGGACTTCCGTCGTAAAATATAGAAAGGATATGAAAATCATTTTAGCATTTTGAGCAGTCATCGATTTAATTTGATTTTTTTGACCGCATCTAGTATAATCTAGTGTATAATATATTATGATTTTTTGACCGAAACTTGCATTTCAAAAAAGTTTCATAGAATCTAGTTTTTAGATGATTTTTTGAATGTACTTCCATCATAACCACCCCTCTTAACACATAAAAAGGATATGATAAGTTTCATATCATTTCGAACATTCGTCGATTTAATTTAATTTTTTGACGGAAACAAGTATTAACTTATGTAGAGTACATTACAATTTTCTGAAAAAAACTGACATTTCAAAAAATTTCATAGAATCTAATTTTTAGATTGTTTTTTGCGTGGACATCCATCATAACCTTCCCACTTAACACGTAGGAAGGAACTGAAAAGCTTCAAATCATATCAAACATTCCTTGATTTAATTTGAATTTTTGTTCGAAACTAGTAGAAATTGTCTAGAGTATATTATAATTTTTTGTTAGAAACAGGCATTTCAAAAAGATTCATATAATCTAATTTTGTGATGATATTTTTTGTATGGACTTACCTAATAACTTTTCATCGTAACATATAGAAAGGATCTGAAGAGTGTAGAATAATTTCGAAGAGTCCTCAATTTAGTTTGATTTTTGGACCGAAACTAGTATAAACTAGTGTATAATATATTATGATTTTGGCTCGAAATTTGTAATTCTAAAAGTTTCATAGAATCTAATTTTTAGATGATTTTTTGCATGGACTTCCGTCGTAAAATATAGAAAGGATATGAAAAGCTTTTTAGAATTTCGAACAGTCATCTATTTATTTGATTTTTTTTTACCGAAACTAGTATAAACTAGTGTATAAAATATTTTGATTTTTGGAACGACAATTGTAATTCGAAAAGTTTCATACAATCAAATTTTTAGATGATTTTTTTGCATGGACTTCCGTCGTTAAATATAGAAAGGATATGAAAAGCTTTTTAGCATTTCGAACGGTCATCGATATACTTTTATTGTTTGACCCAACTAGTATAAACTAGTGTATAATATATTATGATTTTTTTGAAATTCGAATATTTTCTTAAAATCTAATTTTTAGATGATTTTTTTGCATGAACTTTTGTCGTAAAATACATAAAGTATATGATAGGATTTTCTAGCATTTTGAACAGTCATCGATTTACTTTGATTTTTTGACAGAAACTAGTATAAACTTGTGTATAATATATTATGATTTTTGGACCAAAACTTGTAATACGAATAGTTTCATATCTAATTTTTAGATGATTTTTCGCATGACCTTCCATCCTAAAATATAGAAAGGATATGAAAAGTCTTTTAGCATTCCGAACTATCATCGGTTTACTTTATTTTTTTGACCGAAACTAGTATAAACTAGTGTATAATATATTATGATTTTTGGATCGAAACTCGTAAATCAAAAAGTTTCATAGAATCTAATTTTTAGATGATTTTTTTCTTGGACTTCCGTCGTAAAATATGGAAAGGATATGAAAAGCTTTTTAGCATTTTGAACAGTCATCGATTTAATTTGATTTTTTGACCGCATCTAGTATAATCTAGTGTATAAATTATTATGATTTTTTGACCGAAACTTGCATTTCAAAAAGTTTCATAGAATCTAGTTTTTAGATGATTTTTTGAATGTACTTCCATCATAACCTCCCCTCTTAACACATAAAAAGGATATGATAAGTTTCATATCATTTCGAACATTCGTCGATTTAATTTGATTTTTTGTCCGAAACTAGTATAAACTTGTGTATAGTTCATTAAAATTTTCTGAAAGAAACTGGCATTCAAAAAATTTCATAGAACTAATTTTTAGATTGTTTTTTGCATGGACATCCATCCTAACCTTCCCTCTTAACACATTGGATGGAACTGAAAAGCTTCAAATCATATCAAACATTCCTCGATTTAATTTGAATTTTTGTTCGAAACTAGTAAAAATTGTGTAGAGTATATTATAATTTTTTGAAAGAAACAAGCATTTAAAAAAGATTCATATAATCTAATTTTGCGATGATTTTTATCTATATGGACTTACCTAATAATTTTTCCTCATAATATATAGAAAGGATCTGAAGAGTTTCGAATCATTTCGAACAATCCTCGATTTAGTTTGATTTTTTGACCGAAACTGGTATAAACTAGTGTATAATATATTATGGTTTTGGCCCGAAACTTGTAATTCTAAAAGTTTCATAGAATCTAATTTTTAGATGATTTTTTGCATGGACTTCCGTCGTAAAATATAGAAAGGATTTGAAAAGCTTTTTAGAATTTCGAAGAGTCATCTGTTTATTTGATTTTTTTTACCGAAACTAGTATAAACTAGTGTGTAATATATTATGATTTTTGGAATGAAAATTATAATTCGAAAAGTTTCATACAATCAAATTTTTAGATGATTTTTTGTATGGACTTTCGTCGTAAAATATAGAAAGGATATGAAATGCTTTTTAGCATTTAGAAAGGTCATCGCTTTAATTTTATTTTTTGACCAAACTAGTATAAACTAGTGTATAATATATTATGATTTTTTTGCAATTCGAAAAGTTTCATAGAATCTAATTTTTAGATGATTTTTTGCATGAACTTTTGTCGTAAAATATATAAAGTATATGAAAGGATTTCTAGCGTTTTGAATAGTCATCGATTTACTTTGATTTTTTGACTGAAACTAGTATAAACTTGTGTATAATATATTATGATTTTTGGACCGAAACTTGTAATACGAAAAGTTTCATAGATTCTAATTTTTAGATGATTTTTTTGCATGGCTTTCCATCCTAAAATATAGAAAGGATATGAAAAGTCTTTTAGCATTCTGAACTATCAACGATTTACTTTGATTTTTTGACTGAAACTAGTATAAACTAGTGTATAATATATTATGATTTTTGGATCGAAACTCGTAATTCAAAAAGTTTCATAGAATCTAATTTTTAGATGATTTTTTTTCATGGACTTCCGTCGTAAAATATGGAAAGGATATGAAAATCTTTTTAGCATTTTGAACAGTCATCGATTTAATTTAATTTTTTGACCGCATCTAGTATAATCTAGTGTATAATATATTATGATTTTTTGAATGAAACATGCATTTCAAAAAGTTTCATAGAATCTAGTTTTTAGATGATTTTTTGAATGAACTTCCATCATAACCTTCCCTCTTAACCCATAAAAAGGATATGATAAGTTTCATATCATTTCGAACATTCGTCGATTTAATTTGATTTTTTGTCCGAAACTAGTATAAACTTGTGTAGAGTACATTACAATTTTTTGATAGAAATTGTCATTTCAAAAAATTTCATAGAATCTAATTTTTAGATTTTTTTTTGCATGGACATCCATCATAACCTTCCCTCTTAACACATAGGATGGAAGTGAAAAGCTTCAAATCATATCAAACATTCCTCGATTTAATTTGAATTTTTGTTGGAAACTAGTAAAAATTGTGTATAGTATATTATAATTTTTTGAAAGAAACAGGCATTTCAAAAAGATTCAAATAATCTAATTTTGAAATGATATTTTTTGTATGGATTTACCTAATAACTTTTCATCGTAACATATAGAAAGGATCTGAAGAGTGTCGAATAATTTTGAATAGTCATCGATTTAGTTTGATTTTTTGACCGAAACTTGTATAAACTAGTGTATAATATATTATGATTTTTGGAACGAAAATTATAACTCGAAAAGTTTCATACAATCAAATTTTTAGATGATTTTTTGTATGGACTTCCGTCGTAAAATATAGAAAGGATATGAAAAGCTTTTTAGCATTTAGAAAGGTCATCGATTTACTTTTATTTTTTTTGACCAACCTAGTATAAACTAGTGTATAATATATTATGATTTTTTTGCAATTCGAAAAGTTTCATAGAATCTAATTTTTAGATGATTTTTTGCATGAACTTTTGTCGTAAAATATATAAAGTATATGAAAGGATTTCTAGCATTTTGAACAGTCATCGATTTACTTTGATTTTTTGACAGAAACTAGTATAAACTTGTGTATAATATATTATGATTTTTCGACCGAAACTTGTAATACGAAAAGTTTCATAGATTCTAATTTTTAGATGATTTTTTTGCATGGCCTTCCATCCTAAAATATAGAAAGGATATGAAAAGTCTTTTAGCATTCCGAGCTGTCATCGATTTACTTTGATTTTTTGACCGAAACTAGTATAAACTAGTGTATAATATATTATGATTTTTGGATCGAAACTCGTAATTCAAAAAGTTTCATAGAATCTAATTTTTAGATGATTTTTTTCATGGACTTCGGTCGTAAAATATGGAAAGGATATGAAAAGCTTTTTAGCATTTTGAACAGTCATCGATTTAATTTGATTTTTTGACCGCATCTAGTATAATCTAGTGTATAATATATTATGATTTTTTGACCGAAACTTGCATTTCAAAAAGTTTCATTGAATCTAGTTTTTAGATCATCTTTTGAATGTACTTCCATCATAACCTTCCCTCTTAACACATAAAAAGGATATGATAAGTTTCATATCATTTCGAACATTCGTCGATTTAATTTGATTTTTTGTCCGAAACTAGTATAAACTTATGTAGAGTACAATACAATTTTCTGAAAGAAACTGGCATTTCTAAAAATTTCATAGAATCTAATTTTTATATTTTTTTTTGCACGGACATCCATCATAATCTTCCCTCTTAACACATAGGAAGGAACTGAAAAGCTTCAAATCATATCAAACATTCCTCAATTTAATTTGAATTTTTGTTCAAAACTAGTAAAAATTGTGTAGATTATATTATAATTTTTTTGAAAGAAACAGCCATTTCAAAAAGATTCATATAATCTAATTTTGCGATGATTTTTATTTGTATGGACTTACCAAATAACTTTTCCTCCTAACATATAGAAAGGGTCTGAAGAGTTTCGAATCATTTCGAACAATCCTCGATTTAGTTTGATTTTTGACTGAAACTAGTATAAACTAGTGTATAATATATTATGATTTTGGCCAGAAACATGTAATTCTAAAAGTTTCATAGAATCTAATTTTTAGATGTTTTTTTTGCATGGACTTCCGTCGTAAAATATAGAAAGGATATGAAAAGCTTTTTAGAATTTCGAACATTCATCTATTTATTTGAATTTTTTTTACCGAAACTAGTATAAACTAGTGTATAATATATTATAATTTTTGGACCGAAAATTGTAATTCGAAAAGTTTCATACAATAAAATTTTTAGATGATTTTTTGCATGGACTTCCGTCGTAAAATATAGTAAGGATATGAAAAGATTTTTAGCATTTCGAACGGTCATCGATTTACTTTTAATTTTTTTGAACCGACTAGTATAAACTAGTGTATAATATATTATGATTTTTTTAAAATTCGAAAAGTTACATAGATTCTAAATTTTAGATGATTTTTTGCATGGCCTTCCATCCTAAAATATATAAAGGATATGAAAAGTCTTTTAGCGTTCCGAACTGTCATCGATTTACTTTGATTTTTTGACCAAAACTAGTATAAACTAGTGTATAATATATTATGATTTTTGGATCGAAACTCGTAATTCAAAAAGTTTCATAGAATCTAATTTTTAGATGATTTTTTCATGGACTTCCGTAGAAAAATATGGAAAGGATATGAAAAGCTTTTTACCATTTTGAACAGTCATCAATTTAATTTGATTTTTTGACCACATCTAGTATAATCTATTTATAATATATTATGATTATTTTGACCGAAACATGCATTTCAAAAAGTTTCATAGAATCTAGTTTTTAGATGATTTTTTGAATCTACTTCCATCATAACCTACCCTCTTAACACATAAAAAAGATATGATAAGTTTCATATCATTTCGAACATTCGTCGATTTAATTTGATTTTTTGTCCGAAACTAGTATAAACTTGTGTAGAGTACATTACAATTTTCTGAAAGAAACTGGCATTTCAAAAAATTTCATAGAACTAATTTTTAGATTGTTTTTTGCATGGACATCCATCATAACCTTCCCTCTTAACACATAGGAAGGAACTGAAAAGCTTCAAATCATATCAAACATTCCTCGATTTAATTAGAATTTTTGTTCGAGACTAGTAAAAATTGTGTAGAGTATATTATAATTTTTTGAAAGAAACAGGCATTTCAAAAAGATTCATATAATCTAATTTTGCGATGATTTTTATTTGTATGGACTTACCTAATAACTTTTCCTCGTAACATATAGAAAGGATCTGAAGAGATTCGAATCATTTCGAACAATCCTCGATTTAGTTTGATTTTTTTGACCGAAACTGGTATAAACTAGTGTATAATATATTATGGTTTTGGCCCGAAACTTGTAATTCTAAAAGTTTCATAGAATCTAATTTTTAGATCTTTTTTTGCATGGACTTCCGTCGTAAAATATAGAAAGGATATGAAAAGCTTTTTAGAATTTCGAAGAGTCATCTGCTTTTTTGATTTTATTTACCGAAACTAGTATAAACTAGTGTATAATATATTATGATTTTTGGAACGAAAATTATAATTCGAAAAGTGTCATACAATCAAATTTTTAGATGAATTTTTGTATGGACTTCCGTCGTAAAATATAGAAAGGATATGAAATGCTTTTTAGCATTTAGAAAGGTCATCGATTTACTTTTATTTTTTTGACCAAACTAGTATAAACTAGTGTATAATATATTATGATTTTTTTGCAATTCGAAAAGTTTCATAGAATCTAATTTTTAGATGATTTTTTGCATGAACTTTTGTCGTAAAATATATAAAAGAATATGAAAGGATTTCTAGCATTTTGAACAGTCATCGATTTACTTTGAATTTTTGACAGAAATTAGTATAAACTTATGTATAATATATTATGATTTTTTGACCGAAACTTGTAATAAGAAAAGTTTCATAGATTCTAATTTTTAGATGATTTTTTTGCATGGCCTTCCATCCTAAAATATAGAAAGGATATGAAAAGTGTTTTAGCATTCCGAACTGTCATCGATTTACTTTGATTTTTTGACTGAAACTAGTATAAACTAGTGTATAATATATTATGATTTTTGGATCGAAACTCGTAATTCAAAAAGTTTCATAGAATCTAATTTTTAGATGATTTTTTTCATGGACTTCCGTCGTAAAATATGGAAAGGATATGAAAAGCTTTTTAGCATTTTGAACAGTCATCGATTTAATTTGATTTTTTGACCGCATATAGTATAATCTAGTGTATAATATATTATGATTTTTTGACCGAAACTTGCATTTCAAAAAGTTTCATTGAATCTAGTTTTTAGATCATCTTTTGAATGTACTTCCATCATAACCTTCCCTCTTAACACATAGGATGGAAGTGAAAAGCTTCAAATCATATCGAACATTCCTCGATTTAATTTGAATTTTTGTTGGAAACTAGTAAAAATTGTGTATAGTATATTATAATTTTTTGAAAGAAACAGGCTTTTCAAAAAGATTCATATAATCTAATTTTGAAATGATATTTTTTGTATGGATTTACCTAATAACTTTTCATCGTAACATATAGAAAGGATCTGAAGAGTGTCGAATAATTTTGAATAGTCATCGATTTAGTTTGATTTTTTGACCGAAACTTGTATAAACTAGTGTATAATATATTATGATTTTTGGAACGAAAATTATAACTCGAAAAGTTTCATACAATCAAATTTTTAGATGATTTTTTGTATGGACTTCCGTCGTAAAATATAGAAAGGATATGAAAAGCTTTTTAGCATTTAGAAAGGTCATCGATTTACTTTTATTTTTTTTGACCAAACTAGTATAAACTAGTGTATAATATATTATGATTTTTTTGCAATTCGAAAAGTTTCATAGAATCTAATTTTTAGATGATTTTTTGAATGAACTTTTGTCGTAAAATATATAAAGTATATGAAAGGATTTCTAGCATTTTGAACAGTCATCGATTTACTTTGATTTTTTGACAGAAACTAGTATAAACTTGTGTATAATATATTATGATTTTTCGACCGAAACTTGTAATACGAAAAGTTTCATAGATTCTAATTTTTAGATGATTTTTTTGCATGGCCTTCCATCCTAAAATATAGAAAGGATATGAAATGTGTTTTAGCATTCCGAGCTGTCATCGATTTACTTTGATTTTTTGACCGAAACTAGTATAAACTAGTGTATAATATATTATGATTTTTGGATCGAAACTCGTAATTCAAAAAGTTTCATAGAATCTAATTTTTAGATGATTTTTTTCATGGACTTCGGTCGTAAAATATGGAAAGGATATGAAAAGCTTTTTAGCATTTTGAACAGTCATCGATTTAATTTGATTTTTTGACCGCATCTAGTATAATCTAGTGTATAATATATTATGATTTTTTGACCGAAACTTGCATTTCAAAAAGTTTCATTGAATCTAGTTTTTAGATCATCTTTTGAATGTACTTCCATCATAACCTTCCCTCTTAACACATAAAAAGGATATGATAAGTTTCATATCATTTCGAACATTCGTCGATTTAATTTGATTTTTTGTCCGAAACTAGTATAAACTTATGTAGAGTACAATACAATTTTCTGAAAGAAACTGGCATTTCTAAAAATTTCATAGAATCTAATTTTTATATTTTTTTTTGCATGGATATCCATCATAATCTTCCCTCTTAACACATAGGAAGGAACTGAAAAGCTTCAAATCATATCAAACATTCCTCAATTTAATTTGAATTTTTGTTCGAAACTAGTAAAAATTGTGTAGATTATATTATAATTTTTTTGAAAGAAACAACCATTTCAAAAAGATTCATATAATCTAATTTTGCGATGATTTTTATTTGTATGGACTTACCAAATAACTTTTCCTCCTAACATATAGAAAGGATCTGAAGAGTTTCGAATCATTTCGAACAATCCTCGATTTAGTTTGATTTTTGACTGAAACTAGTATAAACTAGTGTATAATATATTATGATTTTGGCCAGAAACATGTAATTCTAAAAGTTTCATAGAATCTAATTTTTAGATGTTTTTTTTGCATGGACTTCCGTCGTAAAATATAAAAAGGATATGAAAAGCTTTTTAGAATTTCGAACATTCATCTATTTATTTGAATTTTTTTTACCGAAACTAGTATAAACTAGTGTATAATATATTATGATTTTTGGACCGAAAATTGTAATTCGAAAAGTTTCATACAATAAAATTTTTAGATGATTTTTTGCATGGACTTCCGTCGTAAAATATAGAAAGGATATGAAAAGATTTTTAACATTTCGAACGGTCATCGATTTACTTTTAATTTTTTTGAACCGACTAGTATAAACTAGTGTATAATATATTATGATTTTTTTAAAATTCGAAAAGTTTCATAGATTCTAAATTTTAGATGATTTTTTGCATGGCCTTCCATCCTAAAATATATAAAGGATATGAAAAGTCTTTTAGCGTTCCGAACTGTCATCGATTTACTTTGATTTTTTGACCGAAACTAGTATAAACTAGTGTATAATATATTATGATTTTTGGATCGAAACTCGTAATTCAAAAAGTTTCATAGAATCTAATTTTTAGATGATTTTTTCATGGACTTCCGTAGAAAAATATGGAAAGGATATGAAAAGCTTTTTACCATTTTGAACAGTCATCAATTTAATTTGATTTTTTGACCACATCTAGTATAATCTACTTATAATATATTATGATTATTTTGACCGAAACATGCATTTCAAAAAGTTTCATAGAATCTAGTTTTTAGATGATTTTTTGAATGTACTTCCATCATAACCTACCCTATTAACACATAAAAAAGATATGATAAGTTTCATATCATTTCGAACATTCGTCGATTTAATTTGATTTTTTGTCCGAAACTAGTATAAACTTGTGTAGAGTACATTACAATTTTCTGAAAGAAACTGGCATTTCAAAAAATTTCATAGAACTAATTTTTAGATTGTTTTTTGCATGGACATCCATCATAACCTTCCCTCTTAACACATAGGAAGGAACTGAAAAGCTTCAAATCATATCAAACATTCCTCGATTTAATTAGAATTTTTGTTCGAGACTAGTAAAAATTGTGTAGAGTATATTATAATTTTTTGAAAGAAACAGGCATTTCAAAAAGATTCATATAATCTAATTTTGCGATGATTTTTATTTGTATGGACTTACCAAATAACTTTTCCTCGTAACATATAGAAAGGATCTGAAGAGATTCGAATCATTTCGAATAATCCTCGATTTAGTTTGATTTTTTTGACCGAAACTGGTATAAACTAGTGTATAATATATTATGGTTTTGGCCCGAAACTTGTAATTCTAAAAGTTTCATAGAATCTAATTTTTAGATCTTTTTTTGCATGGACTTCCGTCGTAAAATATAGAAAGGATATGAAAAGCTTTTTAGAATTTCGAAGAGTCATCTGCTTTTTTGATTTTATTTACCGAAACTAGTATAAACTAGTGTATAATATATTATGATTTTTGGAACGAAAATTATAATTCGAAAAGTGTCATACAATCAAATTTTTAGATGAATTTTTGTATGGACTTCCGTCGTAAAATATAGAAAGGATATGAAAAGCTTTTTAGCATTTAGAAAGGTCATCGATTTACTTTTATTTTTTTGACCAAACTAGTATAAACTAGTGTATACTATATTATGATTTTTTTGAAATTCGAAAAGTTTCATAGAATCTAATTTGTAGATGATTTTTTGCATGAACTTTTGTAGTAAAATATATAAAGTATATGAAAGGATTTCTAGCATTTTGAACAGTCATCGATTTACTTTGATTTTTTGACAGAAACTAGTATAAACTTGTGTATAATGTATTATGATTTTTGGACCGAAACTTGTAATACGAAAAGTTTCATAGATTCTAATTTTAATATGATTTTTTTGCATGGCCTTCCATCCTAAAATATAGAAAGGATATGAAAAGTGTTTTAGCATTCCGAACTGTCATCGATTTACTTTGAGTTTTTGACCGAAACTAGTATAAACTAGTGTATAATATATTATGATTTTTGGATCGAAACTCGTAATTCAAAAAGTTTCATAGAATCTAATTTTTAGATGATTTTTTTCATGGACTTCCGTCGTAAAATATGGAAAGGATATGAAAAGCTTTTTAGCATTTTGAACAGTCATCGATTTAATTTGATTTTTTGGCCGCATATAGTATAATCTAGTGTATAATATATTAAGATTTTTTGACCGAAACTTGCATTTCAAAAAGTTTCATTGAATCTAGTTTTTAGATCATTTTTTGAATGTACTTCCATCATAACCTTCCCTCTTAACACATAAAAAGGATATGATAAGTTTCATATCATTTCGAACATTCTTCAATTTAATTTGATTTTTTGTCTGAAACTAGTATAAACTTGTGTAGAGTACAATACAATTTTGTGAAAGAAACTGGCATTTCAAAAAATTTCATAGAATCTAATTTTTAGATTATTTTTTGCATGGACATCCATCATAACCTTCCCTCTTAACACATAGGAAGGAACTGAAATGCTTCAAATCATATCAAACATTCCTCAATTTAATTTGAATTTTTGTTCGAAACTAGTAAAAATTGTGTAGATTATATTATAATTTTTTTGAAAGAAACAGCCATTTCAAAAAGATTCATATAATCTAATTTTGCGATGATTTTTATTTGTATGGACTTAAAAATAACTTTTCCTCGTAACATATAGAAAGGATCTGAAGTGTTTCGAATCATTTCGAACAATCCTCGATTTAGTTTGATTTTTTGACCGAAACTAGTATAAACTAGTGTATAATATATTATGATATTTGCCAGAAACTTGTAATTCTAAAAAGTTTCATAGAATCTCATTTTTAGATGTTTTTTTGCATGGACTTCCGTCGTAAAATATAGAAAGGATATGAAAAGCTTTTTAGCATTTCGAAGAGTCATCTGTTTTTTTGATTTTTTTTACCGAAACTAGTATAAACTAGTGTATAATATATTATGATTTTTTGACCGAAAATTATAATTCGAAAAGTTTCATACAATCAAATTTTTAGATGATTTTTTGTATGGACTTCCGTCGTAAAATATAGAAAGGATATAAAAAGCTTTTTAGCATTTAGAAAGGTCATCGATTTACTTTTATTTTTTTGACCAAACTAGTATAAACTAGTGTATACTATATTATGATTTTTTTGCAATTCGAAAAGTTTCATAGAATCTAATTTTTAGATGATTTTTTGCATGAACTTTTGTAGTAAAATATATAAAGTATATGAAAGGATTTCTAGCATTTTGAACAGTCATCGATTTACTTTGATTTTTTGACAGAAACTAGTATAAACTTGTGTATAATGTATTATGATTTTTGGACCGAAACTTGTAATACGAAAAGTTTCATAGATTCTAATTTTAATATGATTTTTTTGCATGGCCTTCCATCCTAAAACATAGAAAGGATATGAAAAGTGTTTTAGCATTCCGAACTGTCATCGATTTACTTTTATTTTTTGACCGAAACTAGTATAAACTAGTGTATAATATATTATGATTTTTGGATCGAAACTCGTAATTCAAAAAGTTTCATAGAATCTAATTTTTAGATGATTTTTTTCATGGACTTCCGTTGTAAAATATGGAAAGGATATGAAAAGCTTTTTAGCATTTTGAACAGTCATCGATTTAATTTGATTTTTTGGCCGCATATAGTATAATCTAGTGTATAATATATTATGATTTTTTGACCGAAACATGCATTTCAAAAAGTTTCATTGAATCTAGTTTTTAGATCATCTTTTGAATGTACTTCCATCATAACCTTCCCTCTTAACACATAAAAAGGATATGATAAGTTTCATATCATTTCGAACATTCGTCGATATAATTTGATTTTTTGTCCGAAACTAGTATAAACTTATGTAGAGTTCAATACAATTTTCTGAAAGAAACTGGCATTTCAAAAAATTTCATAGAATCTAATTTTTATATTATTTTTTGCATGAACATCCATCATAACCTTCCCTCTTAACACATAGGAAGGAACTGAAAAGCTTCAAATCATATCAAACATTCCTCAATTTAATTTGAATTTTTGTTCGAAACTAGTAAATATTGTGTAGATTATATTATAATTTTTTTGAAAGAAACAACCATTTCAAAAAGATTCATATAATCTAATTTTGCGATGATTTTTATTTGTATGGACTTACCAAATAACTTTTCCTCGTAAAATATAGAAAGGATCTGAAGTGTTTCGAATCATTTCGAACAATCCTCGATTTAGTTTGATTTTTTGACCGAAACTAGTATAAACTAGTGTATAATATATTATGATTTTTGCCAGAAACTTGTAATTCTAAAAAGTTTCATAGAATCTAATTTTTAGATGTTTTTTTGCATGGACTTCCGTAGTAAAATATAGAAATGATATGAAAAGCTTTTTAGCATTTCGAAGAGTCATCTGTTTTTTTGATTTTTTTTACCGAAACTAGTATAAACTAGTGTATAATATATTATGATTTTTGGAACGAAAATTATAATTCGAAAAGTTTCATACAATCAAATTTTTAGATGATTTTTTGTATGGACTTCCGTCGTAAAATATAAAAAGGATATGAAAAGCTTTTTAGCATTTAGAAAGGTCATCAATTTACTTTTATTTTTTTGACCAAACTAGTATAAACTAGTGTATAATATATTATGATTTTTTTGCAATTCGAAAAGTTTCATAGAATCTAATTTTTAGATGATTTTTTGCATGAATTTTGTAGTAAATTATATAAAGTATATGAAAGGATTTCTAGCATTTTGAACAGTCATCGATTTACTTTGATTTTTTTGACAGAAACTAGTATAAACTTGTGTTTAATATATATTATGAGTTTTGGACCGAAACTTGTAATACGAAAAGTTTCATAGATTCTAATTTTTAGATGATTTTTTTGCATGGCCTTCCATCCTAAAATATAGAAAGGATATGAAAAGTGTTTTAGCATTCCGAACTGTCATCGATTTACTTTTATTTTTTGACCGAAACTAGTATAAACTAGTGTATAATATATTATGATTTTTGGATCGAAACTCGTAATTCAAAAAGTTTCATAGAATCTAATTTTTAGATGATTTTTTTCATGGACTTCCGTCGTAAAATATGGAAAGGATATGAAAAACGTTTTAGCATTTTGAACAGTCATCGATTTAAATTGATTTTTTGACCGCATCTAGTATAATCTAGTGTATAATATATTATGATTTTTTGACCGAAACTTGCATTTCAAAAAGTTTCATTGAATCTAGTTTTTAGATCATTTTTTGAATGTACTTCCATCATAACCTTCCCTCTTAACACATAAAAAGGATATGATAAGTTTCATATCATTTCGAACATTCTTCAATTTAATTTGATTTTTTGTCTGAAACTAGTATAAACTTGTGTAGAGTACAATACAATTTTGTGAAAGAAACTGGCATTTCAAAAAATTTCATAGAATCTAATTTTTAGATTATTTTTTGCATGGACATCCATCATAACCTTCCCTCTTAACACATAGGAAGGAACTGAAATGCTTCAAATCATATCAAACATTCCTCAATTTAATTTGAATTTTTGTTCGAAACTAGTAAAAATTGTGTAGATTATATTATAATTTTTTTGAAAGAAACAGCCATTTCAAAAAGATTCATATAATCTAATTTTGCGATGATTTTTATTTGTATGGACTTACCAAATAACTTTTCCTCGTAATATATAGAAAGGATCTGAAGTGTTTCGAATCATTTCGAACAATCCTCGATTTAGTTTGATTTTTTGACCGAAACTAGTATAAACTAGTGTATAATATATTATGATTTTGGCCAGAAACCTGTAATTCTAAAAGTTTCATAGAATCTAATTTTTAGATGTTTTTTTGCCTTGACTTTCGTCGTAAAATATAGAATGGATATGAAAAGCTTTTTAGAATTTCGAACATTCATCTATTTATTTGAATTTTTTTTACCGAAACTAGTATAAACTAGTGTATAATATATTATGATTTTTGGACCGAAAATTGTAATTCGAAAAGTCTCATACAATCAAATTTTTAGATGATTTTTTGCATGGACTTCTGTAACACCCCATTTTCTACCCACGAATTATAACAAAATCAGAGTCGTAAAATTTTCTACAAATGGAATATTACATGTTCAACTTTAAACAATTTCCACTTTAAGGAAATCATAACAAATACGTAACACTTTTTCTTAATTCGACAAAATAATGTCATTCACTCCAATAATTCAACTTCATAAAATCTTACGCAGCGGATTCATAAAATAATTCTTAGTATCTTTAAGCAACATAATAACGATTTAACATAAGGAGTAAACAACTATAATTCTTCAAACAATTAAAATTCAGTAATAACTAAAAGATCAACAAAGCAGACATGCGACAATCCCCCCGAGTGCTACGTATCAGAGCGACTGACCACCGACTTGACCAACGGTAACCGGCTACTTCTCAGGATTACCTACACATTGTCACATAAGGACAACATTCAACAGAAGGGGTGAGTTACAATTATTATAATTAGTATATGAAAAACAATACAGGGATTAAGGATAGTAACAAACACCACTTCACAATTTAAATCAAATATCAACACAATAACCAACAAGTATGCAACTTTAATGAGACTCGACTAGTTATGCATGTGGTACCATTCGGAGTAAAAACTCCCAACTTAAAATCCGCCAATTTACCGAGGCATCAAGGCATAAGCCTTCAACTTTCAACTTTTTGCCAATCTAGGCCAACGTGGTGTGAGCAACGGCTCCGACAACATGCATATGAATTTACATGACATATAGGACTTCACACACATACAACATAGCCACATAAACAATACATAACAACTTATATGACATAAGCAACTTAGAAATCGACTTTTTGGCATAAAAGCCTTCGATATAGCAACTTTAGGACTATTCCATAGTTCGGAACAGCACTTCAACTTAGCTGTACTTGAAACAACATTTAACAACATAATTTCCAGCATAACAACCCATTAAAATTAACTATTATATTACCCAACTTAACCCGACGAATTTCGTTAAATTCCGGACAACTAAGTTTCCCGAATAATTAGGCTAAACCGACTAAATCAACACTGTTTTCTACTTTATGCGATTAATACAATTTTATTACAAAACTGAGATTTGCTATGTTCTGTTAAAATTATCTGCTATGAAATTCATGCTACTACCACTGTTTCTACTAAGCTATTAAATCTACAGTTTCTGTAAAAATTCTAACTAGTTACTGCTATTTTGTTCTCCCTCATTTTACTGATATATATATATATATATATATATATATATATATATATATATATATATATATATATATATATATATATATATATATATATATATATATATATATATATATATATATATATATATATATATATATATATATATATATATATATATATATATATATATATATATATATATATATATATATATATATATATATATATATGTATAGCTTCTGCAGAACAATTCACTTAACATAATTTGTACTTTATTTTAATAAATATTAAAAAATATATAAAAATTATCATTAATCTTAAGACATTGATTAAGAAATTGATTAAATAATAGTATGTGAAAACACTAAAAAAATTAGACTATTTAATGTTTTAATGTTGTTTTTTATTTAAGTGGGTGGCTACAGGACCTCCACTAACTAGTGGCCCCCGCCACAGTTAGTGTGGCATGCGCCACCCTAAGCTTTCCATGGCCTACGTCACAATTAATAGAAAGGAGGGGGTTAATATGTGGCCTGCGCCACACTTAATAAAAATGGGGGAGTTAATATGTGGCCTGCGCCACAATTAACAAAAGTGGGGAGTTTAATATGTGGCCTGCACCACATGTTGATGAAGGGGGGAGGATGGCGTGCGCCATCCTAGGCCACGTGGGCCCCACCCAAAAATCCTCATCTCCTCTTTAATTGATTCCACAAAATCCCTTCTTCCTCTTCCATACATAACTTCTAAAAGAAAATCTATTCTGCTTCTTATTATTTTCACAGTCAGTTTCCAAAACACCCATCCTTCTTTAATACTACTCCATTATATATTAATCTACATTCTATTTACATCATCTGCAAATTGATAATTCAGTGGTATATCGACACAACTTCTACACAACCAATTAATATAAGATTTCCATAACAGGCACAAAATCAACGAAGACATATCGACCTAATTACCCAAATAAACCCAAATTAAAGTATTGAAATCCATACCCGATTATAAAATCGAACCCACCCTTACCTTATTATTTTGGATCGAAGGTTGCTCTAAGAATCGGATTTCGACGGTTTGTTCTTCGTTCTCTTACGCTCGTGTAGCGGTTTCAGTTTTCTTTCCTCTTCTCCTCCACTGATTTCTCCACTTCCTTATTTTTCTAACTTCCCCCCTCTGCTTCTTTTGTTTTCCTTATAACTTATATTATTTCCTATTTTAATAAACTAATAAACTATTATAATTACTAATGGGCCTAACATAACACCCCCTTATTTTACTAATTAGCACACAGAAGAAGCCCACTTACTCAAATAACACAACAACTATATTATTATTTCTTATAATATTTCAACGACTTCCGACTAAATTTCCGACTTATCGATTAATTAACTACGACACTAAATATTCCTACTAACCACAATAACTGTTAAAATATTAAAATAATAATTAATTCTTTGGGCGTTACAACTCTCCCCCACTTAGAATATTTTCGTTCTCGAAAATTTACCTGCTTCAAACAGCTCAGGATAGGAGTCTCGCATCTTGCTCTCCAATTCCCAGGTCATGCTTTCGCCCGTAGCTCCCAACCAAACGACTTTGACCAACACAATCTCTTTTCCTCGAAGAGTCTTTGTTTCACGATCTTAACCTCTCGTACAAGCTTTGTCTCCACTGTTAGATTATCCCGCACTTGCACATCATCCATACTAACCACATGAGACGGATCTGAGACATACTTCCGAAGCTACGACACATGGAATACATCATGCAAATTCGAAAGATTTGGTGGTAATGCCATCCGATAAGCAACTTTTCCAACTCGTTCTAAGATTTGATACGGACCAATGAAGCGAGGAGTGAGCTTTTTAGACTTCAAAGCCCTCACAACACCGGTCACAGGCGTGACTCTCAAAAACACATGGTCACCAGCTTGAAATTCTAAATCCTTCTTTCGCTTGTCATGGTAACTCTTCTGCCTACTCTGAGAAGCTTTCATCTTCTCTCGGATAAACTTCACTTTCTCGGTAGTTTCTCGAACTAACTCTGGTCCAAGTACCACACTCTCACCAGATTCATGCCAATACAACGGAGTTCTACACCTACGACCATATAATACTTCAAAAGGCGCCATTCCGATACTAGAATGGTAACTATTATTATATGTGAACTCAATCAATGGAAGATAAGTGTCCCACGAACCTCCTTTCTCAAGAACATAAGCTCTCAGCAAATCCTCTAATGACTGAATAGTTCTCTCAGTTTGGCCATCAGTTTGAGGATGATATGCTGAACTCAACCTCAACTTAGAACCCAACGAATCTTGCAGACTTTTCCAAAATTCCGACGTAAACCTCAGATCTCTATCCGACACAATGCACAGAGGAACACCATGCAACTTTACAATTACTCGGATGTAAATCTCTGCCAACTTCGCAATTGGGTAAGTGATGTTAATAGGTATGATGTGATCCGGCTTCGTGAGCCTATCAACGATCACCCAAATCGAATCATGCCCTCTAAAAGTAACAGGCAACCCCGTTATAAAGTCCATAGAAATGCTATCCCATTTCCATTCTGGAACTTCCAACGGTTGCATCAACCCAGCAGGCTTCTGATGCTCAATCTTCGACTTCTGACAAGTTAAGCACGCATACACAAAACGAGCCACATCTTCTTTCATTCCGGGCCACCAAAATATTTTCTTTAAATCTTGATACATTTTAGTAGCTTCTGGATGAATACTCAAACTGCTTCTATGACCCTCTTCTAGAATTCTTCTTTTCATAACCGCATCATCAGGAATACAAATTCTTTCACCTAATTTCAACACACCTCTCGCATCAATCTTAAAGTCACTCTTCTCTGATTGACCACAACGATTAAGGATATCTACTAATTTCACATCCAATTTCTGTGCCTCTCTGATACTATCCATAAAATCATTATTAATCTTTAGCATTCCTAACATTACACTCGGCGGGGTCACTTCGCAAACCAAACTCATATCACGAAATTGCTCAATTAATTCCAACTCCTTAATCATCATAACTGACACATGAAAAGTCTTTCTACTTAAAGCATCGGCCACAACATTTGCTTTACCTGGATGATAATTCAAACCGAAATCATAATCCTTAAGCAATTCTAACCACCTACGTTGTCTCATATTTAGCTCTTTCTGATCAAATAAATACTTTAAACTTTTATGATCACTGTAAACCTCGAATCTGGAACCATAGAGGTAATGCCTCCAGATTTTTAGCACAAACACCACAACAGCAAGTTCAAGATCATGCGTCGGATAGTTCTTTCATGAATTCTTAACTGTCGCGACGCATAAGCAATTACTTTATTATTTTGCATAAGCACACCTCCTAAACCCATCAATGAAGCATCACAGTAAATTACAAACGGTTCCTCCGGATTTGGCAAAGTCAAAACCGGCGCCGACGTCAATCTCCTTTTTAATTCATTAAAACTCTCTTCGCACTGAACATCCCACACGAAACTTTACCTTTACAAGTTAATTTAGTTAACGGAAGTGCTAACTTAGAAAATCCTTCAATAAACCTTCTATAATATCCAGCTAATCCCAAAAAGCTTCTAATCTCGGTAGCCGACTTAGGAGTCTCCCATTGCCATACAACTTCTACCTTTGAAGGGTCTACAACAATACCTTTTCCTGAAATTACATGGCCGAGAAAACTGACTTCTCTTAACCAAAACTCACACTTGGACAGCTTCACATACAATTTCTTATCTTTCAAAACATCCAACACTAATCTCAAATGTTCCCTATGCTCTTCTTCTGACTTAGAGTAAATCAAAATATCATCAATAAATACTACTACAAATTGGTCCAAATAAGTATGAAAAATATGATTCATGTATTCCATAAATACACCCGGCGCATTAGTCACACCGAAAGGCATCACAGAATATTCATAATGTCCATACCGTGTTCTGAACACTGTCTTCTGAATATCTTCATCTTTTACTTTGATCTCATGATAGCCCGATCTCAAATCAATTTTACTGAACACACAAGCACCCAGTAATTGATCCATCAAATCATCTATTCTCGGTAGTGGATAATTATTCTTGATCGTCACTTTATTCAACTGTCTATAATCAATACAAAGCCTCATACTACCATCTTTCTTCTTTACTAGTAACACTGGAGCTCCCCACGGCGATACACTTGGTCTTATAAACTTTTTCTCAAGTAGCATTTCGAACGGTCATCAATTTACTTTTAATATTTTGACCCGACTAGTATAAACTAGTGTATAATATATTATGATTTTTTTGCAATTCGAAAAGTTTCATAGAATCTAATTTTTAGATGATTTTTTGCATGAACTTTTGTCATAAAATATTTAAAGTATATGAAAGGATTTCTAGCATTTTGATCAGTCATCGATTTACTTAGATTCTTTTGACATAAACTAGTATAAACTTGTGTATAATATATTATGAGTTTTGGACCGAAACTTGTAATACGAAAAGTTTCATAGATTCTAATTTTAGATGATTTTTTGCATGGCCTTCCATCCTAAAATATAGAAAGGATATGAAAAGTCTTTTAGCATTCTGAACTGTCATCGATTTACTTTGATTTTTTGACCGAAACTATTATAAACTATTGTATAATATATTATGATTTTTGGATCGAAACTCGTAATTCAAAAGGTTTCATAGAATCTAATTTTTAGTTGATTTTTTTCATGGACTTCCGTCGTAAAATATGGAAAGGATATTAAAAGATTTTTAGCATTTTGAACAGTCATCGATTTAATTTGATTTTTTGACCGCATCTAGTATAATCTAGTGTATAATATATTATGATTTTTTGACCGAAACTTGCATTTCAAAAAGTTTCATAGAATCTAATTTATAGATTGTTTTCTGCATGGACATCCATCATAACCTTCCCTCTTAACACATAGGAAGGAACTGAAAAGCTTCATATCATTTCGAACATTCGTCGATTTAATTTGATTTTTTGACCGAAACTAGTATAAACTTGTGTAGAGTACATTACAATTTTCTGAAGGAAACTGGCATTTCAAAAAATTTCATAGAATCTAATTTTTAGATTGTTTTTTGCATGGACATCCATCATAACCTTCCCTCTTAACACATAGGAAGGAACTGAAAAGCTTCAAATCATATCAAACATTCCTCGATTTAATTTGAATTTTTGTTCGAAACTAGTAAAATTTGCGTAGAGTATATTATAATTTTTTGAAAGAAACAAGCATTTCAAAAAGATTCATATAATCTAATTTTGCGATGATTTTTATTTGTATGGACTTACCTAATAACTTTTCCTCGTAACATATAGAAAGGATCTGAATAGTTTCGAATCATTTCGAACAATCCTCGATTTAGTTTGATTTTTTGACCGAAACTAGTATAAACTAGTGTATAATATATTATGATTTTGGTCCGAAACTTGTAATTCTAAAAGTTTCATAGAATCTAATTTTTAGATGGTTTTTTGCATGGACTTCCGTCTTAAAATATAGAAAGGATATGAAAGGCTTTTTAGAATTTCGAACAGTCATCTATTTATTTGATTTTTTTTACCGAAACTAGTATAAACTAGTGTATACTATATTATGATTTTTGGACCGAAAATTGTAATTCGAAAAGTTTCATACAATCAAATTTTTAGATGATTTTTTGCATGGACTTCCATCTTAAAATATAGAAAGGATATGAAAAGCTTTTTAGCATTTCGAACGTTCATCGATTTACTTTTAATTTTTTTGACCCATATAGTATAAACTAGTGTATAATATATTATGATTTTTTTGCAATTCGAAAAGTTTCATAGAATCTTATTTTTAGATGCTTTTTTGCATGAACTTTAGTCGTAAAATATATAAAGTATATGAAAGGATTTCTAGCATTTTGAACTGTCATCGATTTACTTTGATTTTTTTGACAGAAACTAGTATAAACTTGTGTATAATATATTATGAGTTTTGGACCGAAACTTGTAATACGAAAAGTTTCATAGATTATAACTTTTAGATGATTTTTTGCATGGCCTTCCATCCTAAAATATAGAAAGGATATGAAAAGTCTTTTAGCATTCCGAACTGTCATCGATTTACTTTGATTTTTTGACCGAAACTAGTATAAACTAGTGTATAATATATTATGATTTTTGGATCGAAACTCGTAATTGAAAAAGTTTCATATAATCTAATTTTTAGATCATTTTTTTCATGGACTTCCGTCGTAAAATATGGAAAGGATATGAAAAGCTTTTTAGCATTTTGAACAGTCATCGATTTAATTTGATTTTTTGATCGCATCTAGTATAATCTAGTGTATAATATATTATGATTTTTTGACCGAAATTTGCATTTCAAAAAGTTTCATAGAATCTAGTTTTTGGATGATTTTTTGAATGTACTTCCATCATAACCTTCCCTCTTAACACATAAAAAGGATATGATAAGCTTCATATCATTTCGAACATTCGTCGATTTAATTTGATTTTTTGACCGAAACTAGTATAAACTTGTGTAGAGTACATTACAATTTTCTGAAGGAAACTGGCATTTCAAAAAATTTCATAAAATCTAATTTTTAGATTGTTTTTTGCATGGACATCCATCATAACCTTCCCTCTTAACACATAGGAAGGAACTGAAAAACTTCAAATCATATCAAACATTCCTGGATTTAATTTGAATTTTTGTTCGAAACTAGTAAAAATTGTGTAAAGTATATTATAATTTTTTTGAAAGAAACAAGCATTTCAAAAAGATTCATATAATCTAATTTTGCGATGATTTTTATTTGTATGGACTTACCTAATAACTTTTCCTCGTAACATATAGAAAGGATCTGAATAGTTTCGAATCATTTTGAACAATCCTCGATTTAGTTTGATTTTTTGACCGAAACTAGTATAAACTAGTGTATAATATATTATGATTCTGGTCCGAAACTTGTAATTCTAAAAGTTTCATAGAATCTAATTTTTAGATGGTTTTTTGCATGGACTTCCGTCGTAAAATATAGAAAGGATATGAAAGGCTTTTTAGAATTTCGAACAGTCATCTATTTATTTGATTTTTTTTTACCGAAACTAGTATAAACTAGTGTATACTATATTATGATTTTTGGACCGAAAATTGTAATTCGAAAAGTTTCATCAAATCAAATTTTTAGATGATTTTTTGCATGGACTTCCATCTTAAAATATAGAAAGGATATGAAAAGCTTTTTAGCATTTCGAACGTTCATCGATTTACTTTTAATTTTTTTGACCCATCTAGTATAAACTAGTGTATAATATATTATGATTTTTTTGCAATTCGAAAAGTGTCATAGAATCTTATTTTTAGATGCTTTTTTGCATGAACTTTAGTCGTAAAATATATAAAGTATATGAAAGGATTTCTAGCATTTTGAACTGTCATCGATTTACTTTGATTTTTCTGACAGAAACTAGTATAAACTTGTGTATAATATATTATGAGTTTTGGACCGAAACTTGTAATACGAAAAGTTTCATAGATTATAACTTTTAGATGATTTTTTGCATGGCCTTCCATCCTAAAATATAGAAAGGATATGAAAAGTCTTTTAGCATTCCGAACTGTCATCGATTTACTTTGATTTTTTGACCGAAACTAGTATAAACTAGTGTATAATATATTATGATTTTTGGATCGAAACTCGTAATTCAAAAAGTTTCATATAATCTAATTTTTAGATCATTTTTTTCATGGACTTCCGTCGTAAAATATGGAAAGGATATGAAAAGCTTTTTAGCATTTTGAACAGTCATCGATTTAATTTGATTTTTTGATCGCATCTAGTAAAATCTAGTGTATAATATATTATGATTTTTTGACCGATACTTGCATTTCAAAAAGTTTCATAGAATCTAGTTTTTAGATGATTTTTTGAATGTACTTCCATCATAACCTTCCCCCTTAACACATAAAAAGGATATGATAAGTTTCATATCATTTCGAACATTCGTCGATTTAATTTGATTTTTTGTCCGAAACTAGTATAAACTTGTGTAGAGTTCATTACAATTCTCTGAAAGAAACTGGCATTTCAAAAAATTTCATAGAATCTAATTTTTAGATTGTTTTTTGCATGGACATCCATCATAACCTTCCCTCTTAACACATAGGAAGGATCTGAAAAGCTTCAAATCATATCAAACATTTCTCGATTTAATTTGAATTTGTGTTCGAAACTAGTAAAAATTGTGTAGAGTATATTATAATTTTTTGAAAGAAACAAGCATTTCAAAAAGATTCATATAATCTAATTTTGCGATGATTTTTATTTGTATTGACTTACCTAATAACTTTTCCTCGTAACATATAGAAAGGATCTGAAGAGTTTCGAATCATTTCGAATAATCCTCGATTTAGTTTGATATTTTGACCGAAACTAGTATAAACTAGTGTATAATATATTATGATTTTGGTCTGAAACTTGTAATTCTAAAAGTTTCATAGAATCTAATTTTTAGATGGTTTTTTGCATGGACTTCCGTCGTAAAATATAGAAAGGATATGAAAGGCTTTTTAGAATTTCGAACAGTCATCTATTTATTTGATTTTTTTTTACCGAAACTAGTATAAATTAGTGTATAATATATTATGATTTTTGGACCGAAAATTGTAATTCGAAAAGTTTCATACAATCAAATTTTTAGATGATTTTTTGCATGGACTTCTGTCGTAAAATATAGAAAGGATATGAAAAGCTTTTTAGCATTTCGAACGTTCATCGATTTACTTTTATTTTTTTTGACCCAACTAGTATAAACTAGTGTATAATATATTATGATTTTTTTTTCAATTCGAAAAGTTTCATAGAATCTAATTTTTAGATGATTTTTTGCATGAACTTTTGTCGTAAAATATATAAAGTATATGAAAGGATTTCTAGCATTTTGAACAGTCATCGATTTACTTTGATTTTTTTGACAGAAACTAGTATAAACTTGTGTATAATATATATTATGAGTTTTGGACCGAAACTTGTAATACGAAAAGTTTCATAGATTCTAATTTTTAGATGATTTTTTGCATGACCTTCCATCCTAAAATATAGAAAGGATATGAAAAGTCTTTTAGCATTCCGAACTGTCATCGATTTACTTTAATTTTTTGACCGAAACTAGTATAAACTAGTGTATAATATATTATGATTTTTGGATCGAAACTCGTAATTCAAAAAGTTTCATAGAATCTAATTTTTAGTTATTTTTTTCATGGACTTCCATCGTAAAATATAGAAAGGATATGAAAATATTTTTAGCATTTTGAATAGTCATCGATTTAATTTGATTTTTTGACCGCATCTAGTATAATCTAGTGTACAATATATTATGATTTTTTGACCGAAACATGCATTTCAAAAAGTTTCATAGAATCTAGTTTTTAGATGTTTTTTTGAATGTACTTCCATCATAACCTTCCCTCTTAACACATAAAAATGATATGATAAGTTTCATATCATTTCAAACATTCGTCGATTTAATTTGATTTTTTGTCTGAAACTAGTATAAACTTGTGTTGAGTACATTACAATTTTCTGAAAGAAAATGGCATTTCAAAAAATTTCATAGAATCTAATTTTTAGATTGTTTTTTGCATGGAAATCCATCATAACCTTCCCCTTAACACATAGGAAGGAACTGAAAAGCTTCAAATCATATCAAACATTCCTCGATTTAATTTGAATTTTTGTTCGAAACTAGTAAAAATTGTGTAGAGTATATTATAATTTTTTGAAAGAAAGAAGCATTTCAAAAAGATTCATATAATCTAATTTTGCGATGATTTTTATTTGTATGGACTTACCTAATAACGTTTCCTCGTAACATATAGAAAGGATCTGAAGAGTTTCGAATCATTTCGAACAATCCTCGATTTAGTTTGATTTTTTGATCGAAACTAGTATAAACTAGTGTATAATATATTATGATTTTGGCCTGAAACTTGTAATTCTAAAGTTTCATAGAATCTAATTTTTAGATGATTTTTTGCATGGACTTCCGTCGTAAAATATAGAAAGGATATGAAAAACGTTTTAGAATTTCTAACAGTCATCTTTTTATTTGATTTTTTTTTATCGAAACTAGTATAAACTAGTGTATAATATATTATGATTTTTGGACCGAAAATTGTAATTCGAAAAGTTTCATACAATCAAATTTATTGATGATTTTTTTGCATGGACTTCCGTCGTAAAATATAGAAAGGATATGAAAAGCTTTTTAGCTTTTCGAACGGTCATCGATTTGCTTTTAATTTTTTTGTCCCAACTAGTATAAACTAGTGTATAATATATTATGATTTTTTTGCAATTCGAAAAGTTTCATAGAATCTAATTTTTAGATGATTTTTTGCATGAACTTTTTTCGTAAAATATATAAAGTATATGAAAGGATTTCTAGCATTTTGAACAGTCATCGATTTACTTTGATTTTTTGACAGAAACTAGTATAAACTTGTGTATAATATATTATGATTTTTGGACGGAAACTTGTAATACGAAAAGTTTCAAAGATTCTAATATTTAGAGGATTTTTTGCATGGCCTTCCATCCTAAAATATAGAAAGGATATGAAAAGTCTTTTTGCATTCCGAACTGTCATCAATTTACTTTGATTTTTTGACCGAAACTAGTATAAACTAGTGTATAATATATTATGATTTTTGGATCGAAACTAGTAATTCAAAAAGTTTCATATAATCTAATTTTTAGATGATTTTTTTCATGGACTTCCGTCGTAAAATATGGAAAGGTTATGGAAAGCTTTTTAGCATTTTGAACAGTCATTGATTTAATTTGATTTTTTGATCGCATCTAGTATAATCTAGTGCATAATATATTATGATTTTTTGACCGAAACTTGCATTTGAAAAAGTTTCATAGAATCTAGTTTTTAGATGATTTTTTGAATGTACTTCCATCATAACCTTCCCTCTTAACACATAAAAAGGATATGATAAGTTTCATATCATTTCGAACATTCGTCGATTTAATTTGATTTTTTGTCCGAAACTAGTATAAACTTGTGTAGAGTACATTACAATTTTCAGATAGAAACTGGCATTTCAAAAAATTTCATAGAATCTAATTTTTAGATTGTTTTCTGCATGGACATCCATCATAACCTTCCCTCTTAACACATAGGAAGGAACTGAAAAGCTTCATATCATTTCGAACATTCGTCGATTTAATTTGATTTTTTGTCCGAAACTAGTATAAACTTGTGTAGAGTACATTACAATTTTCAGATAGAAACTGGCATTTCAAAAAATTTCATAGAATCTAATTTTTAGATTGTTTTCTGCATGGACATCCATCATAACCTTCCCTCTTAACACATAGGAAGGAACTGAAAAGCTTCAAATCATATCAAACATTTCTCGATTTAATTTGAATTTTTGTTCGAAACTAGTAAAAATTGTGTAGAGTATATTATAATTTTTTTGAAAGAAACCAGCATTTCAAAAAGATCCATATAATCTAATTTTGCTATGATTTTTATTTGTATGGACTTACCTAATAACTTTTCCTCGTAACATATAGAAAGGATCTGAAGAGTTTCGAATCATTTCGAACAATCCTCGATTTAGTTTGATTTTTTTTACCAAAACTAGTATAAACTAGTGTATAATATATTATGATTTAGGTTAGAAACTTGTAATTCTAAAAGTTTCATAGAATCTAATTTTTAGATGTTTTTTTGCATGGACTTCCGTCGTAAAATATAGAAAGGATATAAAAGGCTTTTATGAATTTCGAATAGTCATCTATTTATTTGATTTTTTTTACCGAAACTAGTATAAACTAGTGTATAATATATTATGATTTTTGGACCGAAAATTGTAATTCGAAAAGTTTCATACAATCAAATTTTTTGATGATGTTTTGCATGGACTTCCGTCGTAAAATATAGAAAGGATATGGAAATTTTTTAGCATTTCGAACGTTCATCGATTTACTTTTAATTTTTTTGACCCAACTAGTATAAACTAGTGTATAATATATTATGATTTCTTTGCAATTCGAAAAGTTTCATAGAATCTAATTTTTACATGATTTTTTGCATGAACTTTTGTCGTAAAATATATAAAGTATATGAAAGGATTTCTAGCATTTTGAACAGTCATCGATTTACTTTGATTTTTTTGATAGGAACTAGTATAAACATGTGTATAATATATATTATGAGTTTTGGAACGAAACTTGTAATACGAAAAGTTTCATAGATTCTAATTTTTAGATGATTTTTTCATGGCCTTCCATCCTAAAATATAGAAAGGATATAAAAAGTCTTTTAGAGTTCCCAACTGTCATCGATTTACTTTGATTTTTTGACCGAAACTAGTATAAACTAGTGTATAATATATTATGATTTTTGGATCGAAACTCGTAATTCAAAAAGTTTCATAGAATCTTATTTTTAGATGCTTTTTTGCATGAACTCTAGTCGTAAAATATATAAAGTATATGAAAGGATTTCTAGCATTTTGAACTGTCATCGATTTACTTTGATTTTTCTGACAGAAACTAGTATAAACTTGTGTATAATATATTATGAGTTTTGGACCGAAACTTGTAATACGAAAAGTTTCATAGATTATAACTTTTAGATGATTTTTTGCATGGCCTTCCATCCTAAAATATAGAAAGGATATGAAAAGTCTTTTAGCATTCCGAACTGTCATCGATTTACTTTGATTTTTTGACCGAAACTAGTATAAACTAGTGTATAATATATTATGATTTTTGGATCGAAACTCGTAATTCAAAAAGTTTCATATAATCTAATTTTTAGATCATTTTTTTCATGGACTTCCGTCGTAAAATATGGAAAGGATATGAAAAGCTTTTTAGCATTTTGAACAGTCATCGATTTAATTTGATTTTTTGATCGCATCTAGTATAATCTAGTGTATAATATATTATGATTTTTTGACCGATACTTGCATTTCAAAAAGTTTCATAGAATCTAGTTTTTAGATGATTTTTTGAATGTACTTCCATCATAACCTTCCCCCTTAACACATAAAAAGGATATGATAAGTTTCATATCATTTCGAACATTCGTCGATTTAATTTGATTTTTTGTCCGAAACTAGTATAAACTTGTGTAGAGTTCATTACAATTCTCTGAAAGAAACTGGCATTTCAAAAAATTTCATAGAATCTAATTTTTAGATTGTTTTTTGCATGGACATCCATCATAACCTTCCCTCTTAACACATAGGAAGGATCTGAAAAGCTTCAAATCATATCAAACATTTCTCGATTTAATTTGAATTTGTGTTCGAAACTAGTAAAAATTGTGTAGAGTATATTATAATTTTTTGAAAGAAACAAGCATTTCAAAAAGATTCATATAATCTAATTTTGCGATGATTTTTATTTGTATGGACTTACCTAATAACTTTTCCTCGTAACATATAGAAAGGATCTGAAGAGTTTCGAATCATTTCGAATAATCCTCGATTTAGTTTGATATTTTGACCGAAACTAGTATAAACTAGTGTATAATATATTATGATTTTGGTCTGAAACTTGTAATTCTAAAAGTTTCATAGAATCTAATTTTTAGATGGTTTTTTGCATGGACTTCCGTCGTAAAATATAGAAAGGATATGAAAGGCTTTTTAGAATTTCGAACAGTCATCTATTTATTTGATTTTTTTTTACCGAAACTAGTATAAATTAGTGTATAATATATTATGATTTTTGGACCGAAAATTTGTAATTCGAAAAGTTTCATACAATCAAATTTTTAGATGATTTTTTGCATGGACTTCTGTCGTAAAATATAGAAAGGATATGAAAAGCTTTTTAGCATTTCGAACGTTCATCGATTTACTTTTATTTTTTTTGACCCAACTAGTATAAACTAGTGTATAATATATTATGATTTTTTTTTCAATTCGAAAAGTTTCATAGAATCTAATTTTTAGATGATTTTTTGCATGAACTTTTGTCGTAAAATATATAAAGTATATGAAAGGATTTCTAGCATTTTGAACAGTCATCGATTTACTTTGATTTTTTTGACAGAAACTAGTATAAACTTGTGTATAATATATATTATGAGTTTTGGACCGAAACTTGTAATACGAAAAGTTTCATAGATTCTAATTTTTAGATGATTTTTTGCATGACCTTCCATCCTAAAATATAGAAAGGATATGAAAAGTCTTTTAGCATTCCGAACTGTCATCGATTTACTTTAATTTTTTGACCGAAACTAGTATAAACTAGTGTATAATATATTATGATTTTTGGATCGAAACTCGTAATTCAAAAAGTTTCATAGAATCTAATTTTTAGTTATTTTTTTCATGGACTTCCATCGTAAAATATAGAAAGGATATGAAAATATTTTTAGCATTTTGAATAGTCATCGATTTAATTTGATTTTTTGACCGCATCTAGTATAATCTAGTGTACAATATATTATGATTTTTTGACCGAAACATGCATTTCAAAAAGTTTCATAGAATCTAGTTTTTAGATGTTTTTTTGAATGTACTTCCATCATAACCTTCCCTCTTAACACATAAAAATGATATGATAAGTTTCATATCATTTCAAACATTCGTCGATTTAATTTGATTTTTTGTCTGAAACTAGTATAAACTTGTGTTGAGTACATTACAATTTTCTGAAAGAAAATGGCATTTCAAAAAATTTCATAGAATCTAATTTTTAGATTGTTTTTTGCATGGAAATCCATCATAACCTTCCCCTTAACACATAGGAAGGAACTGAAAAGCTTCAAATCATATCAAACATTCCTCGATTTAATTTGAATTTTTGTTCGAAACTAGTAAAAATTGTGTAGAGTATATTATAATTTTTTGAAAGAAAGAAGCATTTCAAAAAGATTCATATAATCTAATTTTGCGATGATTTTTATTTGTATGGACTTACCTAATAACGTTTCCTCGTAACATATAGAAAGGATCTGAAGAGTTTCGAATCATTTCGAACAATCCTCGATTTAGTTTGATTTTTTGATCGAAACTAGTATAAACTAGTGTATAATATATTATGATTTTGGCCTGAAACTTGTAATTCTAAAGTTTCATAGAATCTAATTTTTAGATGATTTTTTGCATGGACTTCCGTCGTAAAATATAGAAAGGATATGAAAAACGTTTTAGAATTTCTAACAGTCATCTTTTTATTTGATTTTTTTTTATCGAAACTAGTATAAACTAGTGTATAATATATTATGATTTTTGGACCGAAAATTGTAATTCGAAAAGTTTCATACAATCAAATTTATTGATGATTTTTTTGCATGGACTTCCGTCGTAAAATATAGAAAGGATATGAAAAGCTTTTTAGCTTTTCGAACGGTCATCGATTTGCTTTTAATTTTTTTGTCCCAACTAGTATAAACTAGTGTATAATATATTATGATTTTTTTGCAATTCGAAAAGTTTCATAGAATCTAATTTTTAGATGATTTTTTGCATGAACTTTTTTCGTAAAATATATAAAGTATATGAAAGGATTTCTAGCATTTTGAACAGTCATCGATTTACTTTGATTTTTTGACAGAAACTAGTATAAACTTGTGTATAATATATTATGATTTTTGGACGGAAACTTGTAATACGAAAAGTTTCAAAGATTCTAATATTTAGAGGATTTTTTGCATGGCCTTCCATCCTAAAATATAGAAAGGATATGAAAAGTCTTTTTGCATTCCGAACTGTCATCAATTTACTTTGATTTTTTGACCGAAACTAGTATAAACTAGTGTATAATATATTATGATTTTTGGATCGAAACTAGTAATTCAAAAAGTTTCATATAATCTAATTTTTAGATGATTTTTTTCATGGACTTCCGTCGTAAAATATGGAAAGGTTATGGAAAGCTTTTTAGCATTTTGAACAGTCATTGATTTAATTTGATTTTTTGATCGCATCTAGTATAATCTAGTGCATAATATATTATGATTTTTTGACCGAAACTTGCATTTGAAAAAGTTTCATAGAATCTAGTTTTTAGATGATTTTTTGAATGTACTTCCATCATAACCTTCCCTCTTAACACATAAAAAGGATATGATAAGTTTCATATCATTTCGAACATTCGTCGATTTAATTTGATTTTTTGTCCGAAACTAGTATAAACTTGTGTAGAGTACATTACAATTTTCAGATAGAAACTGGCATTTCAAAAAATTTCATAGAATCTAATTTTTAGATTGTTTTCTGCATGGACATCCATCATAACCTTCCCTCTTAACACATAGGAAGGAACTGAAAAGCTTCATATCATTTCGAACATTCGTCGATTTAATTTGATTTTTTGTCCGAAACTAGTATAAACTTGTGTAGAGTACATTACAATTTTCAGATAGAAACTGGCATTTCAAAAAATTTCATAGAATCTAATTTTTAGATTGTTTTCTGCATGGACATCCATCATAACCTTCCCTCTTAACACATAGGAAGGAACTGAAAAGCTTCAAATCATATCAAACATTTCTCGATTTAATTTGAATTTTTGTTCGAAACTAGTAAAAATTGTGTAGAGTATATTATAATTTTTTTGAAAGAAACCAGCATTTCAAAAAGATCCATATAATCTAATTTTGCTATGATTTTTATTTGTATGGACTTACCTAATAACTTTTCCTCGTAACATATAGAAAGGATCTGAAGAGTTTCGAATCATTTCGAACAATCCTCGATTTAGTTTGATTTTTTTACCAAAACTAGTATAAACTAGTGTATAATATATTATGATTTAGGTTAGAAACTTGTAATTCTAAAAGTTTCATAGAATCTAATTTTTAGATGTTTTTTTGCATGGACTTCCGTCGTAAAATATAGAAAGGATATAAAAGGCTTTTATGAATTTCGAATAGTCATCTATTTATTTGATTTTTTTTACCGAAACTAGTATAAACTAGTGTATAATATATTATGATTTTTGGACCGAAAATTGTAATTCGAAAAGTTTCATACAATCAAATTTTTTGATGATGTTTTGCATGGACTTCCGTCGTAAAATATAGAAAGGATATGGAAATTTTTTAGCATTTCGAACGTTCATCGATTTACTTTTAATTTTTTTGACCCAACTAGTATAAACTAGTGTATAATATATTATGATTTCTTTGCAATTCGAAAAGTTTCATAGAATCTAATTTTTACATGATTTTTTGCATGAACTTTTGTCGTAAAATATATAAAGTATATGAAAGGATTTCTAGCATTTTGAACAGTCATCGATTTACTTTGATTTTTTTGACAGGAACTAGTATAAACATGTGTATAATATATATTATGAGTTTTGGACCGAAACTTGTAATACGAAAAGTTTCATAGATTCTAATTTTTAGATGATTTTTTCATGGCCTTCCATCCTAAAATATAGAAAGAATATAAAAAGTCTTTTAGAGTTCCCAACTGTCATCGATTTACTTTGATTTTTTGACCGAAACTAGTATAAACTAGTGTATAATATATTATGATTTTTGGATCGAAACTCGTAATTCAAAAAGTTTCATAGAATCTAATTTTTAGATGATTTTTTGCATGAACTTTTTTCGTAAAATATATAAAGTATATGAAAGGATTTCTAGCATTTTGAACAGTCATCGATTTACTTTGATTTTTTGACAGAAACTAGTATAAACTTGTGTATAATATATTATGATTTTTGGACGGAAACTTGTAATACGAAAAGTTTCAAAGATTCTAATATTTAGAGGATTTTTTGCATGGCCTTCCATCCTAAAATATAGAAAGGATATGAAAAGTCTTTTTGCATTCCGAACTGTCATCGATTTACTTTGATTTTTTGACCGAAACTAGTATAAACTAGTGTATAATATATTATGATTTTTGGATCGAAACTCGTAATTCAAAAAGTTTTATATAATCTAATTTTTAGATGATTTTTTTCATGGACTTCCGTCGTAAAATATGGAAAGGTTATGAAAAGCTTTTTAGCATTTTGAACAGTCATTGATTTAATTTGATTTTTTGATCGCATCTAGTATAATCTAGTGCATAATATATTATGATTTTTTGACCGAAACTTGCATTTGAAAAAGTTTCATAGAATCTAGTTTTTAGATGATTTTTTGAATGTACTTCCATCATAACCTTCCCTTTTAACACATAAAAAGGATATGATAAGTTTCATATCATTTCGAACATTCGTCGATTTAATTTGATTTTTTTCCGAAACTAGTATAAACTTGTGTAGAGTACATTACAATTTTCAGATAGAAACTGGCATTTCAAAAAATTTCATAGAATCTAATTTTTAGATTGTTTTCTGCATGGACATCCATCATAACCTTCCCTCTTAACACATAGGAAGGAACTGAAAAGCTTCAAATCATATCAAACATTTCTCGATTTAATTTGAATTTTTGTTCGAAACTAGTAAAAATTGTGTAGAGTATATTATAAGTTTTTTGAAAGAAACCAGCATTTCAAAAAGATCCATATAATCTAATTTTGCTATGATTTTTATTTGTATGGACTTACCTAATAACTTTTCCTCGTAACATATAGAAAGGATCTGAAGAGTTTCGAATCATTTCGAACAATCCTCGATTTAGTTTGATTTTTTTACCAAAACTAGTATAAACTAGTGTATAATATATTATGATTTAGGTTAGAAACTTGTAATTCTAAAAGTTTCATAGAATCTAATTTTTAGATGGTTTTTTGCATGGACTTCCGTCGTAAAATATAGAAAGGATATAAAAGGCTTTTATGAATTTCGAATAGTCATCTATTTATTTGATTTTTTTTACCGAAACTAGTATAAACTAGTGTATAATATATTATGATTTTTGGACCGAAAATTGTAATTCGAAAAGTTTCATACAATCAAATTTTTTGATGATGTTTTGCATGGACTTCCGTTGTAAAATATAGAAAGGATATGGAAATTTTTTAGCATTTCGAACGTTCATCGATTTACTTTTAATTTTTTTGACCCAACTAGTATAAACTAGTGTATAATATATTATGATTTCTTTGCAATTCGAAAGGTTTCATAGAATCTAATTTTTACATGATTTTTTGCATGAACTTTTGTCGTAAAATATATAAAGTATATGAAAGGATTTCTAGCATTTTGAACAGTCATCGATTTACTTTGATTTTTTTGACAGGAACTAGTATAAACATGTGTATAATATATATTATGAGTTTTGGACCGAAACTTGTAATACGAAAAGTTTCATAGATTCTAATTTTTAGATGATTTTTTCATGGCCTTCCATCCTAAAATATAGAAAGGATATAAAAAGTCTTTTAGAGTTCCCAACTGTCATCGATTTACTTTGATTTTTTGACCGAAACTAGTATAAACTAGTGTATAATATATTATGATTTTTGGATCGAAACTCGTAATTCAAAAAGTTTCATAGAATCTAATTTTTAGATGATTTTTTTCATGGACAAATATGGAAAGGATATGAAAAGCTTTTTAGCATTTTGAAAAGTCATCGATTTAATTTGATTTTTTGACCGCATCTAGTATAATCTAGTGTATAATATATTATGATTTTTTGACCGAAACTTGCATTTTAAAAAGTTTCATAGAATCTAGTTTTTAGATGATTTTTTGAATGTACTTACATCATAACCTTCCCTCTTAACACATAAAAAGGATATGATAAGTTTCATATCATTTCGAACATTCGTCGATTTAATTTGATTTTTTGTCCGAAACTAGTATAAACTTGTGTAGAGTACATTACAATTTTCTGAAAGAAACTGGCATTTCAAAAAATTTCATAGAATCTAATTTTTAGATTGTTTTTTGCATGGACATCCATCATAACCTTCCCTCTTAACACATAGGAAGGAACTGAAAAAGCTTCAAATCATATCAAACATTCCTGGATTTAATTTGAATTTTTGTTCGAAACTAGTAAAAATTGTGTAGAGTATATTATAATTTTTTGAAAGAAACAAGCATTTCAAAGGGATTCATATAATCTAATATTGCGATGATTTTTATTTGTATGGACTTACCTAATAACTTTTCCTCGTAACATATAGAAAGGATCTGAGGAGTTTCGAATCATTTCGAATAATCCTCGATTTAGTTTGATTTTTTGACCGAAACTAGTATAAACTAGTGTATAATATATTATGATTTTGGTCCGAAACTTGTAATTCTAAAAGTTTCATAGAATCTAATTTTTAGATGGTTTTTTGCATGGACTTCCGTCGTAAAATATAGAAAGGATATGAAAGACTTTTTAGAATTTCGAACAGTCATCTTTTTATTTGATTTTTTTTTACCGAAACTAGTATAAACTAATGTATAATATATTATGATTTTTGGACCGAAAATTGTAATTCGAAAAGTTTCAATCAATCAAATTTTTAGATGATTTTTTGCATGGACTTCCGTCGTAAAATATAGAAAAGATATGGAAATTTTTTTGGCATTTCGAACGTTCATCGATTTACTTTTAATTTTTTTGACCCAACTAGTATAAACTAGTGTATAATATATTATGATTTATTTGTAATTCGAAAAGTTTCATAGAATCTAATTTTTAGATGTTTTTTGCATGAACTTTTGTCGTAAAATATATAAAGTATATGAAAGGATTTCTAGCATTTTGAACAGTCATCGATTTACTTTGATTTTTTTGACAGAAACTAGTATAAACTTGTGTATAATATATATTATGAGTTTTGGACCGAAACTTGTAATACGAAAAGTTTCATAGATTCTAATTTTTAGATGATTTTTTCATGGCCTTCCATCCTAAAATATAGAAAGGATATAAAAAGTCTTTTAGCGTTCCAAACTGTCATCGATTTACTTTGATTTTTTGACCGAAACTATTATAAACTAGTGTATAATATATTATGATTTTTGGATCGAAACTCGTAATTCAAAAAGTTTTATAGAATCTAATTTTTAGATGATTTTTTTCATGGACTTCCGTCGTAAAATATGGAAAGGATATGAAAAGCTTTTTAGCATTTTGAAAAGTCATCGATTTAATTTGATATTTTGACCGCATCTAGTATAATCTAGTGTATAATATATTATGATTTTTTGACCGAAACTTGCATTTCAAAAAGTTTCATAGAATCTAGTTTTTAGATGATTTTTTGAATGTACTTACATCATAACCTTCCCTCTTAACACATAAAAAGGATATGATAAGTTTCATATCATTTCGAACATTCGTCGATTTAATTTGATTTTTTGTCCGAAACTAGTATAAACTTGTGTAGAGTACATTACAATTTTCTGAAAGAAACTGGCATTTCAAAAAATTTCATAGAATCTAATTTTTATATTGTTTTTTGCATGCACATCCATCATAACCTTCCCTCTTAACACATAGGAAGGAACTGAAAAAGCTTCAAATCATATCAAACATTCCTGGATTTAATTTGAATTTTTGTTCGAAACTAGTAAAAATTGTGTAGAGTATATTATAATTTTTTGAAAGAAACAAGCATTTCAAAAAGATTCATATAATCTAATTTTGCGATGATTTTTATTTGTATGGACTTACCTAATAACTTTTCCTCGTAACATATAGAAAGGATCTGAAGAGTTTCGAATCATTTCGAATAATCCTCGATTTAGTTTGATTTTTTGACCGAAACTAGTATAAACTAGTGTATAATATATTATGATTTTGGTCCGAAACTTGTAATTCTAAAAGTTTCATAGAATCTAATTTTTAGATGGTTTTTTGCATGGACTTCCGTCGTAAAATATAGAAAGGATATGAAAGGCTTTTTAGAATTTCGAACAGTCATCTTTTTATTTGATTTTTTTTTACCGAAACTAGTATAAACTAGTGTATAATATATTATGATTTTTGGACCGAAAATTGTAATTAGAAAAGTTTCATACAATCAAATTTTTTGATGATGTTTTGCATGGACTTCCGTCGTAAAATATAGAAAGGATATGGAAATTTTTTTAGCATTTCGAACGTTCATCGATTTACTTTTAATTTTTTTGACCCAACTAGTATAAACTAGTGTATAATATATTATGATTTCTTTGCAATTCGAAAAGTTTCATAGAATCTAATTTTTAGATGATTTTTTGCATGAACTTTTGTCGTAAAATATATAAAGTATATGAAAGGATTTCTAGCATTTTGAACAGTCATCGATTTACTTTGATTTTTTTGACAGAAACTAGTATAAACTTGTGTATAATATATATTATGAGTTTTGGACCGAAACTTGTAATACGAAAAGTTTCATAGATTCTAATTTTTAGATGATTTTTTCATGGCCTTCCATCCTAAAATATAGAAAGGATATAAAAAGTCTTTAAGCGTTCCGAACTGTCATCGATTTACTTTGATTTTTTGACCGAAACTAGTATAAACTAGTGTATAATATATTATGATTTTTGGATCGAAACTCGTAATTCAAAAAGTTTCATAGAATCTAATTTTTAGATGATTTTTTTCATGGACAAATATGGAAAGGATATGAAAAGCTTTTTAGCATTTTGAAAAGTCATCGATTTAATTTGATTTTTTGACCGCATCTAGTATAATCTAGTGTATAATATATTATGATTTTTTGACCGAAACTTGCATTTTAAAAAGTTTCATAGAATCTAGTTTTTAGATGATTTTTTGAATGTACTTACATCATAACCTTCCCTCTTAACACATAAAAAGGATATGATAAGTTTCATATCATTTCGAACATTCGTCGATTTAATTTGATTTTTTGTCCGAAACTAGTATAAACTTGTGTAGAGTACATTACAATTTTCTGAAAGAAACTGGTATTTCAAAAAATTTCATAGAATCTAATTTTTAGATTGTTTTTTGCATGGACATCCATCATAACCTTCCCTCTTAACACATAGGAAGGAACTGAAAAAGCTTCAAATCATATCAAACATTCCTGGATTTAATTTGAATTTTTGTTCGAAACTAGTAAAAATTGTGTAGAGTATATTATAATTTTTTGAAAGAAACAAGCATTTCAAAGGGATTCATATAATCTAATATTGCGATGATTTTTATTTGTATGGACTTACCTAATAACTTTTCCTCGTAACATATAGAAAGGATCTGAGGAGTTTCGAATCATTTCGAATAATCCTCGATTTAGTTTGATTTTTTGACCGAAACTAGTATAAACTAGTGTATAATATATTATGATTTTGGTCCGAAACTTGTAATTCTAAAAGTTTCATAGAATCTAATTTTTAGATGGTTTTTTGCATGGACTTCCGTCGTAAAATATAGAAAGGATATGAAAGGCTTTTTAGAATTTCGAACAGTCATCTTTTTATTTGATTTTTTTTTACCGAAACTAGTATAAACTAGTGTATAATATATTATGATTTTTGGACCGAAAATTGTAATTCGAAAAGTTTCAATCAATCAAATTTTTAGATGATTTTTTGCATGGACTTCCGTCGTAAAATATAGAAAAGATATGGAAATTTTTTTGGCATTTCGAACGTTCATCGATTTACTTTTAATTTTTTTGACCCAACTAGTATAAACTAGTGTATAATATATTATGATTTATTTGTAATTCGAAAAGTTTCATAGAATCTAATTTTTAGATGTTTTTTGCATGAACTTTTGTCGTAAAATATATAAAGTATATGAAAGGATTTCTAGCATTTTGAACAGTCATCGATTTACTTTGATTTTTTTGACAGAAACTAGTATAAACTTGTGTATAATATATATTATGAGTTTTGGACCGAAACTTGTAATACGAAAAGTTTCATAGATTCTAATTTTTAGATGATTTTTTCATGGCCTTCCATCCTAAAATATAGAAAGGATATAAAAAGTCTTTTAGCGTTCCAAACTGTCATCGATTTACTTTGATTTTTTGACCGAAACTATTATAAACTAGTGTATAATATATTATGATTTTTGGATCGAAACTCGTAATTCAAAAAGTTTTATAGAATCTAATTTTTAGATGATTTTTTTCATGGACTTCCGTCGTAAAATATGGAAAGGATATGAAAAGCTTTTTAGCATTTTGAAAAGTCATCGATTTAATTTGATATTTTGACCGCATCTAGTATAATCTAGTGTATAATATATTATGATTTTTTGACCGAAACTTGCATTTCAAAAAGTTTCATAGAATCTAGTTTTTAGATGATTTTTTGAATGTACTTACATCATAACCTTCCCTCTTAACACATAAAAAGGATATGATAAGTTTCATATCATTTCGAACATTCGTCGATTTAATTTGATTTTTTGTCCGAAACTAGTATAAACTTGTGTAGAGTACATTACAATTTTCTGAAAGAAACTGGCATTTCAAAAAAAATCATAGAATCTAATTTTTAGATTGTTTTTTGCATGGACATCCATCATAACCTTCCCTCTTAACACATAGGAAGGAACTGAAAAAGCTTCAAATCATATCAAACATTCCTGGATTTAATTTGAATTTTTGTTCGAAACTAGTAAAAATTGTGTAGAGTATATTATAATTTTTTGAAAGAAACAAGCATTTCAAAAAGATTCATATAATCTAATTTTGCGATGATTTTTATTTGTATGGACTTACCTAATAACTTTTCCTCGTAACATATAGAAAGGATCTGAAGAGTTTCGAATCATTTCGAATAATCCTCGATTTAGTTTGATTTTTTGACCGAAACTAGTATAAACTAGTGTATAATATATTATGATTTTGGTCCGAAACTTGTAATTCTAAAAGTTTCATAGAATCTAATTTTTAGATGGTTTTTTGCATGGACTTCCGTCGTAAAATATAGAAAGGATATGAAAGGCTTTTTAGAATTTCGAACAGTCATCTTTTTATTTGATTTTTTTTTACCGAAACTAGTATAAACTAGTGTATAATATATTATGATTTTTGGACCGAAAATTGTAATTAGAAAAGTTTCATACAATCAAATTTTTTGATGATGTTTTGCATGGACTTCCGTCGTAAAATATAGAAAGGATATGGAAATTTTTTTAGCATTTCGAACGTTCATCGATTTACTTTTAATTTTTTTGACCCAACTAGTATAAACTAGTGTATAATATATTATGATTTCTTTGCAATTCGAAAAGTTTCATAGAATCTAATTTTTAGATGATTTTTTGCATGAACTTTTGTCGTAAAATATATAAAGTATATGAAAGGATTTCTAGCATTTTGAACAGTCATCGATTTACTTTGATTTTTTTGACAGAAACTAGTATAAACTTGTGTATAATATATATTATGAGTTTTGGACCGAAACTTGTAATACGAAAAGTTTCATAGATTCTAATTTTTAGATGATTTTTTCATGGCCTTCCATCCTAAAATATAGAAAGGATATAAAAAGTCTTTAAGCGTTCCGAACTGTCATCGATTTACTTTGATTTTTTGACCGAAACTAGTATAAACTAGTGTATAATATATTATGATTTTTTGATCGAAACTCGTAATTCAAAAAGTTTCATAGAATCTAATTTTTAGATGATTTTTTTCATGGACAAATATGGAAAGGATATGAAAAGCTTTTTAGCATTTTGAAAAGTCATCGATTTAATTTGATATTTTGACCGCATCTAGTATAATCTATGGTATAATATATTATGATTTTTTGACCGAAACTTGCATTTCAAAAAGTTTCATAGAATCTAGTTTTTAGATGATTTTTTGAATGTACTTACATCATAACCTTCCCTCTTAACACATAAAAAGGATATGATAAGTTTCATATCATTATGAACATTCGTCGATTTAATTTGATTTTTTGTCCGAAACTAGTATAAACTTGTGTAGAGTACATTACAATTTTCTGAAAGAAACTGGCATTTCAAAAAATTTCATAGAATCTAATTTTTAGATTGTTTTTTGCATGGACATCCATCATAACCTTCCCTCTTAACACATAGGAAGGAACTGAAAAAGCTTCAAATCATATCAAACATTCCTCGATTTAATTTGAATTTTTGTTCGAAACTAGTAAAAATTGTGTAGAGTATATTATAATTTTTTGAAAGAAACAAGCATTTCAAAAAGATTCATATAATCTAATTTTGCGATGATTTTTATTTGTATGGAATTACCTAATAACTTTTCCTCGTAACATATAAAAAGGATCTGAAGAGTTTCGAATCATTTCGAATAATCCTCGATTTAGTTTGATTTTTTGATCGAAACTAGTATAAACTAGTTAATAATATATTATGATTTTGGTCCGAAACTTGTAATTCTAAAAGTTTCATAGAATCTAATTTTTAGATGGTTTTTTGCATGGACTTCCGTCGTAAAATATAGAAAGGATATGAAAGGCTTTTTAGAATTTCGAACAGTCATCTTTTTATTTGATTTTTTTTTACCGAAACTAGTATAAACTAGTGTATAATATATTATGATTTTTGGACCGAAAATTGTAATTCGAAAAGTTTCAATCAATCAAATTTTTAGATGATTTTTTGCATGGACTTCCGTCGTAAAATATAGAAAGGATATGGAAATATTTTTAGCATTTCGAACGTTCATCGATTTACTTTTAATTTTTTTGACCCAACTAGTATAAACTAGTGTATAATATATTATGATTTTTTTGTAATTCGAAAAGTTTCATAGAATCTAATTTTTAGATGATTTTTTGCATGAACTTTTGTCGTAAAATATATAAAGTATATGAAAGGATTTCTAGCATTTTGAACAGTCATCGATTTACTTTGATTTTTTTGACAGAAACTAGTATAAACTTGTGTATAATATATATTATGAGTTTTGGACCGAAACTTGTAATACGAAAAGTTTCATAGATTCTAATTTTTAGATGATTTTTTCATGGCCTTCCATCCTAAAATATAGAAAGGATATAAAAAGTCTTTTAGCGTTCCAAACTGTCATCGATTTACTTTGATTTTTTGACCGAAACTAGTATAAACTAGTGTATAATATATTATGATTTTTGGATCAAAACTCGTAATTCAAAAAGTTTTATAGAATCTAATTTTTAGATGATTTTTTTCATGGACTTCCGTCGTAAAATATGGAAAGGATATGAAAAGCTTTTTAGCATTTTGAAAAGTCATCGATTTAATTTGATATTTTGACCGCATCTAGTATAATCTAGTGTATAATATATTATGATTTTTTGACCGAAACTTGCATTTCAAAAAGTTTCATAGAATCTAGTTTTTAGATGATTTTTTGAATGTACTTACATCATAACCTTCCCTCTTAACACATAAAAAGGATATGATAAGTTTCATATCATTTCGAACATTCGTCGATTTATTTTGATTTTTTGTCCGAAACTAGTATAAACTTGTGTAGAGTACATTACAATTTTCTGAAAGAAACTGGCATTTCAAAAAATTTCATAGAATCTAATTTTTAGATTGTTTTTTGCATGGACATCCATCATAACCTTCCCTCTTAACACATAGGAAGGAACTGAAAAAGCTTCAAATCATATCAAACATTCCTCGATTTAATTTGAATTTTTGTTCGAAACTAGTAAAAATTGTGTAGAGTATATTATAATTTTTTGAAAGAAACAAGCATTTCAAAAAGATTCATATAATCTAATTTTGCGATGATTTTTATTTGTATGGACTTACCTAATAACGTTTCCTCGTAACATATAGAAAGGATCTGAAGAGTTTCGAATCATTTCGAATAATCCTCGATTTAGTTTGATTTTTTGACCGAAACTAGTATAAACTAGTTAATAATATATTATGATTCTGGTCCGAAACTTGTAATTCTAAAAGTTTCATAGAATCTAATTTTTAGATGGTTTTTTGCATGGACTTTCGTCGTAAAATATAGAAAGGATATAAAAGGCTTTTTAGAATTTCGAACAGTCATCTATTTATTTGATTTTTTTTTACCGAAACTAGTATAAACTAGTGTATAATATATTATGATTTTTGGACCGAAAATTGTAATTCGAAAAGTTTCAATCAATCAAATTTTTAGATGATTTTTTGCATGGACTTCCGTCGTAAAATATAGAAAGGATATGGAAATTTTTTTAGCATTTCGAACGTTCATCGATTTACTTTTAATTTTTTTGACCCAACTAGTATAAACTAGTGTATAATATATTATGATTTTTTTGTAATTCGAAAAGTTTCATAGAATCTAATTTTTAGATGATTTTTTGCATGAACTTTTGTCGTAAAATATATAAAGTATATGAAAGGATTTCTAGCATTTTGAACAGTCATCGATTTACTTTGATTTTTTTGACAGAAACTAGTATAAACTTGTGTATAATATATATTATGAGTTTTGGACCGAAACTTGTAATACGAAAAAGTTTCATAGATTCTAATTTTTAGATGATTTTTTCATGGCCTTCCATCCTAAAATATAGAAAGGATATAAAAAGTCTTTTAGCGTTCCAAACTGTCATCGATTTACTTTGATTTTTTGACCGAAACTAGTATAAACTAGTGTATAATATATTATGATTTTTGGATCGAAACTCGTAATTCAAAAAGTTTTATAGAATCTAATTTTTAGATGATTTTTTTCATGGACTTCCGTCGTAAAATATGGAAAGGATATGAAAAGCTTTTTAGCATTTTGAAAAGTCATCGATTTAATTTGATATTTTGACCGCATCTAGTATAATCTAGTGTATAATATATTATGATTTTTTGACCGAAACTTGCATTTCAAAAAGTTTCATAGAATCTAGTTTTTAGATGATTTTTTGAATGTACTTACATCATAACCTTCCCTCTTAACACATAAAAAGGATATGATAAGTTTCATATCATTTCGAACATTCGTCGATTTAATTTGATTTTTTGTCCGAAACTAGTATAAACTTGTGTAGAGTACATTACAATTTTCTGAAAGAAACTGGCATTTCAAAAAAAATCATAGAATCTAATTTTTAGATTGTTTTTTGCATGGACATCCATCATAACCTTCCCTCTTAACACATAGGAAGGAACTGAAAAAGCTTCAAATCATATCAAACATTCCTGGATTTAATTTGAATTTTTGTTCGAAACTAGTAAAAATTGTGTAGAGTATATTATAATTTTTTGAAAGAAACAAGCATTTCAAAAAGATTCATATAATCTAATTTTGCGATGATTTTTATTTGTATGGACTTACCTAATAACTTTTCCTCGTAACATATAGAAAGGATCTGAAGAGTTTCGAATCATTTCGAATAATCCTCGATTTAGTTTGATTTTTTGACCGAAACTAGTTAATAATATATTATGATTTTGGTCCGAAACTTGTAATTCTAAAAGTTTCATAGAATCTAATTTTTATATGGTTTTTTGCATGGACTTCCGTCGTAAAATATAGAAAGGATATAAAAGGATTTTTAGAATTTCGAACAGTCATCTATTTATTTGATTTTTTTATTACCGAAACTAGTATAAACTAGTGTATAATATATTATGATTTTTGGACCGAAAATTGTAATTCGAAAAGTTTCAATCAATCAAATTTTTAGATGAGTTTTTGCATGGACTTCCGTCGTAAAATATAGAAAGGATATGGAAATTTTTTTAGCATTTCGAACGTTCATCGATTTACTTTTAATTTTTTTGACCCAACTAGTATAAACTAGTGTATAATATATTATGATTTTTTTTTAATTCGAAAAGTTTCATAGAATCTAATTTTTAGATGATTTTTTGCATGAACTTTTGTCGTAAAATATATAAAGTATATGAAAGGATTTCTAGCATTTTGAACAGTCATCGATTTACTTTGATTTTTTTGACAGAAACTAGTATAAACTTGTGTATAATATATATTATGAGTTTTGGACCGAAACTTGTAATACGAAAAAGTTTCATAGATTCTAATTTTTAGATGATTTTTTCATGGCCTTCCATCCTAAAATATAGAAAGGATATAAAAAGTCTTTTAGCGTTCCAAACTGTCATCGATTTACTTTGATTTTTTGACCGAAACTAGTATAAACTAGTGTATAATATATTATGATTTTTGGATCGAAACTCGTAATTCAAAAAGTTTTATAGAATCTAATTTTTAGATGATTTTTTTCATGGACTTCCGTCGTAAAATATGGAAAGGATATGAAAAGCTTTTTAGCATTTTGAAAAGTCATCGATTTAATTTGATATTTTGACCGCATCTAGTATAATCTAGTGTATAATATATTATGATTTTTTGACCGAAACTTGCATTTCAAAAAGTTTCATAGAATCTAGTTTTTAGATGATTTTTTGAATGTACTTACATCATAACCTTCCCTCTTAACACATAAAAAGGATATGATAAGTTTCATATCATTTCGAACATTCGTCGATTTAATTTGATTTTTTGTCCGAAACTAGTATAAACTTGTGTAGAGTACATTACAATTTTCTGAAAGAAACTGGCATTTCAAAAAAAATCATAGAATCTAATTTTTAGATTGTTTTTTGCATGGACATCCATCATAACCTTCCCTCTTAACACATAGGAAGGAACTGAAAAAGCTTCAAATCATATCAAACATTCCTGGATTTAATTTGAATTTTTGTTCGAAACTAGTAAAAATTGTGTAGAGTATATTATAATTTTTTGAAAGAAACAAGCATTTCAAAAAGATTCATATAATCTAATTTTGCGATGATTTTTATTTGTATGGACTTACCTAATAACTTTTCCTCGTAACATATAGAAAGGATCTGAAGAGTTTCGAATCATTTCGAATAATCCTCGATTTAGTTTGATTTTTTGACCGAAACTAGTATAAACTAGTTAATAATATATTATGATTTTGGTCCGAAACTTGTAATTCTAAAAGTTTCATAGAATCTAATTTTTATATGGTTTTTTGCATGGACTTCCGTCGTAAAATATAGAAAGGATATAAAAGGATTTTTAGAATTTCGAACAGTCATCTATTTATTTGATTTTTTTTATTACCGAAACTAGTATAAACTAGTGTATAATATATTATGATTTTTGGACCGAAAATTGTAATTCGAAAAGTTTCAATCAATCAAATTTTTAGATGAGTTTTTGCATGGACTTCCGTCGTAAAATATAGAAAGGATATGGAAATTTTTTTAGCATTTCGAACGTTCATCGATTTACTTTTAATTTTTTTGACCCAACTAGTATAAACTAGTGTATAATATATTATGATTTTTTTGTAATTCGAAAAGTTTCATAGAATCTAATTTTTAGATGATTTTTTGCATGAACTTTTGTCGTAAAATATATAAAGTATATGAAAGGATTTCTAGCATTTTGAACAGTCATCGATTTACTTTGATTTTTTTGACAGAAACTAGTATAAACTTGTGTATAATATATATTATGAGTTTTGGACCGAAACTTGTAATACGAAAAAGTTTCATAGATTCTAATTTTTAGATGATTTTTTCATGGCCTTCCATCCTAAAATATAGAAAGGATATAAAAAGTCTTTTAGCGTTCCAAACTGTCATCGATTTACTTTGATTTTTTGACCGAAACTAGTATAAACTAGTGTATAATATATTATGATTTTTGGATCGAAACTCGTAATTCAAAAAGTTTTATAGAATCTAATTTTTAGATGATTTTTTTCATGGACTTCCGTCGTAAAATATGGAAAGGATATGAAAAGCTTTTTAGCATTTTGAAAAGTCATCGATTTAATTTGATATTTTGACCGCATCTAGTATAATCTAGTGTATAATATATTATGATTTTTTGACCGAAACTTGCATTTCAAAAAGTTTCATAGAATCTAGTTTTTAGATGATTTTTTGAATGTACTTACATCATAACCTTCCCTCTTAACACATAAAAAGGATATGATAAGTTTCATATCATTTCGAACATTCGTCGATTTAATTTGATTTTTTGTCCGAAACTAGTATAAACTTGTGTAGAGTACATTACAATTTTCTGAAAGAAACTGGCATTTCAAAAAAAATCATAGAATCTAATTTTTAGATTGTTTTTTGCATGGACATCCATCATAACCTTCCCTCTTAACACATAGGAAGGAACTGAAAAAGCTTCAAATCATATCAAACATTCCTGGATTTAATTTGAATTTTTGTTCGAAACTAGTAAAAATTGTGTAGAGTATATTATAATTTTTTGAAAGAAACAAGCATTTCAAAAAGATTCATATAATCTAATTTTGCGATGATTTTTATTTGTATGGACTTACCTAATAACTTTTCCTCGTAACATATAGAAAGGATCTGAAGAGTTTCGAATCATTTCGAATAATCCTCGATTTAGTTTGATTTTTTGACCGAAACTAGTATAAACTAGTTAATAATATATTATGATTTTGGTCCGAAACTTGTAATTCTAAAAGTTTCATAGAATCTAATTTTTATATGGTTTTTTGCATGGACTTCCGTCGTAAAATATAGAAAGGATATAAAAGGATTTTTAGAATTTCGAACAGTCATCTATTTATTTGATTTTTTTTATTACCGAAACTAGTATAAACTAGTGTATAATATATTATGATTTTTGGACCGAAAATTGTAATTCGAAAAGTTTCAATCAATCAAATTTTTAGATGAGTTTTTGCATGGACTTCCGTCGTAAAATATAGAAAGGATATGGAAATTTTTTTAGCATTTCGAACGTTCATCGATTTACTTTTAATTTTTTTGACCCAACTAGTATAAACTAGTGTATAATATATTATGATTTTTTTGTAATTCGAAAAGTTTCATAGAATCTAATTTTTAGATGATTTTTTGCATGAACTTTTGTCGTAAAATATATAAAGTATATGAAAGGATTTCTAGCATTTTGAACAGTCATCGATTTACTTTGATTTTTTTGACAGAAACTAGTATAAACTTGTGTATAATATATATTATGAGTTTTGGACCGAAACTTGTAATACGAAAAAGTTTCATAGATTCTAATTTTTAGATGATTTTTTCATGGCCTTCCATCCTAAAATATAGAAAGGATATAAAAAGTCTTTTAGCGTTCCAAACTGTCATCGATTTACTTTGATTTTTTGACCGAAACTAGTATAAACTAGTGTATAATATATTATGATTTTTGGATCGAAACTCGTAATTCAAAAAGTTTTATAGAATCTAATTTTTAGATGATTTTTTTCATGGACTTCCGTCGTAAAATATGGAAAGGATATGAAAAGCTTTTTAGCATTTTGAAAAGTCATCGATTTAATTTGATATTTTGACCGCATCTAGTATAATCTAGTGTATAATATATTATGATTTTTTGACCGAAACTTGCATTTCAAAAAGTTTCATAGAATCTAGTTTTTAGATGATTTTTTGAATGTACTTACATCATAACCTTCCCTCTTAACACATAAAAAGGATATGATAAGTTTCATATCATTTCGAACATTCATCGATTTAATTTGATTTTTTGTCCGAAACTAGTATAAACTTGTGTAGAGTACATTACAATTTTCTGAAAGAAACTGGCATTTCAAAAAAAATCATAGAATCTAATTTTTAGATTGTTTTTTGCATGGACATCCATCATAACCTTCCCTCTTAACACATAGGAAGGAACTGAAAAAGCTTCAAATCATATCAAACATTCCTGGATTTAATTTGAATTTTTGTTCGAAACTAGTAAAAATTGTGTAGAGTATATTATAATTTTTTGAAAGAAACAAGCATTTCAAAAAGATTCATATAATCTAATTTTGCGATGATTTTTATTTGTATGGTCTTACCTAATAACTTTTCCTCGTAACATATAGAAAGGATCTGAAGAGTTTCGAATCATTTCGAATAATCCTCGATTTAGTTTGATTTTTTGACCGAAACTAGTATAAACTAGTTAATAATATATTATGATTTTGGTCCGAAACTTGTAATTCTAAAAGTTTCATAGAATCTAATTTTTATATGGTTTTTTGCATGGACTTCCGTCGTAAAATATAGAAAGGATATAAAAGGATTTTTAGAATTTCGAACAGTCATCTATTTATTTGATTTTTTTTATTACCGAAACTAGTATAAACTAGTGTATAATATATTATGATTTTTGGACCGAAAATTGTAATTCGAAAAGTTTCAATCAATCAAATTTTTAGATGAGTTTTTGCATGGACTTCCGTCGTAAAATATAGAAAGGATATGGAAATTTTTTTAGCATTTCGAACGTTCATCGATTTACTTTTAATTTTTTTGACCCAACTAGTATAAACTAGTGTATAATATATTATGATTTTTTTGTAATTCGAAAAGTTTCATAGAATCTAATTTTTAGATGATTTTTTGCATGAACTTTTGTCGTAAAATATATAAAGTATATGAAAGGATTTCTAGCATTTTGAACAGTCATCGATTTACTTTGATTTTTTTGACAGAAACTAGTATAAACTTGTGTATAATATATATTATGAGTTTTGGACCGAAACTTGTAATACGAAAAAGTTTCATAGATTCTAATTTTTAGATGATTTTTTCATGGCCTTCCATCCTAAAATATAGAAAGGATATAAAAAGTCTTTTAGCGTTCCAAACTGTCATCGATTTACTTTGATTTTTTGACCGAAACTAGTATAAACTAGTGTATAATATATTATGATTTTTGGATCGAAACTCGTAATTCAAAAAGTTTTATAGAATCTAATTTTTAGATGATTTTTTTCATGGACTTCCGTCGTAAAATATGGAAAGGATATGAAAAGCTTTTTAGCATTTTGAAAAGTCATCGATTTAATTTGATATTTTGACCGCATCTAGTATAATCTAGTGTATAATATATTATGATTTTTTGACCGAAACTTGTAGTTCGAAAAGTTTCATAGAATCTAGTTTTTAGATGATTTTTTGAATGTACTTACATCATAACCTTCCCTCTTAACACATAAAAAGGATATGATAAGTTTCATATCATTTCGAACATTCGTCGATTTAATTTGATTTTTTGTCCGAAACTAGTATAAACTTGTGTAGAGTACATTACAATTTTCTGAAAGAAACTGGCATTTCAAAAAAAATCATAGAATCTAATTTTTAGATTGTTTTTTGCATGGACATCCATCATAACCTTCCCTCTTAACACATAGGAAGGAACTGAAAAAGCTTCAAATCATATCAAACATTCCTGGATTTAATTTGAATTTTTGTTCGAAACTAGTAAAAATTGTGTAGAGTATATTATAATTTTTTGAAAGAAACAAGCATTTCAAAAAGATTCATATAATCTAATTTTGCGATGATTTTTATTTGTATGGACTTACCTAATAACTTTTCCTCGTAACATATAGAAAGGATCTGAAGAGTTTCGAATCATTTCGAATAATCCTCGATTTAGTTTGATTTTTTGACCGAAACTAGTATAAACTAGTTAATAATATATTATGATTTTGGTCCGAAACTTGTAATTCTAAAAGTTTCATAGAATCTAATTTTTATATGGTTTTTTGCATGGACTTCCGTCGTAAAATATAGAAAGGATATAAAAGGATTTTTAGAATTTCGAACAGTCATCTATTTATTTGATTTTTTTTATTACCGAAACTAGTATAAACTAGTGTATAATATATTATGATTTTTGGACCGAAAATTGTAATTCGAAAAGTTTCAATCAATCAAATTTTTAGATGAGTTTTTGCATGGACTTCCGTCGTAAAATATAGAAAGGATATGGAAATTTTTTTAGCATTTCGAACGTTCATCGATTTACTTTTAATTTTTTTGACCCAACTAGTATAAACTAGTGTATAATATATTATGATTTTTTTGTAATTCGAAAAGTTTCATAGAATCTAATTTTTAGATGATTTTTTGCATGAACTTTTGTCGTAAAATATATAAAGTATATGAAAGGATTTCTAGCATTTTGAACAGTCATCGATTTACTTTGATTTTTTTGACAGAAACTAGTATAAACTTGTGTATAATATATATTATGAGTTTTGGACCGAAACTTGTAATACGAAAAAGTTTCATAGATTCTAATTTTTAGATGATTTTTTCATGGCCTTCCATCCTAAAATATAGAAAGGATATAAAAAGTCTTTTAGCGTTCCAAACTGTCATCGATTTACTTTGATTTTTTGACCGAAACTAGTATAAACTAGTGTATAATATATTATGATTTTTGGATCGAAACTCGTAATTCAAAAAGTTTTATAGAATCTAATTTTTAGATGATTTTTTTCATGGACTTCCGTCGTAAAATATGGAAAGGATATGAAAAGCTTTTTAGCATTTTGAAAAGTCATCGATTTAATTTGATATTTTGACCGCATCTAGTATAATCTAGTGTATAATATATTATGATTTTTTGACCGAAACTTGCATTTCAAAAAGTTTCATAGAATCTAGTTTTTAGATGATTTTTTGAATGTACTTACATCATAACCTTCCCTCTTAACACATAAAAAGGATATGATAAGTTTCATATCATTTCGAACATTCGTCGATTTAATTTGATTTTTTGTCCGAAACTAGTATAAACTTGTGTAGAGTACATTACAATTTTCTGAAAGAAACTGGCATTTCAAAAAAAATCATAGAATCTAATTTTTAGATTGTTTTTTGCATGGACATCCATCATAACCTTCCCTCTTAACACATAGGAAGGAACTGAAAAAGCTTCAAATCATATCAAACATTCCTGGATTTAATTTGAATTTTTGTTCGAAACTAGTAAAAATTGTGTAGAGTATATTATAATTTTTTGAAAGAAACAAGCATTTCAAAAAGATTCATATAATCTAATTTTGCGATGATTTTTATTTGTATGGACTTACCTAATAACTTTTCCTCGTAACATATAGAAAGGATCTGAAGAGTTTCGAATCATTTCGAATAATCCTCGATTTAGTTTGATTTTTTGACCGAAACTAGTATAAACTAGTTAATAATATATTATGATTTTGGTCCGAAACTTGTAATTCTAAAAGTTTCATAGAATCTAATTTTTATATGGTTTTTTGCATGGACTTCCGTCGTAAAATATAGAAAGGATATAAAAGGATTTTTAGAATTTCGAACAGTCATCTATTTATTTGATTTTTTTATTACCGAAACTAGTATAAACTAGTGTATAATATATTATGATTTTTGGACCGAAAATTGTAATTCGAAAAGTTTCAATCAATCAAATTTTTAGATGAGTTTTTGCATGGACTTCCGTCGTAAAATATAGAAAGGATATGGAAATTTTTTTAGCATTTCGAACGTTCATCGATTTACTTTTAATTTTTTTGACCCAACTAGTATAAACTAGTGTATAATATATTATGATTTTTTTGTAATTCGAAAAGTTTCATAGAATCTAATTTTTAGATGATATTTTGCATGAACTTTTGTCGTAAAATATATAAAGTATATGAAAGGATTTCTAGCATTTTGAACAGTCATCGATTTACTTTGATTTTTTTGACAGAAACTAGTATAAACTTGTGTATAATATATATTATGAGTTTTGGACCGAAACTTGTAATACGAAAAAGTTTCATAGATTCTAATTTTTAGATGATTTTTTCATGGCCTTCCATCCTAAAATATAGAAAGGATATAAAAAGTCTTTTAGCGTTCCAAACTGTCATCGATTTACTTTGATTTTTTGACCGAAACTAGTATAAACTAGTGTATAATATATTATGATTTTTGGATCGAAACTCGTAATTCAAAAAGTTTTATAGAATCTAATTTTTAGATGATTTTTTTCATGGACTTCCGTCGTAAAATATGGAAAGGATATGAAAAGCTTTTTAGCATTTTGAAAAGTCATCGATTTAATTTGATATTTTGACCGCATCTAGTATAATCTAGTGTATAATATATTATGATTTTTTGACCGAAACTTGTAGTTCGAAAAGTTTCATAGAATCTAGTTTTTAGATGATTTTTTGAATGTACTTACATCATAACCTTCCCTCTTAACACATAAAAAGGATATGATAAGTTTCATATCATTTCGAACATTCGTCGATTTAATTTGATTTTTTGTCCGAAACTAGTATAAACTTGTGTAGAGTACATTACAATTTTCTGAAAGAAACTGGCATTTCAAAAAAAATCATAGAATCTAATTTTTAGATTGTTTTTTGCATGGACATCCATCATAACCTTCCCTCTTAACACATAGGAAGGAACTGAAAAAGCTTCAAATCATATCAAACATTCCTGGATTTAATTTGAATTTTTGTTCGAAACTAGTAAAAATTGTGTAGAGTATATTATAATTTTTTGAAAGAAACAAGCATTTCAACAAGATTCATATAATCTAATTTTGCGATGATTTTTATTTGTATGGACTTAACTAATAACTTTTCCTCGTAACATATAGAAAGGATCTGAAGAGTTTCGAATCATTTCGAATAATCCTCGATTTAGTTTGATTTTTTGACCGAAACTAGTATAAACTAGTTAATAATATATTATGATTTTGGTCCGAAACTTGTAATTCTAAAAGTTTCATAGAATCTAATTTTTAGATGGTTTTTTGCATGGACTTCCGTCGTAAAATATAGAAAGGATATAAAAGGCTTTTTAGAATTTCGAACAGTCATCTATTTATTTGATTTTTTTTACCGAAACTAGTATAAACTAGTGTATAATATATTATGATTTTTGGACCGAAAATTGTAATTCGAAAAGTTTCAATCAATCAAATTTTTAGATGATTTTTTGCATGGACTTCTGTCGTAAAATATAGAAAAGATATGGAAATTTTTTTAGCATTTCGAACGTTCATCGATTTACTTTTAATTTTTTTGACCCAACTAGTATAAACTAGTGTATAATATATTATGATTTTTTTGTAATTTGAAAAGTTTCATAGAATCTAATTTTTAGATGATTTTTTGCATGAACTTTTGTCGTAAAATATATAAAGTATATGAAAGGATTTCTAGCATTTTGAACAGTCATCGATTTACTTTGATTTTTTTGACAGAAACTAGTATAAACTTGTGTATAATATATATTATGAGTTTTGGACCGAAATTTGTAATACGAAAAAGTTTCATAGATTCTAATTTTTAGATGATTTTTTCATGGCCTTCCATCCTAAAATATAGAAAGGATATAAAAAGTCTTTTAGCGTTCCAAACTGTCATCGATTTACTTTGATTTTTTGACCGAAACTAGTATAAACTAGTGTATAATATATTATGATTTTTGGATCGAAACTCGTAATTCAAAAAGTTTTATAGAATCTAATTTTTAGATGATTTTTTTCATGGACTTCCGTCGTAAAATATGGAAAGGATATGAAAAGCTTTTTAGCATTTTGAAAAGTCATCGATTTAATTTGATATTTTGACCGCATCTAGTATAATCTAGTGTATAATATATTATGATTTTTTGACCGAAACTTGCATTTCAAAAAGTTTCATAGAATCTAGTTTTTAGATGATTTTTTGAATGTACTTACATCATAACCTTCCCTCTTAACACATAAAAAGGATATGATAAGTTTCATATCATTTCGAACATTCGTCGATTTAATTTGATTTTTTGTCCGAAACTAGTATAAACTTGTGTAGAGTACATTACAATTTTCTGAAAGAAACTGGCATTTCAAAAAAAATCATAGAATCTAATTTTTAGATTGTTTTTTGCATGGACATCCATCATAACCTTCCCTCTTAACACATAGGAAGGAACTGAAAAAGCTTCAAATCATATCAAACATTCCTGGATTTAATTTGAATTTTTGTTCGAAACTAGTAAAAATTGTGTAGAGTATATTATAATTTTTTGAAAGAAACAAGCATTTCAAAAAGATTCATATAATCTAATTTTGCGATGATTTTTATTTGTATGGACTTACCTAATAACTTTTCCTCGTAACATATAGAAAGGATCTGAAGAGTTTCGAATCATTTCGAATAATCCTCGATTTAGTTTGATTTTTTGACCGAAACTAGTATAAACTAGTTAATAATATATTATGATTTTGGTCCGAAACTTGTAATTCTAAAAGTTTCATAGAATCTAATTTTTATATGGTTTTTTGCATGGACTTCCGTCGTAAAATATAGAAAGGATATAAAAGGATTTTTAGAATTTCGAACAGTCATCTATTTATTTGATTTTTTTTATTACCGAAACTAGTATAAACTAGTGTATAATATATTATGATTTTTGGACCGAAAATTGTAATTCGAAAAGTTTCAATCAATCAAATTTTTAGATGAGTTTTTGCATGGACTTCCGTCGTAAAATATAGAAAGGATATGGAAATTTTTTTAGCATTTCGAACGTTCATCGATTTACTTTTAATTTTTTTGACCCAACTAGTATAAACTAGTGTATAATATATTATGATTTTTTTGTAATTCGAAAAGTTTCATAGAATCTAATTTTTAGATGATTTTTTGCATGAACTTTTGTCGTAAAATATATAAAGTATATGAAAGGATTTCTAGCATTTTGAACAGTCATCGATTTACTTTGATTTTTTTGACAGAAACTAGTATAAACTTGTGTATAATATATATTATGAGTTTTGGACCGAAACTTGTAATACGAAAAGTTTCATAGATTCTAATTTTTAGATGATTTTTTCATGGCCTTCCATCCTAAAATATAGAAAGGATATAAAAAGTCTTTTAGCGTTCCAAACTGTCATCGATTTACTTTGATTTTTTGACCGAAACTAGTATAAACTAGTGTATAATATATTATGATTTTTGGATCGAAACTCGTAATTCAAAAAGTTTTATAGAATCTAATTTTTAGATGATTTTTTTCATGGACTTCCGTCGTAAAATATGGAAAGGATATGAAAAGCTTTTTAGCATTTTGAAAAGTCATCGATTTAATTTGATATTTTGACCGCATCTAGTATAATCTAGTGTATAATATATTATGATTTTTTGACCGAAACTTGCATTTCAAAAAATTTCATAGAATCTAGTTTTTAGATGATTTTTTGAATGTACTTACATCATAACCTTCCCTCTTAACACATAAAAAGGATATGATAAGTTTCATATCATTTCGAACATTCGTCGATTTAATTTGATTTTTTGTCCGAAACTAGTATAAACTTGTGTAGAGTACATTACAATTTTCTGAAAGAAACTGGCATTTCAAAAAAAATCATAGAATCTAATTTTTAGATTGTTTTTTGCATGGACATCCATCATAACCTTCCCTCTTAACACATAGGAAGGAACTGAAAAAGCTTCAAATCATATCAAACATTCCTGGATTTAATTTGAATTTTTGTTCGAAACTAGTAAAAATTGTGTAGAGTATATTATAATTTTTTGAAAGAAACAAGCATTTCAAAAAGATTCATATAATCTAATTTTGCGATGATTTTTATTTGTATGGACTTACCTAATAACTTTTCCTCGTAACATATAGAAAGGATCTGAAGAGTTTCGAATCATTTCGAATAATCCTCGATTTAGTTTGATTTTTTGACCGAAACTAGTATAAACTAGTTAATAATATATTATGATTTTGGTCCGAAACTTGTAATTCTAAAAGTTTCATAGAATCTAATTTTTATATGGTTTTTTGCATGGACTTCCGTCGTAAAATATAGAAAGGATATAAAAGGATTTTTAGAATTTCGAACAGTCATCTATTTATTTGATTTTTTTTATTACCGAAACTAGTATAAACTAGTGTATAATATATTATGATTTTTGGACCGAAAATTGTAATTCGAAAAGTTTCAATCAAACAAATTTTTAGATGAGTTTTTGCATGGACTTCCGTCGTAAAATATAGAAAGGATATGGAAATTTTTTTAGCATTTCGAACGTTCATCGATTTACTTTTAATTTTTTTGACCCAACTAGTATAAACTAGTGTATAATATATTATGATTTTTTTGTAATTCGAAAAGTTTCATAGAATCTAATTTTTAGATGATTTTTTGCATGAACTTTTGTCGTAAAATATATAAAGTATATGAAAGGATTTCTAGCATTTTGAACAGTCATCGATTTACTTTGATTTTTTTGACAGAAACTAGTATAAACTTGTGTATAATATATATTATGAGTTTTGGACCGAAACTTGTAATACGAAAAGTTTCATAGATTCTAATTTTTAGATGATTTTTTCATGGCCTTCCATCCTAAAATATAGAAAGGATATAAAAAGTCTTTTAGCGTTCCAAACTGTCATCGATTTACTTTGATTTTTTGACCGAAACTAGTATAAACTAGTGTATAATATATTATGATTTTTGGATCGAAACTCGTAATTCAAAAAGTTTTATAGAATCTAATTTTTAGATGATTTTTTTCATGGACTTCCGTCGTAAAATATGGAAAGGATATGAAAAGCTTTTTAGCATTTTGAAAAGTCATCGATTTAATTTGATATTTTGACCGCATCTAGTATAATCTAGTGTATAATATATTATGATTTTTTGACCGAAACTTGCATTTCAAAAAGTTTCATAGAATCTAGTTTTTAGATGATTTTTTGAATGTACTTACATCATAACCTTCCCTCTTAACACATAAAAAGGATATGATAAGTTTCATATCATTTCGAACATTCGTCGATTTAATTTGATTTTTTGTCCGAAACTAGTATAAACTTGTGTAGAGTACATTACAGTTTTCTGAAAGAAACTGGCATTTCAAAAAATTTCATAGAATCTAATTTTTAGATTGTTTTTTGCATGGACATCCATCATAACCTTCCCTCTTAACACATAGGAAGGAACTGCAAAAGCTTCAAATCATATCAAACATTCCTGGATTTAATTTGAATTTTTGTTCGAAACTAGTAAAAATTGTGTAGAGTATATTATAATTTTTTGAAAGAAACAAGCATTTCAAAGGGATTCATATAATCTAATATTGCGATGATTTTTATTTGTATGGACTTACCTAATAACTTTTCCTCGTAACATATAGAAAGGATCTGAAGAGTTTCGAATCATTTCGAATAATCCTCGATTTAGTTTGATTTTTTGACCGAAACTAGTATAAACTAGTTAATAATATATTATGATTTTGGTCCGAAACTTGTAATTCTAAAAGTTTCATAGAATCTAATTTTTAGATGGTTTTTTGCATGGACTTCCGTCGTAAAATATAGAAAGGATATAAAAGGCTTTTTAGAATTTCGAACAGTCATCTATTTATTTGATTTTTTTTACCGAAACTAGTATAAACTAGTGTATAATATATTATGATTTTTGGACCGAAAATTGTAATTCGAAAAGTTTCAATCAATCAAATTTTTAGATGATTTTTTGCATGGACTTCCGTCGTAAAATATAGAAAGGATATGGAAATTTTTTTAGCATTTCGAACGTTCATCGATTTACTTTTAATTTTTTTGACCCAACTAGTATAAACTAGTGTATAATATATTATGATTTTTTTGTAATTCGAAAAAAGTTTCATAGAATCTAATTTTTAGATGATTTTTTGCATGAACTTTTGTCGTAAAATATATAAAGTATATGAAAGGATTTCTAGCATTTTGAACAGTCATCGATTTACTTTGATTTTTTTGACAGAAACTAGTATAAACTTGTGTATAATATATATTATGAGTTTTGGACCGAAACTTGTAATACGAAAAAGTTTCATAGATTCTAATTTTTAGATGATTTTTTCATGGCCTTCCATCCTAAAATATAGAAAGGATATAAAAAGTCTTTTAGCGTTCCAAACTGTCATCGATTTACTTTGATTTTTTGACCGAAACTAGTATAAACTAGTGTATAATATATTATGATTTTTGGATCGAAACTCGTAATTCAAAAAGTTTCATAGAATCTAATTTTTAGATGATTTTTTTATGGATAAATATGGAAAGGATATGAAAAGCTTTTTAGCATTTTGAAAAGTCATCGATTTAATTAGATTTTTTGACCGCATCTAGTATAATCTAGTGTATAATATATTATGATTTTTTAACCGAAACTTGCATTTTAAAAAGTTTCATAGAATCTAGTTTTAAAATGATTTTTTGAATGTGCTTACATCATAACCTTCCCTCTTAACACATAAAAAGGATATGATAAGTTTCATATCATTTCGAACATTCATCGATTTAATTTGATTTTTTGTCCGAAACTAGTATAAACTTGTGTAGAGTACATTACAATTTTCTGAAAGAAACTGGCATTTCAAAAAACTTCATGGAATCTAATTTTTAGATTGTTTTTTGCATGGACATCCATCATAACCTTCCCTCTTAACACATAGGAAGGAACTGAAAAAGCTTCAAATCATATCAAACATTCCTCGATTTAATTTGAATTTTTGTTCGAAACTAGTAAAAATTGTGTAGAGTATATTATAATATTTTGAAAGAAACAAGCATTTCAAAAAGATTCATATAATCTAATTTTGCGATGATTTTTATTTGTATGGACTTACCTAATAACTTTTCCTCGTAACATATAGAAAGGATCTGAAGAGTTTCGAATCATTTCAAACAATCCTCGATTTAGTTTGATTTTTTGACCGAAACTAGTATAAACTAGTGTATAATATATTATGATTTTGGTCCGAAACTTGTAATTCTAAAAGTTTCATAGAATCTAATTTTTAGATGGTTTTTTGCATGGACTTCCGTCGTAAAATATAGAAACGAAATGAAAGGATTTTTTGAATTTCGAACAGTCATCTATTTATTTGATTTTTTACCGAAACTAGTATAAACTAGTGTATAATATATTATGATTTTTGGACCGAAAATTGTAATTCGAAAAGTTTCATACAATCAAATTTTTAGATGATTTTTTGCAAGATCTTCCGTCGTAAAATATATAAAGGATATGAAAAGCTTTTTAGCATTTCGAACGTTCATCGATTTACTTTTAATTTTTTTGACCCAACTAGTATAAACTAGTGTATAATATATTATGATTTTTTTTTTTCAATTCGAAAATTTTCATAGAATCTAATTTTTAGATGATTTTTTGCATGAACTTTTGTCGTAAAATATATAAAGTATATGAAAGGATTTCTAGCATTTTGAACAGTCATCGATTTACTTTGATTTTTTTGACAGAAACTAGTATAAACTTGTGTATAATATATATTATGAGTTTTGGACCGAAACTTGTAATACGAAAAGTTTCATAGATTCTAATTTTTAGATGATTTTTTGCATGACCTTCCATCCTAAAATATAGAAAGGATATGAAAAGTCTTTTAGCATTCCGAACTGTCATCGATTTACTTTGATTTTTTGACCGAAACTAGTATAAACTAGTGTATAACATATTATGATTTTTGGATCGAAACTCGTAATTCAAAAAGTTTCATATAATCTAATTTTTAGATGATTTTTTTCATGGACTTTCGTCGTAAAATACGGAAAGGATATGAAAATCTTTTTAGCATTTTGAACAGTCATTGATTTAATTTGATTTTTTGATCGCATCTAGTATAATCTAGTGCATAATATCTTATGATTTTTTGACCGAAACATGAATTTCAAAAAGTTTCATAGAATCTAGTTTTTAGATGATTTTTTGAATGTACTTCCATCATAACCTTCCCTCTTAACATATAAAAAGGATATGATAAGTTTCATATCATTTCGAACATTCGTCGATTTAATTTGATTTTTTGTCCGAAACTAGTATAAACTTGTGTAGAGTACATAACAATTTTCTGATAGAAACTGGCCTTTCAAAAAATCTCATAGAATCTAATTTTTAGATTGGTTTTTGCATGGACATCCATCATAACCTTCCCTCTTAACACATAGGAAGGAACTGAAAAGCTTCAAATCATATCAAACATTTCTCGATTTAATTTGAATTTTTTTTCGAAACTAGTAAAAATTGTGTAGAGTATATTATAATTTTTTGAAAGAAACAAGCATTTCAAAAAGATTCATATAATCTAATTTTTCTATGATTTTTATTTGTATGGACTTACCTAATAACTTTTCCTCGTAACATATAGAAAGGAACTGAAGAGTTTCGAATCATTTCGAACAATCCTCGATTTAGTTTGATTTTTTGACCAAAACTAGTATAAACTAGTGTATAATATATTATGATTTAGGTCCAAAACTTGTAATTCTAAAAGTTTCATAGAATCTAACTTTTAGATGGTTTCTTGCATGGACTTCCGTCGTAAAATATAGAAAGGATATAAAAGGCTTTTTAGAATTTCGAACAGTCATCTATTTATTTGATTTTTTTTTTACCGAAACTAGTATAAACTAGTGTATAATATATTATGATTTTTGGACCGAAAATTGTAATTCGAAAAGTTTCATACAATCAAATTTTTAGATGATGTTTTGCATGGACTTCCATCATAAAATATAGAAAGGATATGGTGAAGTTTTTAGCATTTCGAACGTTCATCGATTTACTTTTAATTTTTTTGACCCAACTAGTATAAACTAGTGTATAATATATTATGATTTCTTTGCAATTCGAAAAGTTTCATAGAATCTAATTTTTAGATGATTTTTTGCATGAACTTTTGTCGTAAAATATATAAAGTATATGAAAGGATTTCTAGCATTTTAAACAGTCATCGATTTACTTTGATTTTTTTGACAGAAACTAGTATAAACTTGTGTATAATATATATTATGAGTTTTGGACCGAAACTTGTAATACGAAAAGTTTCATAGATTCTAATTTTTAGATGATTTTTTCATGGCCTTTCATCCTAAAATATAGAAAGGATATAAAAAGTCTTTTAGCGTTCCGAACTGTCATCGATTTACTTTGATTTTTTGACCGAAACTAGTATAAACTAGTGTATAATATATTATGATTTTTGGATCGAAACTCGTAATTCAAAAAGTTTCATAGAATCTAATTTTTAGATGATTTTTTTCATGGACAAATATGGAAAGGATATGAAAAGCTTTTTAGCATTTTGAAAAGTCATCGATTTAATTTGATATTTTGACCGCATCTAGTATAATCTAGTGTATAATATATTATGATTTTTTGACCGAAACTTGCATTTCAAAAAGTTTCATAGAATCTAGTTTTTAGATGATTTTTTGAATGTACTTACATCATAACCTTCCCTCTTAACACATAAAAAGGATATGATAAGTTTCATATCATTTCGAACATTCGTCGATTTAATTTGATTTTTTGTCCGAAACTAGTATAAACTTGTGTAGAGTACATTACAGTTTTCTGAAAGAAACTGGCATTTCAAAAAATTTCATAGAATCTAATTTTTAGATTGTTTTTTGCATGGACATCCATCATAACCTTCCCTCTTAACACATAGGAAGGAACTGCAAAAGCTTCAAATCATATCAAACATTCCTGGATTTAATTTGAATTTTTGTTCGAAACTAGTAAAAATTGTGTAGAGTATATTATAATTTTTTGAAAGAAACAAGCATTTCAAAAAGATTCATATAATCTAATTTTGCGATGATTTTTATTTGTATGGACTTACCTAATAACTTTTCCTCGTAACATATAGAAAGGATCTGAAGAGTTTCGAATCATTTCGAATAATCCTTGATTTAGTTTGATTTTTTGACTGAAACTAGTATAAACTAGTTAATAATATATTATGATTTTGGTCCGAAACTTGTAATTCTAAAAGTTTCATAGAATCTAATTTTTAGATTGTTTTTTGCATGGACTTCCGTCGTAAAATATAGAAAGGTTATAAAAGGCTTTTTAGAATTTCGAACAGTCATCTATTTATTTGATTTTTTTTTTTACCGAAACTAGTATAAACTAGTGTATAATATATTGTGATTTTTGGACCGAAAATTGTTATTCGAAAAGTTTCATACAATCAAATTTTTAGATGATTTTTTGCATGGACTTCCGTCGTAAAATATAGAAAGGATATGGAAAATTTTTTAGCATTTCGAACGTTCATCGATTTACTTTTAATTTTTTTGACCCAACTATTATAAACTAGTGTATAATATATTATGATTTCTTTGCAATTCGAAAAGTTTCATAGAATCTAATTTTTAGATGATTTTTTGCATGAACTTTTGTCGTAAAATATATAAAGTATATGAAAGGATTTCTAGCATTTTGAACAGTCATCGATTTACTTTGATTTTTTTGACAGAAACTAGTATAAACTTGTGTATAATATATATTATGAGTTTTGGACCGAAACTTGTAATACGAAAAGTTTCATAGATTCTAATTTTTAGATGATTTTTTCATGGCCTTCCATCCTAAAATATAGAAAGGATATAAAAAGTCTTTTAGCGTTCCAAACTGTCATCGATTTACTTTGATTTTTTGACCGAAACTAGTATAAACTAGTGTATAATATATGATGATTTTTGGATCGAAACTCGTAATTCAAAAAGTTTTATAGAATCTAATTTTTAGATGATTTTTTTCATGGACTTCCGTCGTAAAATATGGAAAGGATATGAAAAGCTTTTTAGCATTTTGAAAAGTCATCGATTTAATTTGATATTTTGACCGCATCTAGTATAATCTAGTGTATAATATATTATGATTTTTTGACCGAAACTTGCATTTCAAAAAGTTTCATAGAATCTAGTTTTTAGATGATTTTTTGAATGTACTTACATCATAACCTTCCCTCTTAACACATAAAAAGGATATGATAAGTTTCATATCATTTCGAACATTCGTCGATTTAATTTGATTTTTTGTCCGAAACTAGTATAAACTTGTGTAGAGTACATTACAGTTTTCTGAAAGAAACTGGCATTTCAAAAAATTTCATAGAATCTAATTTTTAGATTGTTTTTTGCATGGACATCCATCATAACCTTCCCTCTTAACACATAGGAAGGAACTGCAAAAGCTTCAAATCATATCAAACATTCCTGGATTTAATTTGAATTTTTGTTCGACACTAGTAAAAATTGTGTAGAGTATATTATAATTTTTTGAAAGAAACAAGCATTTCAAAAAGATTCATAAAATCTAATTTTGCGATGATTTTTATTTGTATGGACTTACCTAATAACTTTTCCTCGTAACATATAGAAAGGATCTGAAGAGTTTCGAATCATTTCGAATAATCCTTGATTTAGTTTGATTTTTTGACTGAAACTAGTATAAACTAGTTAATAATATATTATGATTTTGGTCCGAAACTTGTAATTCTAAAAGTTTCATAGAATCTAATTTTTAGATGGTTTTTTGCATGGACTTCCGTCGTAAAATATAGAAAGGTTATAAAAGGCTTTTTAGAATTTCGAACAGTCATCTATTTATTTGATTTTTTTTACCGAAACTAGTATAAACTAGTGTATAATATATTGTGATTTTTGGAACGAAAATTGTAATTCGAAAAGTTTCATACAATCAAATTTTTAGATGATTTTTTGCATGGACTTCCGTCGTAAAATATAGAAAGGATATGGAAAATTTTTTAGCATTTCGAACGTTCATCGATTTACTTTTAATTTTTTTGACCCAACTATTATAAACTAGTGTATAATATATTATGATTTCTTTGCAATTCGAAAAGTTTCATAGAATCTAATTTTTAGATGATTTTTTGCATGAACTTTTGTCGTAAAATATATAAAGTATATGAAAGGATTTCTAGCATTTTGAACAGTCATCGATTTACTTTGATTTTTTTGACAAAAACTACTATAAACTTGTGTATAATATATATTATGAGTTTTGGACCGAAACTTGTAATACGAAAAGTTTCATAGATTCTAATTTTTAGATGATTTTTTCATGGCCTTCCATCCTAAAATATAGAAAGGATATAAAAAGTCTTTTAGCGTTCCAAACTGTCATCGATTTACTTTGATTTTTTGACCAAAACTAGTATAAACTAGTGTATAATATATTATGATTTTTGGATCGAAACTCGTAATTCAAAAAGTTTTATAGAATCTAATTTTTAGATGATTTTTTTCATGGACTTCCGTCGTAAAATATGGAAAGGATATGAAAAGCTTTTTAGCATTTTGAAAAGTCATCGATTTAATTTGATATTTTGACCGCATCTAGTATAATCTAGTGTATAATATATTATAATTTTTTGACCGAAACTTGCATTTCAAAAAGTTTCATAGAATCTAGTTTTTAGTTGATTTTTTGAATGTACTTACATCATAACCTTCCCTCTTAACACATAAAAAGGATATGATAAGTTTCATATCATTTCGAACATTCGTCGATTTAATTTGACTTTTTGTCCGAAACTAGTATAAACTTGTGTAGAGTACATTACAGTTTTCTGAAAGAAACTGGCATTTCAAAAAATTTCATAGAATCTAATTTTTAGATTTTTTTTTGCATGGACATCCATCATAACCTTCCCTCTTAACACATAGGAAGGAACTGCAAAAGCTTCAAATCATATCAAACATTCCTGGATTTAATTTGAATTTTTGTTCGAAACTAGTAAAAATTGTGTAGAGTATATTATAATTTTTTGAAAGAAACAAGCATTTCAAAAAGATTCATATAATCTAATTTTGCGATGATTTTTATTTGTATGGACTTACCTAATAACTTTTCCTCGTAACATATAGAAAGGATCTGAAGAGTTTCGAATCATTTCGAATAATCCTTGATTTAGTTTGATTTTTTGACTGAAACTAGTATAAACTAGTTAATAATATATTATGATTTTGGTCCGAAACTTGTAATTCTAAAAGTTTCATAGAATCTAATTTTTAGATTGTTTTTTGCATGGACTTCCGTCGTAAAATATAGAAAGGTTATAAAAGGCTTTTTAGAATTTCGAACAGTCATCTATTTATTTGATTTTTTTTTTTACCGAAACTAGTATAAACTAGTGTATAATATATTGTGATTTTTGGACCGAAAATTGTTATTCGAAAAGTTTCATACAATCAAATTTTTAGATGATTTTTTGCATGGACTTCCGTCGTAAAATATAGAAAGGATATGGAAAATTTTTTAGCATTTCGAACGTTCATCGATTTACTTTTAATTTTTTTGACCCAACTATTATAAACTAGTGTATAATATATTATGATTTCTTTGCAATTCGAAAAGTTTCATAGAATCTAATTTTTAGATGATTTTTTGCATGAACTTTTGTCGTAAAATATATAAAGTATATGAAAGGATTTCTAGCATTTTGAACAGTCATCGATTTACTTTGATTTTTTTGACAGAAACTAGTATAAACTTGTGTATAATATATATTATGAGTTTTGGACCGAAACTTGTAATACGAAAAGTTTCATAGATTCTAATTTTTAGATGATTTTTTCATGGCCTTCCATCCTAAAATATAGAAAGGATATAAAAAGTCTTTTAGCGTTCCAAACTGTCATCGATTTACTTTGATTTTTTGACCGAAACTAGTATAAACTAGTGTATAATATATGATGATTTTTGGATCGAAACTCGTAATTCAAAAAGTTTTATAGAATCTAATTTTTAGATGATTTTTTTCATGGACTTCCGTCGTAAAATATGGAAAGGATATGAAAAGCTTTTTAGCATTTTGAAAAGTCATCGATTTAATTTGATATTTTGACCGCATCTAGTATAATCTAGTGTATAATATATTATGATTTTTTGACCGAAACTTGCATTTCAAAAAGTTTCATAGAATCTAGTTTTTAGATGATTTTTTGAATGTACTTACATCATAACCTTCCCTCTTAACACATAAAAAGGATATGATAAGTTTCATATCATTTCGAACATTCGTCGATTTAATTTGATTTTTTGTCCGAAACTAGTATAAACTTGTGTAGAGTACATTACAGTTTTCTGAAAGAAACTGGCATTTCAAAAAATTTCATAGAATCTAATTTTTAGATTGTTTTTTGCATGGACATCCATCATAACCTTCCCTCTTAACACATAGGAAGGAACTGCAAAAGCTTCAAATCATATCAAACATTCCTGGATTTAATTTGAATTTTTGTTCGACACTAGTAAAAATTGTGTAGAGTATATTATAATTTTTTGAAAGAAACAAGCATTTCAAAAAGATTCATAAAATCTAATTTTGCGATGATTTTTATTTGTATGGACTTACCTAATAACTTTTCCTCGTAACATATAGAAAGGATCTGAAGAGTTTCGAATCATTTCGAATAATCCTTGATTTAGTTTGATTTTTTGACTGAAACTAGTATAAACTAGTTAATAATATATTATGATTTTGGTCCGAAACTTGTAATTCTAAAAGTTTCATAGAATCTAATTTTTAGATGGTTTTTTGCATGGACTTCCGTCGTAAAATATAGAAAGGTTATAAAAGGCTTTTTAGAATTTCGAACAGTCATCTATTTATTTGATTTTTTTTACCGAAACTAGTATAAACTAGTGTATAATATATTGTGATTTTTGGAACGAAAATTGTAATTCGAAAAGTTTCATACAATCAAATTTTTAGATGATTTTTTGCATGGACTTCCGTCGTAAAATATAGAAAGGATATGGAAAATTTTTTAGCATTTCGAACGTTCATCGATTTACTTTTAATTTTTTTGACCCAACTATTATAAACTAGTGTATAATATATTATGATTTCTTTGCAATTCGAAAAGTTTCATAGAATCTAATTTTTAGATGATTTTTTGCATGAACTTTTGTCGTAAAATATATAAAGTATATGAAAGGATTTCTAGCATTTTGAACAGTCATCGATTTACTTTGATTTTTTTGACAAAAACTACTATAAACTTGTGTATAATATATATTATGAGTTTTGGACCGAAACTTGTAATACGAAAAGTTTCATAGATTCTAATTTTTAGATGATTTTTTCATGGCCTTCCATCCTAAAATATAGAAAGGATATAAAAAGTCTTTTAGCGTTCCAAACTGTCATCGATTTACTTTGATTTTTTGACCAAAACTAGTATAAACTAGTGTATAATATATTATGATTTTTGGATCGAAACTCGTAATTCAAAAAGTTTTATAGAATCTAATTTTTAGATGATTTTTTTCATGGACTTCCGTCGTAAAATATGGAAAGGATATGAAAAGCTTTTTAGCATTTTGAAAAGTCATCGATTTAATTTGATATTTTGACCGCATCTAGTATAATCTAGTGTATAATATATTATAATTTTTTGACCGAAACTTGCATTTCAAAAAGTTTCATAGAATCTAGTTTTTAGTTGATTTTTTGAATGTACTTACATCATAACCTTCCCTCTTAACACATAAAAAGGATATGATAAGTTTCATATCATTTCGAACATTCGTCGATTTAATTTGACTTTTTGTCCGAAACTAGTATAAACTTGTGTAGAGTACATTACAGTTTTCTGAAAGAAACTGGCATTTCAAAAAATTTCATAGAATCTAATTTTTAGATTTTTTTTTGCATGGACATCCATCATAACCTTCCCTCTTAACACATAGGAAGGAACTGAAAAAGCTTCAAATCATATCAAACATTCCTGGATTTAATTTGAATTTTTGTTCGAAACTAGTAAAAATTGTGTAGAGTATATTATAATTTTTTGAAAGAAACAAGCATTTCAAAAAGATTCATATAATCTAATTTTTCTATGATTTTTATTTGTATGGACTTACCTAATAACTTTTCCTCGTAACATATAGAAAGGAACTGAAGAGTTTCGAATCATTTCGAACAATCCTCGATTTAGTTTGATTTTTTGACCAAAACTAGTATAAACTAGTGTATAATATATTATGATTTAGGTCCAAAACTTGTAATTCTAAAAGTTTCATAGAATCTAACTTTTAGATGGTTTCTTGCATGGACTTCCGTCGTAAAATATAGAAAGGATATAAAAGGCTTTTTAGAATTTCGAACAGTCATCTATTTATTTGATTTTTTTTTTTACCGAAACTAGTATAAACTAGTGTATAATATATTATGATTTTTGGACCGAAAATTGTAATTCGAAAAGTTTCATACAATCAAATTTTTAGATGATGTTTTGCATGGACTTCCATCATAAAATATAGAAAGGATATGGTGAAGTTTTTAGCATTTCGAACGTTCATCGATTTACTTTTAATTTTTTTGACCCAACTAGTATAAACTAGTGTATAATATATTATGATTTCTTTGCAATTCGAAAAGTTTCATAGAATCTAATTTTTAGATGATTTTTTGCATGAACTTTTGTCGTAAAATATATAAAGTATATGAAAGGATTTCTAGCATTTTGAACAGTCATCGATTTACTTTGATTTTTTTGACAGAAACTAGTATAAACTTGTGTATAATATATATTATGAGTTTTGGACCGAAACTTGTAATACGAAAAGTTTCATAGATTCTAATTTTTAGATGATTTTTTCATGGCCTTTCATCCTAAAATATAGAAAGGATATAAAAAGTCTTTTAGCGTTCCGAACTGTCATCGATTTACTTTGATTTTTTGACCGAAACTAGTATAAACTAGTGTATAATATATTATGATTTTTGGATCGAAACTCGTAATTCAAAAAGTTTCATAGAATCTAATTTTTAGATGATTTTTTTCATGGACAAATATGGAAAGGATATGAAAAGCTTTTTAGCATTTTGAAAAGTCATCGATTTAATTTGATATTTTGACCGCATCTAGTATAATCTAGTGTATAATATATTATGATTTTTTGACCGAAACTTGCATTTCAAAAAGTTTCATAGAATCTAGTTTTTAGATGATTTTTTGAATGTACTTACATCATAACCTTCCCTCTTAACACATAAAAAGGATATGATAAGTTTCATATCATTTCGAACATTCGTCGATTTAATTTGATTTTTTGTCCGAAACTAGTATAAACTTGTGTAGAGTACATTACAGTTTTCTGAAAGAAACTGGCATTTCAAAAAATTTCATAGAATCTAATTTTTAGATTGTTTTTTGCATGGACATCCATCATAACCTTCCCTCTTAACACATAGGAAGGAACTGCAAAAGCTTCAAATCATATCAAACATTCCTGGATTTAATTTGAATTTTTGTTCGAAACTAGTAAAAATTGTGTAGAGTATATTATAATTTTTTGAAAGAAACAAGCATTTCAAAAAGATTCATATAATCTAATTTTGCGATGATTTTTATTTGTATGGACTTACCTAATAACTTTTCCTCGTAACATATAGAAAGGATCTGAAGAGTTTCGAATCATTTCGAATAATCCTTGATTTAGTTTGATTTTTTGACTGAAACTAGTATAAACTAGTTAATAATATATTATGATTTTGGTCCGAAACTTGTAATTCTAAAAGTTTCATAGAATCTAATTTTTAGATTGTTTTTTGCATGGACTTCCGTCGTAAAATATAGAAAGGTTATAAAAGGCTTTTTAGAATTTCGAACAGTCATCTATTTATTTGATTTTTTTTTTTTACCGAAACTAGTATAAACTAGTGTATAATATATTGTGATTTTTGGACCGAAAATTGTTATTCGAAAAGTTTCATACAATCAAATTTTTAGATGATTTTTTGCATGGACTTCCGTCGTAAAATATAGAAAGGATATGGAAAATTTTTTAGCATTTCGAACGTTCATCGATTTACTTTTAATTTTTTTGACCCAACTATTATAAACTAGTGTATAATATATTATGATTTCTTTGCAATTCGAAAAGTTTCATAGAATCTAATTTTTAGATGATTTTTTGCATGAACTTTTGTCGTAAAATATATAAAGTATATGAAAGGATTTCTAGCATTTTGAACAGTCATCGATTTACTTTGATTTTTTTGACAGAAACTAGTATAAACTTGTGTATAATATATATTATGAGTTTTGGACCGAAACTTGTAATACGAAAAGTTTCATAGATTCTAATTTTTAGATGATTTTTTCATGGCCTTTCATCCTAAAATATAGAAAGGATATAAAAAGTCTTTTAGCGTTCCGAACTGTCATCGATTTACTTTGATTTTTTGACCGAAACTAGTATAAACTAGTGTATAATATATTATGATTTTTGGATCGAAACTCGTAATTCAAAAAGTTTCATAGAATCTAATTTTTAGATGATTTTTTTCATGGACAAATATGGAAAGGATATGAAAAGCTTTTTAGCATTTTGAAAAGTCATCGATTTAATTTGATATTTTGACCGCATCTAGTATAATCTAGTGTATAATATATTATGATTTTTTGACCGAAACTTGCATTTCAAAAAGTTTCATAGAATCTAGTTTTTAGATGATTTTTTGAATGTACTTACATCATAACCTTCCCTCTTAACACATAAAAAGGATATGATAAGTTTCATATCATTTCGAACATTCGTCGATTTAATTTGATTTTTTGTCCGAAACTAGTATAAACTTGTGTAGAGTACATTACAGTTTTCTGAAAGAAACTGGCATTTCAAAAAATTTCATAGAATCTAATTTTTAGATTGTTTTTTGCATGGACATCCATCATAACCTTCCCTCTTAACACATAGGAAGGAACTGCAAAAGCTTCAAATCATATCAAACATTCCTGGATTTAATTTGAATTTTTGTTCGAAACTAGTAAAAATTGTGTAGAGTATATTATAATTTTTTGAAAGAAACAAGCATTTCAAAAAGATTCATATAATCTAATTTTGCGATGATTTTTATTTGTATGGACTTACCTAATAACTTTTCCTCGTAACATATAGAAAGGATCTGAAGAGTTTCGAATCATTTCGAATAATCCTTGATTTAGTTTGATTTTTTGACTGAAACTAGTATAAACTAGTTAATAATATATTATGATTTTGGTCCGAAACTTGTAATTCTAAAAGTTTCATAGAATCTAATTTTTAGATTGTTTTTTGCATGGACTTCCGTCGTAAAATATAGAAAGGTTATAAAAGGCTTTTTAGAATTTCGAACAGTCATCTATTTATTTGATTTTTTTTTTTTACCGAAACTAGTATAAACTAGTGTATAATATATTGTGATTTTTGGACCGAAAATTGTTATTCGAAAAGTTTCATACAATCAAATTTTTAGATGATTTTTTGCATGGACTTCCGTCGTAAAATATAGAAAGGATATGGAAAATTTTTTAGCATTTCGAACGTTCATCGATTTACTTTTAATTTTTTTGACCCAACTATTATAAACTAGTGTATAATATATTATGATTTCTTTGCAATTCGAAAAGTTTCATAGAATCTAATTTTTAGATGATTTTTTGCATGAACTTTTGTCGTAAAATATATAAAGTATATGAAAGGATTTCTAGCATTTTGAACAGTCATCGATTTACTTTGATTTTTTTGACAGAAACTAGTATAAACTTGTGTATAATATATATTATGAGTTTTGGACCGAAACTTGTAATACGAAAAGTTTCATAGATTCTAATTTTTAGATGATTTTTTCATGGCCTTCCATCCTAAAATATAGAAAGGATATAAAAAGTCTTTTAGCGTTCCGAACTGTCATCGATTTACTTTGATTTTTTGACCGAAACTAGTATAAACTAGTGTATAATATATTATGATTTTTGGATCGAAACTCGTAATTCAAAAAGTTTCATAGAATCTAATTTTTAGATGATTTTTTTCATGGACAAATATGGAAAGGATATGAAAAGCTTTTTAGCATTTTGAAAAGTCATCGATTTAATTTGATATTTTGACCGCATCTAGTATAATCTAGTGTATAATATATTATGATTTTTTGACCGAAACTTGCATTTCAAAAAGTTTCATAGAATCTAGTTTTTAGATGATTTTTTGAATGTACTTACATCATAACCTTCCCTCTTAACACATAAAAAGGATATGATAAGTTTCATATCATTTCGAACATTCGTCGATTTAATTTGATTTTTTGTCCGAAACTAGTATAAACTTGTGTAGAGTACATTACAGTTTTCTGAAAGAAACTGGCATTTCAAAAAATTTCATAGAATCTAATTTTTAGATTGTTTTTTGCATGGACATCCATCATAACCTTCCCTCTTAACACATAGGAAGGAACTGCAAAAGCTTCAAATCATATCAAACATTCCTGGATTTAATTTGAATTTTTGTTCGAAACTAGTAAAAATTGTGTAGAGTATATTATAATTTTTTGAAAGAAACAAGCATTTCAAAAAGATTCATATAATCTAATTTTGCGATGATTTTTATTTGTATGGACTTACCTAATAACTTTTCCTCGTAACATATAGAAAGGATCTGAAGAGTTTCGAATCATTTCGAATAATCCTTGATTTAGTTTGATTTTTTGACTGAAACTAGTATAAACTAGTTAATAATATATTATGATTTTGGTCCGAAACTTGTAATTCTAAAAGTTTCATAGAATCTAATTTTTAGATTGTTTTTTGCATGGACTTCCGTCGTAAAATATAGAAAGGTTATAAAAGGCTTTTTAGAATTTCGAACAGTCATCTATTTATTTGATTTTTTTTTTTACCGAAACTAGTATAAACTAGTGTATAATATATTGTGATTTTTGGACCGAAAATTGTTATTCGAAAAGTTTCATACAATCAAATTTTTAGATGATTTTTTGCATGGACTTCCGTCGTAAAATATAGAAAGGATATGGAAAATTTTTTAGCATTTCGAACGTTCATCGATTTACTTTTAATTTTTTTGACCCAACTATTATAAACTAGTGTATAATATATTATGATTTCTTTGCAATTCGAAAAGTTTCATAGAATCTAATTTTTAGATGATTTTTTGCATGAACTTTTGTCGTAAAATATATAAAGTATATGAAAGGATTTCTAGCATTTTGAACAGTCATCGATTTACTTTGATTTTTTTGACAGAAACTAGTATAAACTTGTGTATAATATATATTATGAGTTTTGGACCGAAACTTGTAATACGAAAAGTTTCATAGATTCTAATTTTTAGATGATTTTTTCATGGCCTTCCATCCTAAAATATAGAAAGGATATAAAAAGTCTTTTAGCGTTCCAAACTGTCATCGATTTACTTTGATTTTTTGACCGAAACTAGTATAAACTAGTGTATAATATATGATGATTTTTGGATCGAAACTCGTAATTCAAAAAGTTTTATAGAATCTAATTTTTAGATGATTTTTTTCATGGACTTCCGTCGTAAAATATGGAAAGGATATGAAAAGCTTTTTAGCATTTTGAAAAGTCATCGATTTAATTTGATATTTTGACCGCATCTAGTATAATCTAGTGTATAATATATTATGATTTTTTGACCGAAACTTGCATTTCAAAAAGTTTCATAGAATCTAGTTTTTAGATGATTTTTTGAATGTACTTACATCATAACCTTCCCTCTTAACACATAAAAAGGATATGATAAGTTTCATATCATTTCGAACATTCGTCGATTTAATTTGATTTTTTGTCCGAAACTAGTATAAACTTGTGTAGAGTACATTACAGTTTTCTGAAAGAAACTGGCATTTCAAAAAATTTCATAGAATCTAATTTTTAGATTGTTTTTTGCATGGACATCCATCATAACCTTCCCTCTTAACACATAGGAAGGAACTGCAAAAGCTTCAAATCATATCAAACATTCCTGGATTTAATTTGAATTTTTGTTCGACACTAGTAAAAATTGTGTAGAGTATATTATAATTTTTTGAAAGAAACAAGCATTTCAAAAAGATTCATAAAATCTAATTTTGCGATGATTTTTATTTGTATGGACTTACCTAATAACTTTTCCTCGTAACATATAGAAAGGATCTGAAGAGTTTCGAATCATTTCGAATAATCCTTGATTTAGTTTGATTTTTTGACTGAAACTAGTATAAACTAGTTAATAATATATTATGATTTTGGTCCGAAACTTGTAATTCTAAAAGTTTCATAGAATCTAATTTTTAGATGGTTTTTTGCATGGACTTCCGTCGTAAAATATAGAAAGGTTATAAAAGGCTTTTTAGAATTTCGAACAGTCATCTATTTATTTGATTTTTTTTACCGAAACTAGTATAAACTAGTGTATAATATATTGTGATTTTTGGAACGAAAATTGTAATTCGAAAAGTTTCATACAATCAAATTTTTAGATGATTTTTTGCATGGACTTCCGTCGTAAAATATAGAAAGGATATGGAAAATTTTTTAGCATTTCGAACGTTCATCGATTTACTTTTAATTTTTTTGACCCAACTATTATAAACTAGTGTATAATATATTATGATTTCTTTGCAATTCGAAAAGTTTCATAGAATCTAATTTTTAGATGATTTTTTGCATGAACTTTTGTCGTAAAATATATAAAGTATATGAAAGGATTTCTAGCATTTTGAACAGTCATCGATTTACTTTGATTTTTTTGACAAAAACTACTATAAACTTGTGTATAATATATATTATGAGTTTTGGACCGAAACTTGTAATACGAAAAGTTTCATAGATTCTAATTTTTAGATGATTTTTTCATGGCCTTCCATCCTAAAATATAGAAAGGATATAAAAAGTCTTTTAGCGTTCCAAACTGTCATCGATTTACTTTGATTTTTTGACCAAAACTAGTATAAACTAGTGTATAATATATTATGATTTTTGGATCGAAACTCGTAATTCAAAAAGTTTTATAGAATCTAATTTTTAGATGATTTTTTTCATGGACTTCCGTCGTAAAATATGGAAAGGATATGAAAAGCTTTTTAGCATTTTGAAAAGTCATCGATTTAATTTGATATTTTGACCGCATCTAGTATAATCTAGTGTATAATATATTATAATTTTTTGACCGAAACTTGCATTTCAAAAAGTTTCATAGAATCTAGTTTTTAGTTGATTTTTTGAATGTACTTACATCATAACCTTCCCTCTTAACACATAAAAAGGATATGATAAGTTTCATATCATTTCGAACATTCGTCGATTTAATTTGACTTTTTGTCCGAAACTAGTATAAACTTGTGTAGAGTACATTACAGTTTTCTGAAAGAAACTGGCATTTCAAAAAATTTCATAGAATCTAATTTTTAGATTTTTTTTTGCATGGACATCCATCATAACCTTCCCTCTTAACACATAGGAAGGAACTGAAAAAGCTTCAAATCATATCAAACATTCCTGGATTTAATTTGAATTTTTGTTCGAAACTAGTAAAAATTGTGTAGAGTATATTATAATTTTTTGAAAGAAACAAGCATTTCAAAAAGATTCATATAATCTAATTTTTCTATGATTTTTATTTGTATGGACTTACCTAATAACTTTTCCTCGTAACATATAGAAAGGAACTGAAGAGTTTCGAATCATTTCGAACAATCCTCGATTTAGTTTGATTTTTTGACCAAAACTAGTATAAACTAGTGTATAATATATTATGATTTAGGTCCAAAACTTGTAATTCTAAAAGTTTCATAGAATCTAACTTTTAGATGGTTTCTTGCATGGACTTCCGTCGTAAAATATAGAAAGGATATAAAAGGCTTTTTAGAATTTCGAACAGTCATCTATTTATTTGATTTTTTTTTTTACCGAAACTAGTATAAACTAGTGTATAATATATTATGATTTTTGGACCGAAAATTGTAATTCGAAAAGTTTCATACAATCAAATTTTTAGATGATGTTTTGCATGGACTTCCATCATAAAATATAGAAAGGATATGGTGAAGTTTTTAGCATTTCGAACGTTCATCGATTTACTTTTAATTTTTTTGACCCAACTAGTATAAACTAGTGTATAATATATTATGATTTCTTTGCAATTCGAAAAGTTTCATAGAATCTAATTTTTAGATGATTTTTTGCATGAACTTTTGTCGTAAAATATATAAAGTATATGAAAGGATTTCTAGCATTTTGAACAGTCATCGATTTACTTTGATTTTTTTGACAGAAACTAGTATAAACTTGTGTATAATATATATTATGAGTTTTGGACCGAAACTTGTAATACGAAAAGTTTCATAGATTCTAATTTTTAGATGATTTTTTCATGGCCTTCCATCCTAAAATATAGAAAGGATATAAAAAGTCTTTTAGCGTTCCGAACTGTCATCGATTTACTTTGATTTTTTGACCGAAACTAGTATAAACTAGTGTATAATATATTATGATTTTTGGATCGAAACTCGTAATTCAAAAAGTTTCATAGAATCTAATTTTTAGATGATTTTTTTCATGGACAAATATGGAAAGGATATGAAAAGCTTTTTAGCATTTTGAAAAGTCATCGATTTAATTTGATATTTTGACCGCATCTAGTATAATCTAGTGTATAATATATTATGATTTTTTGACCGAAACTTGCATTTCAAAAAGTTTCATAGAATCTAGTTTTTAGATGATTTTTTGAATGTACTTACATCATAACCTTCCCTCTTAACACATAAAAAGGATATGATAAGTTTCATATCATTTCGAACATTCGTCGATTTAATTTGATTTTTTGTCCGAAACTAGTATAAACTTGTGTAGAGTACATTACAGTTTTCTGAAAGAAACTGGCATTTCAAAAAATTTCATAGAATCTAATTTTTAGATTGTTTTTTGCATGGACATCCATCATAACCTTCCCTCTTAACACATAGGAAGGAACTGCAAAAGCTTCAAATCATATCAAACATTCCTGGATTTAATTTGAATTTTTGTTCGAAACTAGTAAAAATTGTGTAGAGTATATTATAATTTTTTGAAAGAAACAAGCATTTCAAAAAGATTCATATAATCTAATTTTGCGATGATTTTTATTTGTATGGACTTACCTAATAACTTTTCCTCGTAACATATAGAAAGGATCTGAAGAGTTTCGAATCATTTCGAATAATCCTTGATTTAGTTTGATTTTTTGACTGAAACTAGTATAAACTAGTTAATAATATATTATGATTTTGGTCCGAAACTTGTAATTCTAAAAGTTTCATAGAATCTAATTTTTAGATTGTTTTTTGCATGGACTTCCGTCGTAAAATATAGAAAGGTTATAAAAGGCTTTTTAGAATTTCGAACAGTCATCTATTTATTTGATTTTTTTTTTACCGAAACTAGTATAAACTAGTGTATAATATATTGTGATTTTTGGACCGAAAATTGTTATTCGAAAAGTTTCATACAATCAAATTTTTAGATGATTTTTTGCATGGACTTCCGTCGTAAAATATAGAAAGGATATGGAAAATTTTTTAGCATTTCGAACGTTCATCGATTTACTTTTAATTTTTTTGACCCAACTATTATAAACTAGTGTATAATATATTATGATTTCTTTGCAATTCGAAAAGTTTCATAGAATCTAATTTTTAGATGATTTTTTGCATGAACTTTTGTCGTAAAATATATAAAGTATATGAAAGGATTTCTAGCATTTTGAACAGTCATCGATTTACTTTGATTTTTTTGACAGAAACTAGTATAAACTTGTGTATAATATATATTATGAGTTTTGGACCGAAACTTGTAATACGAAAAGTTTCATAGATTCTAATTTTTAGATGATTTTTTCATGGCCTTCCATCCTAAAATATAGAAAGGATATAAAAAGTCTTTTAGCGTTCCAAACTGTCATCGATTTACTTTGATTTTTTGACCGAAACTAGTATAAACTAGTGTATAATATATGATGATTTTTGGATCGAAACTCGTAATTCAAAAAGTTTTATAGAATCTAATTTTTAGATGATTTTTTTCATGGACTTCCGTCGTAAAATATGGAAAGGATATGAAAAGCTTTTTAGCATTTTGAAAAGTCATCGATTTAATTTGATATTTTGACCGCATCTAGTATAATCTAGTGTATAATATATTATGATTTTTTGACCGAAACTTGCATTTCAAAAAGTTTCATAGAATCTAGTTTTTAGATGATTTTTTGAATGTACTTACATCATAACCTTCCCTCTTAACACATAAAAAGGATATGATAAGTTTCATATCATTTCGAACATTCGTCGATTTAATTTGATTTTTTGTCCGAAACTAGTATAAACTTGTGTAGAGTACATTACAGTTTTCTGAAAGAAACTGGCATTTCAAAAAATTTCATAGAATCTAATTTTTAGATTGTTTTTTGCATGGACATCCATCATAACCTTCCCTCTTAACACATAGGAAGGAACTGCAAAAGCTTCAAATCATATCAAACATTCCTGGATTTAATTTGAATTTTTGTTCGACACTAGTAAAAATTGTGTAGAGTATATTATAATTTTTTGAAAGAAACAAGCATTTCAAAAAGATTCATAAAATCTAATTTTGCGATGATTTTTATTTGTATGGACTTACCTAATAACTTTTCCTCGTAACATATAGAAAGGATCTGAAGAGTTTCGAATCATTTCGAATAATCCTTGATTTAGTTTGATTTTTTGACTGAAACTAGTATAAACTAGTTAATAATATATTATGATTTTGGTCCGAAACTTGTAATTCTAAAAGTTTCATAGAATCTAATTTTTAGATGGTTTTTTGCATGGACTTCCGTCGTAAAATATAGAAAGGTTATAAAAGGCTTTTTAGAATTTCGAACAGTCATCTATTTATTTGATTTTTTTTACCGAAACTAGTATAAACTAGTGTATAATATATTGTGATTTTTGGAACGAAAATTGTAATTCGAAAAGTTTCATACAATCAAATTTTTAGATGATTTTTTGCATGGACTTCCGTCGTAAAATATAGAAAGGATATGGAAAATTTTTTAGCATTTCGAACGTTCATCGATTTACTTTTAATTTTTTTGACCCAACTATTATAAACTAGTGTATAATATATTATGATTTCTTTGCAATTCGAAAAGTTTCATAGAATCTAATTTTTAGATGATTTTTTGCATGAACTTTTGTCGTAAAATATATAAAGTATATGAAAGGATTTCTAGCATTTTGAACAGTCATCGATTTACTTTGATTTTTTTGACAAAAACTACTATAAACTTGTGTATAATATATATTATGAGTTTTGGACCGAAACTTGTAATACGAAAAGTTTCATAGATTCTAATTTTTAGATGATTTTTTCATGGCCTTCCATCCTAAAATATAGAAAGGATATAAAAAGTCTTTTAGCGTTCCAAACTGTCATCGATTTACTTTGATTTTTTGACCAAAACTAGTATAAACTAGTGTATAATATATTATGATTTTTGGATCGAAACTCGTAATTCAAAAAGTTTTATAGAATCTAATTTTTAGATGATTTTTTTCATGGACTTCCGTCGTAAAATATGGAAAGGATATGAAAAGCTTTTTAGCATTTTGAAAAGTCATCGATTTAATTTGATATTTTGACCGCATCTAGTATAATCTAGTGTATAATATATTATAATTTTTTGACCGAAACTTGCATTTCAAAAAGTTTCATAGAATCTAGTTTTTAGTTGATTTTTTGAATGTACTTACATCATAACCTTCCCTCTTAACACATAAAAAGGATATGATAAGTTTCATATCATTTCGAACATTCGTCGATTTAATTTGACTTTTTGTCCGAAACTAGTATAAACTTGTGTAGAGTACATTACAGTTTTCTGAAAGAAACTGGCATTTCAAAAAATTTCATAGAATCTAATTTTTAGATTTTTTTTTGCATGGACATCCATCATAACCTTCCCTCTTAACACATAGGAAGGAACTGAAAAAGCTTCAAATCATATCAAACATTCCTGGATTTAATTTGAATTTTTGTTCGAAACTAGTAAAAATTGTGTAGAGTATATTATAATTTTTTGAAAGAAACAAGCATTTCAAAAAGATTCATATAATCTAATTTTTCTATGATTTTTATTTGTATGGACTTACCTAATAACTTTTCCTCGTAACATATAGAAAGGAACTGAAGAGTTTCGAATCATTTCGAACAATCCTCGATTTAGTTTGATTTTTTGACCAAAACTAGTATAAACTAGTGTATAATATATTATGATTTAGGTCCAAAACTTGTAATTCTAAAAGTTTCATAGAATCTAACTTTTAGATGGTTTCTTGCATGGACTTCCGTCGTAAAATATAGAAAGGATATAAAAGGCTTTTTAGAATTTCGAACAGTCATCTATTTATTTGATTTTTTTTTTTACCGAAACTAGTATAAACTAGTGTATAATATATTATGATTTTTGGACCGAAAATTGTAATTCGAAAAGTTTCATACAATCAAATTTTTAGATGATGTTTTGCATGGACTTCCATCATAAAATATAGAAAGGATATGGTGAAGTTTTTAGCATTTCGAACGTTCATCGATTTACTTTTAATTTTTTTGACCCAACTAGTATAAACTAGTGTATAATATATTATGATTTCTTTGCAATTCGAAAAGTTTCATAGAATCTAATTTTTAGATGATTTTTTGCATGAACTTTTGTCGTAAAATATATAAAGTATATGAAAGGATTTCTAGCATTTTGAACAGTCATCGATTTACTTTGATTTTTTTGACAGAAACTAGTATAAACTTGTGTATAATATATATTATGAGTTTTGGACCGAAACTTGTAATACGAAAAGTTTCATAGATTCTAATTTTTAGATGATTTTTTCATGGCCTTTCATCCTAAAATATAGAAAGGATATAAAAAGTCTTTTAGCGTTCCGAACTGTCATCGATTTACTTTGATTTTTTGACCGAAACTAGTATAAACTAGTGTATAATATATTATGATTTTTGGATCGAAACTCGTAATTCAAAAAGTTTCATAGAATCTAATTTTTAGATGATTTTTTTCATGGACAAATATGGAAAGGATATGAAAAGCTTTTTAGCATTTTGAAAAGTCATCGATTTAATTTGATATTTTGACCGCATCTAGTATAATCTAGTGTATAATATATTATGATTTTTTGACCGAAACTTGCATTTCAAAAAGTTTCATAGAATCTAGTTTTTAGATGATTTTTTGAATGTACTTACATCATAACCTTCCCTCTTAACACATAAAAAGGATATGATAAGTTTCATATCATTTCGAACATTCGTCGATTTAATTTGATTTTTTGTCCGAAACTAGTATAAACTTGTGTAGAGTACATTACAGTTTTCTGAAAGAAACTGGCATTTCAAAAAATTTCATAGAATCTAATTTTTAGATTGTTTTTTGCATGGACATCCATCATAACCTTCCCTCTTAACACATAGGAAGGAACTGCAAAAGCTTCAAATCATATCAAACATTCCTGGATTTAATTTGAATTTTTGTTCGAAACTAGTAAAAATTGTGTAGAGTATATTATAATTTTTTGAAAGAAACAAGCATTTCAAAAAGATTCATATAATCTAATTTTGCGATGATTTTTATTTGTATGGACTTACCTAATAACTTTTCCTCGTAACATATAGAAAGGATCTGAAGAGTTTCGAATCATTTCGAATAATCCTTGATTTAGTTTGATTTTTTGACTGAAACTAGTATAAACTAGTTAATAATATATTATGATTTTGGTCCGAAACTTGTAATTCTAAAAGTTTCATAGAATCTAATTTTTAGATTGTTTTTTGCATGGACTTCCGTCGTAAAATATAGAAAGGTTATAAAAGGCTTTTTAGAATTTCGAACAGTCATCTATTTATTTGATTTTTTTTTTACCGAAACTAGTATAAACTAGTGTATAATATATTGTGATTTTTGGACCGAAAATTGTTATTCGAAAAGTTTCATACAATCAAATTTTTAGATGATTTTTTGCATGGACTTCCGTCGTAAAATATAGAAAGGATATGGAAAATTTTTTAGCATTTCGAACGTTCATCGATTTACTATTAATTTTTTTGACCCAACTATTATAAACTAGTGTATAATATATTATGATTTCTTTGCAATTCGAAAAGTTTCATAGAATCTAATTTTTAGATGATTTTTTGCATGAACTTTTGTCGTAAAATATATAAAGTATATGAAAGGATTTCTAGCATTTTGAACAGTCATCGATTTACTTTGATTTTTTTGACAGAAACTAGTATAAACTTGTGTATAATATATATTATGAGTTTTGGACCGAAACTTGTAATACGAAAAGTTTCATAGATTCTAATTTTTAGATGATTTTTTCATGGCCTTCCATCCTAAAATATAGAAAGGATATAAAAAGTCTTTTAGCGTTCCAAACTGTCATCGATTTACTTTGATTTTTTGACCGAAACTAGTATAAACTAGTGTATAATATATTATGATTTTTGGATCGAAACTCGTAATTCAAAAAGTTTTATAGAATCTAATTTTTAGATGATTTTTTTCATGGACTTCCGTCGTAAAATATGGAAAGGATATGAAAAGCTTTTTAGCATTTTGAAAAGTCATCGATTTAATTTGATATTTTGACCGCATCTAGTATAATCTAGTGTATAATATATTATGATTTTTTGACCGAAACTTGCATTTCAAAAAGTTTCATAGAATCTAGTTTTTAGATGATTTTTTGAATGTACTTACATCATAACCTTCCCTCTTAACACATAAAAAGGATATGATAAGTTTCATATCATTTCGAACATTCGTCGATTTAATTTGATTTTTTGTCCGAAACTAGTATAAACTTGTGTAGAGTACATTACAGTTTTCTGAAAGAAACTGGCATTTCAAAAAATTTCATAGAATCTAATTTTTAGATTGTTTTTTGCATGGACATCCATCATAACCTTCCCTCTTAACACATAGGAAGGAACTGCAAAAGCTTCAAATCATATCAAACATTCCTGGATTTAATTTGAATTTTTGTTCGAAACTAGTAAAAATTGTGTAGAGTATATTATAATTTTTTGAAAGAAACAAGCATTTCAAAAAGATTCATAAAATCTAATTTTGCGATGATTTTTATTTGTATGGACTTACCTAATAACTTTTCCTCGTTACATATAGAAAGGATCTGAAGAGTTTCGAATCATTTCGAATAATCCTTGATTTAGTTTGATTTTTTGACTGAAACTAGTATAAACTAGTTAATAATATATTATGATTTTGGTCCGAAACTTGTAATTCTAAAAGTTTCATAGAATCTAATTTTTAGATGGTTTTTTGCATGGACTTCCGTCGTAAAATATAGAAAGGTTATAAAAGGCTTTTTAGAATTTCGAACAGTCATCTATTTATTTGATTTTTTTTACCGAAACTAGTATAAACTAGTGTATAATATATTGTGATTTTTGGAACGAAAATTGTAATTCGAAAAGTTTCATACAATCAAATTTTTAGATGATTTTTTGCATGGACTTCCGTCGTAAAATATAGAAAGGATATGGAAATTTTTTTAGCATTTCGAACGTTCATCGATTTACTTTTAATTTTTTTGACCCAACTATTATAAACTAGTGTATAATATATTATGATTTCTTTGCAATTCGAAAAGTTTCATAGAATCTAATTTTTAGATGATTTTTTGCATGAACTTTTGTCGTAAAATATATACAGTATATGAAAGGATTTCTAGCATTTTGAACAGTCATCGATTTACTTTGATTTTTTTGACAAAAACTAGTATAAACTTGTGTATAATATATATTATGAGTTTTGGACCGAAACTTGTAATACGAAAAGTTTCATAGATTCTAATTTTTAGATGATTTTTTCATGGCCTTCCATCCTAAAATATAGAAAGGATATAAAAAGTCTTTTAGCGTTCCAAACTGTCATCGATTTACTTTGATTTTTTGACCAAAACTAGTATAAACTAGTGTATAATATATTATGATTTTTGGATCGAAACTCGTAATTCAAAAAGTTTTATAGAATCTAATTTTTAGATGATTTTTTTCATGGACTTCCGTCGTAAAATATGGAAAGGATATGAAAAGCTTTTTAGCATTTTGAAAAGTCATCGATTTAATTTGATATTTTGACCGCATCTAGTATAATCTAGTGTATAATATATTATGATTTTTTGACCGAAACTTGCATTTCAAAAAGTTTCATAGAATCTAGTTTTTAGATGATTTTTTGAATGTACTTACATCATAACCTTCCCTCTTAACACATAAAAAGGATATGATAAGTTTCATATCATTTCGAACATTCGTCGATTTAATTTGACTTTTTGTCCGAAACTAGTATAAACTTGTGTAGAGTACATTACAGTTTTCTGAAAGAAACTGGCATTTCAAAAAATTTCATAGAATCTAATTTTTAGATTTTTTTTTGCATGGACATCCATCATAACCTTCCCTCTTAACACATAGGAAGGAACTGAAAAAGCTTCAAATCATATCAAACATTCCTGGATTTAATTTGAATTTTTGTTCGAAACTAGTAAAAATTGTGTAGAGTATATTATAATTTTTTGAAAGAAACAAGCATTTCAAAAAGATTCATATAATCTAATTTTACGATGATTTTTATTTGTATGGACTTACCTAATAACTTTTCCTCGTAACATATAGAAAGGATCTGAAGAGTTTCGAATCATTTCGAATAATCCTTGATTTAGTTTGATTTTTTGACTGAAACTAGTATAAACTAGTTAATAATATATTATGATTTTGGTCCGAAACTTGTAATTCTAAAAGTTTCATAGAATCTAATTTTTAGATGGTTTTTTGCATGGACTTTCGTCGTAAAATATAGAAAGGATATGAAAGGCTTTTTAGAATTTCGAACAGTCATCTATTTATTTGATTTTTTTTACCGAAACTAGTATAAACTAGTGTATAATATATTGTGATTTTTGAACCGAAAATTGTAATTCGAAAAGTTTCATACAATCAAATTTTTAGATGATTTTTTGCATGGACTTCCGTCGTAAAATATAGAAAGGATATGGAAAATTTTTTAGCATTTCGAACGTTCATCGATTTACTTTTAATTTTTTTGACCCAACTATTATAAACTAGTGTATAATATATTATGATTTCTTTGCAATTCGAAAAGTTTCATAGAATCTAATTTTTAGATGATTTTTTGCATGAACTTTTGTCGTAAAATATATAAAGTATATGAAAGGATTTATAGCATTTTGAACAGTCATCGATTTACTTTGATTTTTTTGACAGAAACTAGTATAAACTTGTGTATAATATATATTATGAGTTTTGGACCGAAACTTGTAATACGAAAAGTTTCATAGATTCTAATTTTTAGATGATTTTTTCATGGCCTTCCATCCTAAAATATAGAAAGGATATAAAAAGTCTTTTAGCGTTCCAAACTGTCATCGATTTACTTTGATTTTTTGACCGAAACTAGTATAAACTAGTGTATAATATATTATGATTTTTGGATCGAAACTCGTAATTCAAAAAGTTTTATAGAATCTAATTTTTAGATGATTTTTTTCATGGACTTCCGTCGTAAAATATTGAAAGGATATGAAAAGCTTTTTAGCATTTTGAAAAGTCATCGATTTAATTTGATATTTTGACCGCATTTAGTATAATCTAGTGTATAATATATTATGATTTTTTGACCGAAACTTGCATTTCAAAAAGTTTCATAGAATCTAGTTTTTAGATGATTTTTTGAATGTACTTACATCATAACCTTCCCTCTTAACACATAAAAAGGATATGATAAGTTTCATATCATTTCGAACATTCGTCGATATAATTTGATTTTTTGTCCGAAACTAGTATAAACTTGTGTAGAGTACATTACAATTTTCTGAAAGAAACTGGCATTTCAAAAAATTTCATAGAATCTAATTTTTAGATTGTTTTTTGCATGGACATCCATCTTAACCTTCCCTCTTAACACATAGGAAGGAACTGCAAAAGCTTCAAATCATATCAAACATTCCTGGATTTAATTTGAATTTTTGTTCGAAACTAGTAAAAATTGTGTAGAGTATATTATAATTTTTTGAAAGAAACAAGCATTTCAAAAAGATTCATATAATCTAATTTTGCGATGATTTTTATTTGTATGGACTTACCTAATAACTTTTCCTCGTAACATATAGAAAGGATCTGAAGAGTTTCGAATCATTTCGAATAATCCTTGATTTAGTTTGATTTTTTGACTGAAACTAGTATAAACTAGTTAATAATATATTATGATTTTGGTCCGAAACTTGTAATTCTAAAAGTTTCATAGAATCTAATTTTTAGATGGTTTTTTGCATGGACTTCCGTCGTAAAATATAGAAAGGTTATAAAAGGCTTTTTAGAATTTCGAACAGTCATCTATTTATTTGATTTTTTTTACCGAAACTAGTATAAACTAGTGTATAATATATTATGATTTTTGGACCGAAAATTGTAATTCGAAAAGTTTCATACAATCAAATTTTTAGATGATTTTTTGCATGGACTTCCGTCGTAAAATATAGAAAGGATATGAAAAGCTTTTTAGCATTTCGAACGTTCATCGATTTACTTTTAATTTTTTTGACCCAACTAGTATAAACTAGTGTATAATATATTATGATTTTTTTTCAATTCGAAAAGTTTCATAGAATCTAATTTTTAGATGATTTTTTGCATGAACTTTTGTCGTAAAATATATAAAGTATATGAAAGGATTTCTAGCATTTTGAACAGTCATCGATTTACTTTGATTTTTTGACAGAAACTAGTATAAACTTGTGTATAATATATATTATGAGTTTTGGACTGAAACTTGTAATACGAAAAGTTTCATAGATTCTAATTTTTAGATGATTTTTTGCATGACCTTCCATCCTAAAATATAGAAAGGATATGAAAAGTCTTTTAGCATTCCGAACTGTCATCGATTTACTTTGATTTTTTGACCGAAACTAGTATAAACTAGTGTATAATATATTATGATTTTTGGATCGAAACTCGTAATTCAAAAAGTTTCATATAATCTAATTTTTAGATGATTTTTTTCATGGACTTTCGTCGTAAAATACGGAAAGGATATGAAAATCTTTTTAGCATTTTGAACAGTCATTGATTTAATTTGATTTTTTGATCGCATCTAGTATAATCTAGTGCATAATATCTTATGATTTTTTGACCGAAACATGAATTTCAAAAAGTTTCATAGAATCTAGTTTTTAGATGATTTTTTGAATGTACTTCCATCATAACCTTCCCTCTTAACATATAAAAAGGATATGATAAGTTTCATATCATTTCGAACATTCGTCGATTTAATTTGATTTTTTGTCCGAAACTAGTATAAACTTGTGTAGAGTACATAACAATTTTCTGATAGAAACTGGCCTTTCAAAAAATCTCATAGAATCTAATTTTTAGATTGGTTTTTGCATGGACATCCATCATAACCTTCCCTCTTAACACATAGGAAGGAACTGAAAAGCTTCAAATCATATCAAACATTTCTCGATTTAATTTGAATTTTTTTTCGAAACTAGTAAAAATTGTGTAGAGTATATTATAATTTTTTGAAAGAAACAAGCATTTCAAAAAGATTCATATAATCTAATTTTTCTATGATTTTTATTTGTATGGACTTACCTAATAACTTTTCCTCGTAACATATAGAAAGGAACTGAAGAGTTTCGAATCATTTCGAACAATCCTCGATTTAGTTTGATTTTTTGACCAAAACTAGTATAAACTAGTGTATAATATATTATGATTTAGGTCCAAAACTTGTAATTCTAAAAGTTTCATAGAATCTAACTTTTAGATGGTTTCTTGCATGGACTTCCGTCGTAAAATATAGAAAGGATATAAAAGGCTTTTTAGAATTTCGAACAGTCATCTATTTATTTGATTTTTTTTTACCGAAACTAGTATAAACTAGTGTATAATATATTATGATTTTTGGACCGAAAATTGTAATTCGAAAAGTTTCATACAATCAAATTTTTAGATGATGTTTTGCATGGACTTCCATCATAAAATATAGAAAGGATATGGTGAAGTTTTTAGCATTTCGAACGTTCATCGATTTTCTTTTAATTTTTTTGACCCAACTAGTATAAACTAGTGTATAATATATTATGATTTCTTTGCAATTCGAAAAGTTTCATAGAATCTAATTTTTAGATGATTTTTTGCATGAACTTTTGTCGTAAAATATATAAAGTATATGAAAGGATTTCTAGCATTTTGAAAAGTCATCGATTTACTTTGATTTTTTTGACAGAAACTAGTATAAACTTGTGTATAATATATATTATGAGTTTTGGACCGAAACTTGTAATACGAAAAGTTTCATAGATTCTAATTTTTAGATGATTTTTTCATGGCCTTCCATCCTAAAATATAGAAAGGATATAAAAAGTCTTTTAGCGTTCCGAACTGTCATCGATTTACTTTGATTTTTTGACCGAAACTAGTATAAACTAGTGTATAATATATTATGATTTTTGGATCGAAACTCGTAATTCAAAAAGTTTCATAGAATCTAATTTTTAGATGATTTTTTTTATGGACAAATATGGAAAGGATATGAAAAGCTTTTTAGCATTTTGAAAAGTCATCGATTTAATTTGATATTTTGACCGCATCTAGTATAATCTAGTGTATAATATATTATGATTTTTTGACCGAAACTTGCATTTCAAAAAGTTTCATAGAATCTAGTTTTTAGATGATTTTTTGAATGTACTTACATCATAACCTTCCCTCTTAACACATAAAAAGGATATGATAAGTTTCATATCATTTCGAACATTCGTCGATTTAATTTGATTTTTTGTCCGAAACTAGTATAAACTTGTGTAGAGTACATTACAGTTTTCTGAAAGAAACTGGCATTTCAAAAAATTTCATAGAATCTAATTTTTAGATTGTTTTTTGCATGGACATCCATCATAACCTTCCCTCTTAACACATAGGAAGGAACTGCAAAAGCTTCAAATCATATCAAACATTCCTGGATTTAATTTGAATTTTTGTTCGAAACTAGTAAAAATTGTGTAGAGTATATTATAATTTTTTGAAAGAAACAAGCATTTCAAAAAGATTCATATAATCTAATTTTGCGATGATTTTTATTTGTATGGACTTACCTAATAACTTTTCCTCGTAACATATAGAAAGGATCTGAAGAGTTTCGAATCATTTCGAATAATCCTTGATTTAGTTTGATTTTTTGACTGAAACTAGTATAAACTAGTTAATAATATATTATGATTTTGGTCCGAAACTTGTAATTCTAAAAGTTTCATAGAATCTAATTTTTAGATTGTTTTTTGCATGGACTTCCGTCGTAAAATATAGAAAGGTTATAAAAGGCTTTTTAGAATTTCGAACAGTCATCTATTTATTTGATTTTTTTTTACCGAAACTAGTATAAACTAGTGTATAATATATTGTGATTTTTGGACCGAAAATTGTAATTCGAAAAGTTTCATACAATCAAATTTTTAGATGATTTTTTGCATGGACTTCCGTCGTAAAATATAGAAAGGATATGGAAAATTTTTTAGCATTTCGAACGTTCATCGATTTACTTTTAATTTTTTTGACCCAACTATTATAAACTAGTGTATAATATATTATGATTTCTTTGCAATTCGAAAAGTTTCATAGAATCTAATTTTTAGATGATTTTTTGCATGAACTTTTGTCGTAAAATATATAAAGTATATGAAAGGATTTCTAGCATTTTGAACAGTCATCGATTTACTTTGATTTTTTTGACAGAAACTAGTATAAACTTGTGTATAATATATATTATGAGTTTTGGACCGAAACTTGTAATACGAAAAGTTTCATAGATTCTAATTTTTAGATGATTTTTTCATGGCCTTCCATCCTAAAATATAGAAAGGATATAAAAAGTCTTTTAGCGTTCCAAACTGTCATCGATTTACTTTGATTTTTTGACCGAAACTAGTATAAACTAGTGTATAATATATTATGATTTTTGGATCGAAACTCGTAATTCAAAAAGTTTTATAGAATCTAATTTTTAAATGATTTTTTTCATGGACTTCCGTCGTAAAATATGGAAAGGATATGAAAAGCTTTTTAGCATTTTGAAAAGTCATCGATTTAATTTGATATTTTGACCGCATCTAGTATAATCTAGTGTATAATATATTATGATTTTTTGACCGAAACTTGCATTTCAAAAAGTTTCATAGAATCTAGTTTTTAGATGATTTTTTGAATGTACTTACATCATAACCTTCCCTCTTAACACATAAAAAGGATATGATAAGTTTCATATCATTTCGAACATTCGTCGATTTAATTTGATTTTTTGTCCGAAACTAGTATAAACTTGTGTAGAGTACATTACAGTTTTCTGAAAGAAACTGGCATTTCAAAAAATTTCATAGAATCTAATTTTTAGATTGTTTTTTGCATGGACATCCATCATAACCTTCCCTCTTAACACATAGGAAGGAACTGCAAAAGCTTCAAATCATATCAAACATTCCTGGATTTAATTTGAATTTTTGTTCGAAACTAGTAAAAATTGTGTAGAGTATATTATAATTTTTTGAAAGAAACAAGCATTTCAAAAAGATTCATAAAATCTAATTTTGCGATGATTTTTATTTGTATGGACTTACCTAATAACTTTTCCTCGTAACATATAGAAAGGATCTGAAGAGTTTCGAATCATTTCGAATAATCCTTGATTTAGTTTGATTTTTTGACTGAAACTAGTATAAACTAGTTAATAATATATTATGATTTTGGTCCGAAACTTGTAATTCTAAAAGTTTCATAGAATCTAATTTTTAGATGGTTTTTTGCATGGACTTCCGTCGTAAAATATAGAAAGGTTATTAAAGGCTTTTTAGAATTTCGAACAGTCATCTATTTATTTGATTTTTTTTACCGAAACTAGTATAAACTAGTGTATAATATATTGTGATTTTTGGAACGAAAATTGTAATTCGAAAAGTTTCATACAATTAAATTTTTAGATGATTTTTTGCATGGACTTCCGTCGTAAAATATAGAAAGGATATGGAAAATTTTTTAGCATTTCGAACGTTCATCGATTTACTTTTAATTTTTTTGACCCAACTATTATAAACTAGTGTATAATATATTATGATTTCTTTGCAATTCGAAAAGTTTCATAGAATCTAATTTTTAGATGATTTTTTGCATGAACTTTTGTCGTAAAATATATAAAGTATATGAAAGGATTTCTAGCATTTTGAACAGTCATCGATTTACTTTGATTTTTTTGACAAAAACTAGTATAAACTTGTGTATAATATATATTATGAGTTTTGGACCGAAACTTGTAATACGAAAAGTTTCATAGATTCTAATTTTTAGATGATTTTTTCATGGCCTTCCATCCTAAAATATAGAAAGGATATAAAAAGTCTTTTAGCGTTCCAAACTGTCATCGATTTACTTTGATTTTTTGACCGAAACTAGTATAAACTAGTGTATAATATATTATGATTTTTGGATCGAAACTCGTAATTCAAAAAGTTTTATAGAATCTAATTTTTAGATGATTTTTTTCATGGACTTCCGTCGTAAAATATGGAAAGGATATGAAAAGCTTTTTAGCATTTTGAAAAGTCATCGATTTAATTTGATATTTTGACCGCATCAAGTATAATCTAGTGTATAATATATTATGATTTTTTGACCGAAACTTGCATTTCAAAAAGTTTCATAGAATCTAGTTTTTAGATGATTTTTTGAATGTACTTACATCATAACCTTCCCTCTTAACACATAAAAAGGATATGATAAGTTTCATATCATTTCGAACATTCGTCGATTTAATTTGACTTTTTGTCCGAAACTAGTATAAACTTGTGTAGACTACATTACAGTTTTCTGAAAGAAACTGGCATTTCAAAAAATTTCATAGAATCTAATTTTTAGATTGTTTTTTGCATGGACATCCATCTTAACCTTCCCTCTTAACACATAGGAAGGAACTGCAAATGCTTCAAATCATATCAAACATTCCTGGATTTAATTTGAATTTTTGTTCGAAACTAGTAAAAATTGTGTAGAGTATATTATAATTTTTTAAAAGAAACAAGCATTTCAAAAAGATTCATATAATCTAATTTTGCGATGATTTTTATTTGTATGGACTTACCTAATAACTTTTCCTCGTAACATATAGAAAGGATCTGAAGAGTTTCGAATCATTTCGAATAATCCTTGATTTAGTTTGATTTTTTGACTGAAACTAGTATAAACTAGTTAATAATATATTATGATTTTGGTCCGAAACTTGTAATTCTAAAAGTTTCATAGAATCTAATTTTTAGATGGTTTTTTGCATGGACTTCCGTCGTAAAATATAGAAAGGTTATAAAAGGCTTTTTAGAATTTCGAACAGTCATCTATTTATTTGATTTTTTTTTACCGAAACTAGTATAAACTAGTGTATAATATATTATGATTTTTGGACCGAAAATTGTAATTCGAAAAGTTTCATACAATCAAATTTTTAGATGATTTTTTGCATGGACTTCCGTCGTAAAATATAGAAAGGATATGAAAAGCTTTTTAGCATTTCGAACGTTCATCGATTTACTTTTAATTTTTTTGACCCAACTAGTATAAACTAGTGTATAATATATTATGATTTTTTTTCAATTCGAAAAGTTTCATAGAATCTAATTTTTAGATGATTTTTTGCATGAACTTTTGTCGTAAAATATATAAAGTATATGAAAGGATTTCTAGCATTTTGAACAGTCATCGATTTACTTTGATTTTTTGACAGAAACTAGTATAAACTTGTGTATAATATATATTATGAGTTTTGGACTGAAACTTGTAATACGAAAAGTTTCATAGATTCTAATTTTTAGATGATTTTTTGCATGACCTTCCATCCTAAAATATAGAAAGGATATGAAAAGTCTTTTAGCATTCCGAACTGTCATCGATTTACTTTGATTTTTTGACCGAAACTAGTATAAACTAGTGTATAATATATTATGATTTTTGGATCGAAACTCGTAATTCAAAAAGTTTCATAGAATCTAATTTTTAGATGATTTTTTTCATGGACTTCCGTCGTAAAATATGGAAAGGATATTAAAAGCTTTTTAGTATTTTGAATAGTCATCGATTTAATTTTATTTTTTGACCGCATCTAGTATAATCTAGTGTATAATATATTATGATTTTTTGACCGAAACTTGCATTTCAATAAGTTTCATAGAATCTAGTTTTTAGATGATTTTTTGAATGTACTTCCATCATAACCTTCCTTCTCTACACATAAAAATGATATGATAAGTTTCATATCATTTCGAACATTCGTCGATTTAATTTGATTTTTTGTCCGAAACTAGTATAAACTTGTGTAGAGTACATTACAGTTTTCTGAAAGAAACTGGCATTTCAAAAAATTTCATAGAATCTAATTTTTAGATTGTTTTTTGCATGGACATCCATCATAACCTTCCCTCTTAACACATAGGAAGGAACTGAAAAAGCTTCAAATCATATCAAACATTCCTGGATTTAATTTGAATTTTTGTTCGAAACTAGTAAAAATTGTGTAGAGTAAATTATAATTTTTTGAAAGAAACAAGCATTTCAACAAGATTCATATAATCTAATTTTGCGATGATTTTTATTTGTATGGACTTACCTAATAACTTTTCCTCGTAACATATAGAAAGGATCTGAAGAGTTTCGAATCATTTCGAATAATCCTTGATTTAGTTTGATTTTTTGACTGAAACTAGTATAAACTAGTTAATAATATATTATGATTTTGGTCCGAAACTTGTAATTCTAAAAGTTTCATAGAATCTAATTTTTAGATGGTTTTTTGCATGGACTTTCGTCGTAAAATATAGAAAGGATATGAAAGGCTTTTTAGAATTTCGAACAGTCATCTATTTATTTGATTTTTTTTTTACCGAAACTAGTATAAACTAGTGTATAATATATTGTGATTTTTGAACCGAAAATTGTAATTCGAAAAGTTTCATACAATCAAATTTTTAGATGATTTTTTGCATGGACTTCCGTCGTAAAATATAGAAAGGATATGGAAAATTTTTTAGCATTTCGAACGTTCATCGATTTACTTTTAATTTTTTTGACCCAACTATTATAAACTAGTGTATAATATATTATGATTTCTTTGCAATTCGAAAAGTTTCATAGAATCTAATTTTTAGATGATTTTTTGCATGAACTTTTGTCGTAAAATATATAAAGTATATGAAAGGATTTCTAGCATTTTGAACAGTCATCGATTTACTTTGATTTTTTTGACAGAAACTAGTATAAACTTGTGTATAATATATATTATGAGTTTTGGACCGAAACTTGTAATACGAAAAGTTTCATAGATTCTAATTTTTAGATGATTTTTTCATGGCCTTCCATCCTAAAATATAGAAAGGATATGAAAAGTCTTTTAGCGTTCCAAATTGTCATCGATTTACTTTGATTTTTTGACCGAAACTAGTATAAACTAGTGTATAATATATTATGATTTTTGGATCGAAACTCGTAATTCAAAAAGTTTTATAGAATCTAATTTTTAGATGATTTTTTTCATGGACTTCCGTCGTAAAATATTGAAAGGATATGAAAAGCTTTTTAGCATTTTGAAAAGTCATCGATTTAATTTGATATTTTGACCGCATTTAGTATAATCTAGTGTATAATATATTATGATTTTTTGACCGAAACTTGCATTTCAAAAAGTTTCATAGAATCTAGTTTTTAGATGATTTTTTGAATGTACTTACATCATAACCTTCCCTCTTAACACATAAAAAGGATATGATAAGTTTCATATCATTTCGAACATTCGTCGATATAATTTGATTTTTTGTCCGAAACTAGTATAAACTTGTGTAGAGTACATTACAATTTTCTGAAAGAAACTGGCATTTCAAAAAATTTCATAGAATCTAATTTTTAGATTGTTTTTTGCATGGACATCCATCTTAACCTTCCCTCTTAACACATAGGAAGGAACTGCAAAAGCTTCAAATCATATCAAACATTCCTGGATTTAATTTGAATTTTTGTTCGAAACTAGTAAAAATTGTGTAGAGTATATTATAATTTTTTGAAAGAAACAAGCATTTCAAAAAGATTCATATAATCTAATTTTGCGATGATTTTTATTTGTATGGACTTACCTAATAACTTTTCCTCGTAACATATAGAAAGGATCTGAAGAGTTTCGAATCATTTCGAATAATCCTTGATTTAGTTTGATTTTTTGACTGAAACTAGTATAAACTAGTTAATAATATATTATGATTTTGGTCCGAAACTTGTAATTCTAAAAGTTTCATAGAATCTAATTTTTAGATGGTTTTTTGCATGGACTTCCGTCGTAAAATATAGAAAGGTTATAAAAGGCTTTTTAGAATTTCGAACAGTCATCTATTTATTTGATTTTTTTTTACCGAAACTAGTATAAACTAGTGTATAATATATTATGATTTTTGGACCGAAAATTGTAATTCGAAAAGTTTCATACAATCAAATTTTTAGATGATTTTTTGCATGGACTTCCGTCGTAAAATATAGAAAGGATATGAAAAGCTTTTTAGCATTTCGAACGTTCATCGATTTACTTTTAATTTTTTTGACCCAACTAGTATAAACTAGTGTATAATATATTATGATTTTTTTTCAATTCGAAAAGTTTCATAGAATCTAATTTTTAGATGATTTTTTGCATGAACTTTTGTCGTAAAATATATAAAGTATATGAAAGGATTTCTAGCATTTTGAACAGTCATCGATTTACTTTGATTTTTTGACAGAAACTAGTATAAACTTGTGTATAATATATATTATGAGTTTTGGACTGAAACTTGTAATACGAAAAGTTTCATAGATTCTAATTTTTAGATGATTTTTTCATGGCCTTCCATCCTAAAATATAGAAAGGATATGAAAAGTCTTTTAGCGTTCCAAACTGTCATCGATTTACTTTGATTTTTTGACCGAAACTAGTATAAACTAGTGTATAATATATTATGATTTTTGGATCGAAACTCGTAATTCAAAAAGTTTTATAGAATCTAATTTTTAGATGATTTTTTTCATGGACTTCCGTCGTAAAATATTGAAAGGATATGAAAAGCTTTTTAGCATTTTGAAAAGTCATCGATTTAATTTGATATTTTGACCGCATTTAGTATAATCTAGTGTATAATATATTATGATTTTTTGACCGAAACTTGCATTTCAAAAAGTTTCATAGAATCTAGTTTTTAGATGATTTTTTGAATGTACTTACATCATAACCTTCCCTCTTAACACATAAAAAGGATATGATAAGTTTCATATCATTTCGAACATTCGTCGATATAATTTGATTTTTTGTCCGAAACTAGTATAAACTTGTGTAGAGTACATTACAATTTTCTGAAAGAAACTGGCATTTCAAAAAATTTCATAGAATCTAATTTTTAGATTGTTTTTTGCATGGACATCCATCTTAACCTTCCCTCTTAACACATAGGAAGGAACTGCAAAAGCTTCAAATCATATCAAACATTCCTGGATTTAATTTGAATTTTTGTTCGAAACTAGTAAAAATTGTGTAGAGTATATTATAATTTTTTGAAAGAAACAAGCATTTCAAAAAGATTCATATAATCTAATTTTGCGATGATTTTTATTTGTATGGACTTACCTAATAACTTTTCCTCGTAACATATAGAAAGGATCTGAAGAGTTTCGAATCATTTCGAATAATCCTTGATTTAGTTTGATTTTTTGACTGAAACTAGTATAAACTAGTTAATAATATATTATGATTTTGGTCCGAAACTTGTAATTCTAAAAGTTTCATAGAATCTAATTTTTAGATGGTTTTTTGCATGGACTTCCGTCGTAAAATATAGAAAGGTTATAAAAGGCTTTTTAGAATTTCGAACAGTCATCTATTTATTTGATTTTTTTTTACCGAAACTAGTATAAACTAGTGTATAATATATTATGATTTTTGGACCGAAAATTGTAATTCGAAAAGTTTCATACAATCAAATTTTTAGATGATTTTTTGCATGGACTTCCGTCGTAAAATATAGAAAGGATATGAAAAGCTTTTTAGCATTTCGAACGTTCATCGATTTACTTTTAATTTTTTTGACCCAACTAGTATAAACTAGTGTATAATATATTATGATTTTTTTTCAATTCGAAAAGTTTCATAGAATCTAATTTTTAGATGATTTTTTGCATGAACTTTTGTCGTAAAATATATAAAGTATATGAAAGGATTTCTAGCATTTTGAACAGTCATCGATTTACTTTGATTTTTTGACAGAAACTAGTATATACTTGTGTATAATATATATTATGAGTTTTGGACTGAAACTTGTAATACGAAAAGTTTCATAGATTCTAATTTTTAGATGATTTTTTGCATGACCTTCCATCCTAAAATATAGAAAGGATATGAAAAGTCTTTTAGCATTCCGAACTGTCATCGATTTACTTTGATTTTTTGACCGAAACTAGTATAAACTAGTGTATAATATATTATGATTTTTGGATCGAAACTCGTAATTCAAAAAGTTTCATAGAATCTAATTTTTAGATGATTTTTTTCATGGACTTCCGTCGTAAAATATGGAAAGGATATTAAAAGCTTTTTAGTATTTTGAATAGTCATCGATTTAATTTTATTTTTTGACCGCATCTAGTATAATCTAGTGTATAATATATTATGATTTTTTGACCGAAACTTGCATTTCAAAAAGTTTCATAGAATCTAGTTTTTAGATGATTTTTTGAATGTACTTCCATCATAACCTTCCTTCTCTACACATAAAAATGATATGATAAGTTTCATATCATTTCGAACATTCGTCGATTTAATTTGATTTTTTGTCCGAAACTAGTATAAACTTGTGTAGAGTACATTACAGTTTTCTGAAAGAAACTGGCATTTCAAAAAATTTCATAGAATCTAATTTTTAGATTGTTTTTTGCATGGACATCCATCATAACCTTCCCTCTTAACACATAGGAAGGAACTGAAAAAGCTTCAAATCATATCAAACATTCCTGGATTTAATTTGAATTTTTGTTCGAAACTAGTAAAAATTGTGTAGAGTATATTATAATTTTTTGAAAGAAACAAGCATTTCAACAAGATTCATATAATCTAATTTTGCGATGATTTTTATTTGTATGGACTTACCAAATAACTTTTCCTCGTAACATATAGAAAGGATCTGAAGAGTTTCGAATCATTTCGAACAATCCTCGATTTAGTTTGATTTTTTGACCGAAACTAGTATAAACTAGTGTATAATATATTATGATTTTGGTCCGAAACTTGTAATTCTAAAAGTTTCATAGAATCTAATTTTTAGATGGTTTTTTGCATGGACTTTCGTCGTAAAATATAGAAAGGATATGAAAGGCTTTTTAGAATTTCGAACAGTCATCTATTTATTTGATTTTTTTTACCGAAACTAGTATAAACTAGTGTATAATATATTATGATTTTTGGACCGAAAATTGTAATTTGAAAAGTTTCATACAATCAAATTTTTAGATGATTTTTTGCATGGACTTCCGTCGTAAAATATAGAAAGGATATGAAATGCTTTTTAGCATTTCGAATGTTCATCGATTTACTTTTAATTTTTTTGACCCAACTAGTATAAACTAGTGTATAATATATTATGATTTTTTTTTCAATTCGAAAAGTTTCATAGAATCTAATTTTTAGATGATTTTTTGCATGAACTTTTGTCGTAAAATATATAAAGTATATGAAAGGATTTCTAGCATTTTGAACAGTCATCGATTTACTTTGATTTTTTGACAGAAACTAGTATAAACTTGTGTATAATATATATTATGAGTTTTGGTCCGAAACTTGTAATACGAAAAGTTTCATAGATTCTAATTTTTAGATGATTTTTTCATGGCCTTCCATCCTAAAATATAGAAAGGATATAAAAAGTCTTTTAGTGTTCCGAACTTTCATCGATTTACTTTGATTTTTTGACCGAAACTAGTATAAACTAGTGTATAATATATTATGATTTTTGGATCGAAACTCGTAATTCAAAAAGTTTCATAGAATCTAATTTTTAGATGATTTTTTTCATGGACAAATATGGAAAGGATATGAAAAGCTTTTTAGCATTTTGAAAAGTCATCGATTTAATTTGATATTTTGACCGCATCTAGTATAATCTAGTGTATAATATATTATGATTTTTTGACCGAAACTTGCATTTCAAAAAGTTTCATAGAATCTAGTTTTTAGATGATTTTTTGAATGTACTTACATCATAACCTTCCCTCTTAACACATAAAAAGGATATGATAAGTTTCATATCATTTCGAACATTCGTCGATTTAATTTGATTTTTTGTCCGAAACTAGTATAAACTTGTGTAGAGTACATTACAATTTTCTGAAAGAAACTGGCATTTCAAAAAATTTCATAGAATCCAATTTTTAGATTTTTTTTTGCATGGACATCCATCATAACCTTCCTTCTTAACACATAGGAAGGAACTGAAAAAGCTTCAAATCATATCAAACATTCCTCGATTTAATTTGAATTTTTGTTCGAAACTAGTAAAATTTGTGTAGAGTATATTATAATTTTTTGAAAGATACAAGCATTTCAACAAGATTCATATAATCTAATTTTGCGATGATTTTTATTTGTATGGACTTACCAAATAACTTTTCCTCGTAACATATAGAAAGGATCTGAAGAGTTTCGAATCATTTCGAACAATCCTCGATTTAGTTTGATTTTTTGACCGAAACTAGTATAAACTAGTGTATAATATATTATGATTTTGGTCCGAAACTTGTAATTCTAAAAGTTTCATAGAATCTAATTTTTAGATGGTTTTTTGCATGGACTTTCGTCGTAAAATATAGAAAGGATATGAAAGGCTTTTTAGAATTTCGAACAGTTATCTATTTATTTGATATTTTTTACCGAAACTAGTATTAACTAGTGTATAATATATTATGATTTTTGGACCGAAAATTGTAATTCGAAAAGTTTCATACAATCAAATTTTTAGATGATTTTTTGCATGGACTTCCGTCGTAAAATATAGAAAGGATATGAAAAGCTTTTTAGCATTTCGAACGTTCATCGATTTACTTTTAATTTTTTTGACCCAACTAGTATAAACTAGTGCATAATATATTATGATTTTTTTTTCAATTCGAAAAGTTTCATAGAATCTAATTTTTAGATGATTTTTTGCATGAACTTTTGTCGTAAAATATATAAAGTATATGAAAGGATTTCTAGCATTTTGAACAGTCATCGATTTACTTTGATTTTTTGACAGAAACTAGTATAAGCTTGTGTATAATATATATTATGAGTTTTGGACTGAAACTTGTAATACGAAAAGTTTCATAGATTCTAATTTTTAGATGATTTTTTCATGGCCTTCCATCCTAAAATATAGAAAGGATATAAAAAGTCTTTTAGTGTTCCGAACTGTCATCGATTTACTTTGATTTTTTGACCGAAACTAGTATAAACTAGTGTATAATATATTATGATTTTTGGATCGAAACTCGTAATTCAAAAAGTTTCATAGAATCTAATTTTTAGATGATTTTTTTCATGGACAAATATGGAAAGGATATGAAAATCTTTTTAGCATTTTGAAAAGTCATCGATTTAATTTGATATTTTGACCGCATCTAGTATAATCTAGTGTATAATATATTATGATTTTTTGACCGAAACATGCATTTCAAAAAGTTTCATAGAATCTAGTTTTTAGATGATTTTTTGAATGTACTTACATCATAACCTTCCCTCTTAACACATAAAAAGGATATGATAAGTTTCATATCATTTCGAACATTCGTCGATTTAATTTGATTTTTTGTCCGAAACTAGTATAAACTTGTGTAGAGTACATTACAATTTTCTGAAAGAAACTGGCATTTCAAAAAATTTCATAGAATCTAATTTTTAGATTGTTTTTTGCATGGACATCCATCATAACCTTCCTTCTTAACACATAGGAAGGAACTGAAAAAGCTTCAAATCATATCAAACATTCCTCGATTTAATTTGAATTTTTGTTCGAAACTAGTAAAATTTGTGTAGAGTATATTATAATTTTTTGAAAGATACAAGCATTTCAACAAGATTCATATAATCTAATTTTGCGATGATTTTTATTTGTATGGACTTACCAAATAACTTTTCCTCGTAACATATAGAAAGGATCTGAAGAGTTTCGAATCATTTCGAACAATCCTCGATTTAGTTTGATTTTTTGACCGAAACTAGTATAAACTAGTGTATAATATATTATGATTTTGGTCCGAAACTTGTAATTCTAAAAGTTTCATAGAATCTAATTTTTAGATGGTTTTTTGCATGGACTTTCGTCGTAAAATATAGAAAGGATATGAAAGGCTTTTTAGAATTTCGAACAGTTATCTATTTATTTGATATTTTTTACCGAAACTAGTATTAACTAGTGTATAATATATTATGATTTTTGGACCGAAAATTGTAATTCGAAAAGTTTCATACAATCAAATTTTTAGATGATTTTTTGCATGGACTTCCGTCGTAAAATATAGAAAGGATATGAAAAGCTTTTTAGCATTTCGAACGTTCATCGATTTACTTTTAATTTTTTTGACCCAACTAGTATAAACTAGTGCATAATATATTATGATTTTTTTTTCAATTCGAAAAGTTTCATAGAATCTAATTTTTAGATGATTTTTTGCATGAACTTTTGTCGTAAAATATATAAAGTATATGAAAGGATTTCTAGCATTTTGAACAGTCATCGATTTACTTTGATTTTTTGACAGAAACTAGTATAAGCTTGTGTATAATATATATTATGAGTTTTGGACTGAAACTTGTAATACGAAAAGTTTCATAGATTCTAATTTTTAGATGATTTTTTCATGGCCTTCCATCCTAAAATATAGAAAGGATATAAAAAGTCTTTTAGTGTTCCGAACTGTCATCGATTTACTTTGATTTTTTGACCGAAACTAGTATAAACTAGTGTATAATATATTATGATTTTTGGATCGAAACTCGTAATTCAAAAAGTTTCATAGAATCTAATTTTTAGATGATTTTTTTCATGGACAAATATGGAAAGGATATGAAAATCTTTTTAGCATTTTGAAAAGTCATCGATTTAATTTGATATTTTGACCGCATCTAGTATAATCTAGTGTATAATATATTATGATTTTTTGACCGAAACATGCATTTCAAAAAGTTTCATAGAATCTAGTTTTTAGATGATTTTTTGAATGTACTTACATCATAACCTTCCCTCTTAACACATAAAAAGGATATGATAAGTTTCATATCATTTCGAACATTCGTCGATTTAATTTGATTTTTTGTCCGAAACTAGTATAAACTTGTGTAGAGTACATTACAATTTTCTGAAAGAAACTGGCATTTCAAAAAATTTCATAGAATCTAATTTTTAGATTGTTTTTTGCATGGACATCCATCATAACCTTCCTTCTTAACACATAGGAAGGAACTGAAAAAGCTTCAAATCATATCAAACATTCCTCGATTTAATTTGAATTTTTGTTCGAAACTAGTAAAATTTGTGTAGAGTATATTATAATTTTTTGAAAGATACAAGCATTTCAACAAGATTCATATAATCTAATTTTGCGATGATTTTTATTTGTATGGACTTACCAAATAACTTTTCCTCGTAACATATAGAAAGGATCTGAAGAGTTTCGAATCATTTCGAACAATCCTCGATTTAGTTTGATTTTTTGACCGAAACTAGTATAAACTAGTGTATAATATATTATGATTTTGGTCCGAAACTTGTAATTCTAAAAGTTTCATAGAATCTAATTTTTAGATGGTTTTTTGCATGGACTTTCGTCGTAAAATATAGAAAGGTTATGAAAGGCTTTTTAGAATTTCGAACAGTCATCTATTTATTTGATTTTTTTTACCGAAACTAGTATTAACTAGTGTATAATATATTATGATTTTTGGACCGAAAATTGTAATTCGAAAAGTTTCATACAATCAAATTTTTAGATGATTTTTTGCATGGACTTCCGTCGTAAAATATAGAAAGGATATGAAAAGCTTTTTAGCATTTCGAACGTTCATCGATTTACTTTTAATTTTTTTGACCCAACTAGTATAAACTAGTGCATAATATATTATGATTTTTTTTTCAATTCGAAAAGTTTCATAGAATCTAATTTTTAGATGATTTTTTGCATGAACTTTTGTCGTAAAATATATAAAGTATATGAAAGGATTTCTAGCATTTTGAACAGTCATCGATTTACTTTGATTTTTTGACAGAAACTAGTATAAACTTGTGTATAATATATATTATGAGTTTTGGACTGAAACTTGTAATACGAAAAGTTTCATAGATTCTAATTTTAAGATGATTTTTTGCATGACCTTCCATCCTAAAATATAGAAAGGATATGAAAAGTCTTTTAGCATTCCGAACTGTCATCGATTTACTTTGATTTTTTGACCGAAACTAGTATAAACTAGTGTATAATATATTATGATTTTTGGATCGAAACTCGTAATTCAAAAAGTTTCATAGAATCTAATTTTTAGATGATTTTTTTCATGGACTTCCGTCGTAAAATATGGAAAGGATATTAAAAGCTTTTTAGTATTTTGAATAGTCATCGATTTAATTTTATTTTTTGACCGCATCTAGTATAATCTAGTGTATAATATATTATGATTTTTTGACCGAAACTTGCATTTCAAAAAGTTTCATAGAATCTAGTTTTTAGATGATTTTTTGAATGTACTTCCATCATAACCTTCCTTCTCTACACATAAAAATGATATGATAAGTTTCATATCATTTCGAACATTCGTCGATTTAATTTGATTTTTTGTCCGAAACTAGTATATACTTGTGTAGAGTACATTACAGTTTTCTGAAAGAAACTGGCATTTCAAAAAATTTCATAGAATCTAATTTTTAGATTGTTTTTTGCATGGACATCCATCATAACCTTCCCTCTTAACACATAGGAAGGAACTGAAAAAGCTTCAAATCATATCAAACATTCCTGGATTTAATTTGAATTTTTGTTCGAAACTAGTAAAAATTGTGTAGAGTATATTATAATTTTTTGAAAGAAACAAGCATTTCAACAAGATTCATATAATCTAATTTTGCGATGATTTTTATTTGTATGGACTTACGTAATAACTTTTCCTCGTAACATATAGAAAGGATCTGAAGAGTTTCGAATCATTTCGAACAATCCTCGATTTAGTTTGATTTTTTGACCGAAACTAGTATAAACTAGTGTATAATATATTATGATTTTGGTCCGAAATTTGTAATTCTAAAAGTTTCATAGAATCTAATTTTTAGATGGTTTTTTGCATGGACTTTCGTCGTAAAATATAGAAAGGATATGAAAGGCTTTTTAGAATTTCGAACAGTCATCTATTAATTTGATTTTTTTTACCGAAACTAGTATAAACTAGTGTATAATATATTATGATTTTTGGACCGAAAATTGTAATTTGAAAAGTTTCATACAATCAAATTTTTAGATGATTTTTTGCATGGACTTCCGTCGTAAAATATAGAAAGGATATGAAATGCTTTTTAGCATTTCAAACGTTCATCGATTTACTTTTAATTTTTTTGACCCAACTAGTATAAACTAGTGTATAATATATTATGATTTTTTTTTCAATTCGAAAAGTTTCATAGAATCTAATTTTTAGATGATTTTTTGCATGAACTTTTGTCGTAAAATATATAAAGTATATGAAAGGATTTCTAGCATTTTGAACAGTCATCAATTTACTTTGATTTTTTTGACAGAAACTAGTATAAACTTGTGTATAATATATATTATGAGTTTTGGACCGAAACTTGTAATACGAAAAGTTTCATAGATTCTAATTTTTAGATGATTTTTTCATGGCCTTCCATCCTAAAATATAGAAAGGATATAAAAAGTCTTTTAGTGTTCCGAACTTTCATCGATTTACTTTGATTTTTTGACCGAAACTAGTATAAACTAGTGTATAATATATTATGATTTTTGGATCGAAACTCGTAATTCAAAAAGTTTCATAGAATCTAATTTTTAGATGATTTTTTTCATGGACAAATATGGAAAGGATATGAAAAGCTTTTTAGCATTTTGAAAAGTCATCGATTTAATTTGATATTTTGACCGCATCTAGTATAATCTAGTGTATAATATATTATGATTTTTTGACCGAAACTTGCATTTCAAAAAGTTTCATAGAATCTAGTTTTTAGATGATTTTTTGAATGTACTTACATCATAACCTTCCCTCTTAACACATAAAAAGGATATGATAAGTTTCATATCATTTCGAACATTCGTCGATTTAATTTGATTTTTTGTCCGAAACTAGTATAAACTTGTGTAGAGTACATTACAATTTTCTGAAAGAAACTGGCATTTCAAAAAATTTCATAGAATCTAATTTTTAGATTGTTTTTTGCATGGACATCCATCATAACCTTCCTTCTTAACACATAGGAAGGAACTAAAAAAGCTTCAAATCATATCAAACATTCCTCGATTTAATTTGAATTTTTGTTCGAAACTAGTAAAATTTGTGTAGAGTATATTATAATTTTTTGAAAGATACAAGCATTTCAACAAGATTCATATAATCTAATTTTGCGATGATTTTTATTTGTATGGACTTACCAAATAACTTTTCCTCGTAACATATAGAAAGGATCTGAAGAGTTTCGAATCATTTCGAACAATCCTCGATTTAGTTTGATTTTTTGACCGAAACTAGTATAAACTAGTGTATAATATATTATGATTTTGGTCCGAAACTTGTAATTCTAAAAGTTTCATAGAATCTAATTTTTAGATGGTTTTTTGCATGGACTTTCGTCGTAAAATATAGAAAGGATATGAAAGGCTTTTTAGAATTTCGAACAGTCATCTATTTATTTGATATTTTTTACCGAAACTAGTATTAACTAGTGTATAATATATTATGATTTTTGGACCGAAAATTGTAATTCGAAAAGTTTCATACAATCAAATTTTTAGATGATTTTTTGCATGGACTTCCGTCGTAAAATATAGAAAGGATATGAAAAGCTTTTTAGCATTTCGAACGTTCATCGATTTACTTTTAATTTTTTTGACCCAACTAGTATAAACTAGTGTATAATATATTATGATTTTTTTTTCAATTCGAAAAGTTTCATAGAATCTAATTTTTAGATGATTTTTTGCATGAACTTTTGTCGTAAAATATATAAAGTATATGAAAGGATTTCTAGCATTTTGAACAGTCATCGATTTACTTTGATTTTTTGACAGAAACTAGTATAAACTTGTGTATAATATATATTATGAGTTTTGGACTGAAACTTGTAATACGAAAAGTTTCATAGATTCTAATTTTTAGATGATTTTTTCATGGCCTTCCATCCTAAAATATAGAAAGGATATAAAAAGTCTTTTAGTGTTCTGAACTGTCATCGATTTACTTTGATTTTTTGACCGAAACTAGTATAAACTAGTGTATAATATATTATGATTTTTGGATCGAAACTCGTAATTCAAAAAGTTTCATAGAATCTAATTTTTAGATTATTTTTTTCATGGACAAATATGGAAAGGATATGAAAAGCTTTTTAGCATTTTGAAAAGTCATCGATTTAATTTGATATTTTGACCGCATCTAGTATAATCTAGTGTATAATATATTATGATTTTTTGACCGAAACATGCATTTCAAAAAGTTTCATAGAATCTAGTTTTTAGATGATTTTTTGAATGTACTTACATCATAACCTTCCCTCTTAACACATAAAAAGGATATGATAAGTTTCATATCATTTCGAACATTCGTCGATATAATTTGATTTTTTGTCCGAAACTAGTATAAACTTGTGTAGAGTACATTACAATTTTCTGAAAGAAACTGGCATTTCAAAAAATTTCATAGAATCTAATTTTTAGATTGTTTTTTGCATGGACATCCATCTTAACCTTCCCTCTTAACACATAGGAAGGAACTGCAAAAGCTTCAAATCATATCAAACATTCCTGGATTTAATTTGAATTTTTGTTCGAAACTAGTAAAAATTGTGTAGAGTATATTATAATTTTTTGAAAGAAACAAGCATTTCAAAAAGATTCATATAATCTAATTTTGCGATGATTTTTATTTGTATGGACTTACCTAATAACTTTTCCTCGTAACATATAGAAAGGATCTGAAGAGTTTCGAATCATTTCGAATAATCCTTGATTTAGTTTGATTTTTTGACTGAAACTAGTATAAACTAGTTAATAATATATTATGATTTTGGTCCGAAACTTGTAATTCTAAAAGTTTCATAGAATCTAATTTTTAGATGGTTTTTTGCATGGACTTCCGTCGTAAAATATAGAAAGGTTATAAAAGGCTTTTTAGAATTTCGAACAGTCATCTATTTATTTGATTTTTTTTTACCGAAACTAGTATAAACTAGTGTATAATATATTATGATTTTTGGACCGAAAATTGTAATTCGAAAAGTTTCATACAATCAAATTTTTAGATGATTTTTTGCATGGACTTCCATCGTAAAATATAGAAAGGATATGAAAAGCTTTTTAGCATTTCGAACGTTCATCGATTTACTTTTAATTTTTTTGACCCAACTAGTATAAACTAGTGTATAATATATTATGATTTTTTTTCAATTCGAAAAGTTTCATAGAATCTAATTTTTAGATGATTTTTTGCATGAACTTTTGTCGTAAAATATATAAAGTATATGAAAGGATTTCTAGCATTTTGAACAGTCATCGATTTACTTTGATTTTTTGACAGAAACTAGTATAAACTTGTGTATAATATATATTATGAGTTTTGGACTGAAACTTGTAATACGAAAAGTTTCATAGATTCTAATTTTTAGATGATTTTTTGCATGACCTTCCATCCTAAAATATAGAAAGGATATGAAAAGTCTTTTAGCATTCCGAACTGTCATCGATTTACTTTGATTTTTTGACCGAAACTAGTATAAACTAGTGTATAATATATTATGATTTTTGGATCGAAACTCGTAATTCAAAAAGTTTCATAGAATCTAATTTTTAGATGATTTTTTTCATGGACTTCCGTCGTAAAATATGGAAAGGATATTAAAAGCTTTTTAGTATTTTGAATAGTCATCGATTTAATTTTATTTTTTGACCGCATCTAGTATAATCTAGTGTATAATATATTATGATTTTTTGACCGAAACTTGCATTTCAAAAAGTTTCATAGAATCTAGTTTTTAGATGATTTTTTGAATGTACTTCCATCATAACCTTCCTTCTCTACACATAAAAATGATATGATAAGTTTCATATCATTTCGAACATTCGTCGATTTAATTTGATTTTTTGTCCGAAACTAGTATAAACTTGTGTAGAGTACATTACAGTTTTCTGAAAGAAACTGGCATTTAAAAAAATTTCATAGAATCTAATTTTTAGATTGTTTTTTGCATGGACATCCATCATAACCTTCCCTCTTAACACATAGGAAGGAACTGAAAAAGCTTCAAATCATATCAAACATTCCTGGATTTAATTTGAATTTTTGTTCGAAACTAGTAATAATTGTGTAGAGTATATTATAATTTTTTGAAAGAAACAAGCATTTCAAAAAGATTCATATAATCTAATTTTGCGATGATTTTTATTTGTATGGACTTACCTAATAACTTTTCCTCGTAACATATAGAAAGGATCTGAAGAGTTTCGAATCATTTCGAATAATCCTTGATTTAGTTTGATTTTTTGACTGAAACTAGTATAAACTAGTTAATAATATATTATGATTTTGGTCCGAAACTTGTAATTCTAAAAGTTTCATAGAATCTAATTTTTAGATGGTTTTTTGCATGGACTTCCGTCGTAAAATATAGAAAGGTTATAAAAGGCTTTTTAGAATTTCGAACAGTCATCTATTTATTTGATTTTTTTTTACCGAAACTAGTATAAACTAGTGTATAATATATTATGATTTTTGGACCGAAAATTGTAATTCGAAAAGTTTCATACAATCAAATTTTTAGATGATTTTTTGCATGGACTTCCATCGTAAAATATAGAAAGGATATGAAAAGCTTTTTAGCATTTCGAACGTTCATCGATTTACTTTTAATTTTTTTGACCCAACTAGTATAAACTAGTGTATAATATATTATGATTTTTTTTCAATTCGAAAAGTTTCATAGAATCTAATTTTTAGATGATTTTTTGCATGAACTTTTGTCGTAAAATATATAAAGTATATGAAAGGATTTCTAGCATTTTGAACAGTCATCGATTTACTTTGATTTTTTGACAGAAACTAGTATAAACTTGTGTATAATATATATTATGAGTTTTGGACTGAAACTTGTAATACGAAAAGTTTCATAGATTCTAATTTTTAGATGATTTTTTCATGGCCTTCCATCCTAAAATATAGAAAGGATATAAAAAGTCTTTTAGTGTTCTGAACTGTCATCGATTTACTTTGATTTTTTGACCGAAACTAGTATAAACTAGTGTATAATATATTATGATTTTTGGATCGAAACTCGTAATTCAAAAAGTTTCATAGAATCTAATTTTTAGATGATTTTTTTCATGGACAAATATGGAAAGGATATGAAAAGCTTTTTAGCATTTTGAAAAGTCATCGATTTAATTTGATATTTTGACCGCATCTAGTATAATCTAGTGTATAATATATTATGATTTTTTGACCGAAACTTGCATTTCAAAAAGTTTCATAGAATCTAGTTTTTAGATGATTTTTTGAATGTACTTACATCATAACCTTCCCTCTTAACACATAAAAAGGATATGATAAGTTTCATATCATTTCGAACATTCGTCGATATAATTTGATTTTTTGTCCGAAACTAGTATAAACTTGTGTAGAGTACATTACAATTTTCTGAAAGAAACTGGCATTTCAAAAAATTTCATAGAATCTAATTTTTAGATTGTTTTTTGCATGGACATCCATCTTAACCTTCCCTCTTAACACATAGGAAGGAACTGCAAAAGCTTCAAATCATATCAAACATTCCTGGATTTAATTTGAATTTTTGTTCGAAACTAGTAAAAATTGTGTAGAGTATATTATAATTTTTTGAAAGAAACAAGCATTTCAAAAAGATTCATATAATCTAATTTTGCGATGATTTTTATTTGTATGGACTTACCTAATAACTTTTCCTCGTAACATATAGAAAGGATCTGAAGAGTTTCGAATCATTTCGAATAATCCTTGATTTAGTTTGATTTTTTGACTGAAACTAGTATAAACTAGTTAATAATATATTATGATTTTGGTCCGAAACTTGTAATTCTAAAAGTTTCATAGAATCTAATTTTTAGATGGTTTTTTGCATGGACTTCCGTCGTAAAATATAGAAAGGTTATAAAAGGCTTTTTAGAATTTCGAACAGTCATATATTTATTTGATTTTTTTTTACCGAAACTAGTATAAACTAGTGTATAATATATTATGATTTTTGGACCGAAAATTGTAATTCGAAAAGTTTCATACAATCAAATTTTTAGATGATTTTTTGCATGGACTTCCGTCGTAAAATATAGAAAGGATATGAAAAGCTTTTTAGCATTTCGAACGTTCATCGATTTACTTTTAATTTTTTTGACCCAACTAGTATAAACTAGTGTATAATATATTATGATTTTTTTTCAATTCGAAAAGTTTCATAGAATCTAATTTTTAGATGATTTTTTGCATGAACTTTTGTCGTAAAATATATAAAGTATATGAAAGGATTTCTAGCATTTTGAACAGTCATCGATTTACTTTGATTTTTTGACAGAAACTAGTATAAACTTGTGTATAATATATATTATGAGTTTTGGACTGAAACTTGTAATACGAAAAGTTTCATAGATTCTAATTTTTAGATGATTTTTTGCATGACCTTCCATCCTAAAATATAGAAAGGATATGAAAAGTCTTTTAGCATTCCGAACTGTCATCGATTTACTTTGATTTTTTGACCGAAACTAGTATAAACTAGTGTATAATATATTATGATTTTTGGATCGAAACTCGTAATTCAAAAAGTTTCATAGAATCTAATTTTTAGATGATTTTTTTCATGGACTTCCGTCGTAAAATATGGAAAGGATATTAAAAGCTTTTTAGTCTTTTGAATAGTCATCGATTTTATTTTATTTTTTGACCGCATCTAGTATAATCTAGTGTATAATATATTATGATTTTTTGACCGAAACTTGCATTTCAAAAAGTTTCATAGAATCTAGTTTTTAGATGATTTTTTGAATGTACTTCCATCATAACCTTCCTTCTCTACACATAAAAATGATATGATAAGTTTCATATCATTTCGAACATTCGTCGATTTAATTTGATTTTTTGTCCGAAACTAGTATAAACTTGTGTAGAGTACATTACAGTTTTCTGAAAGAAACTGGCATTTAAAAAAATTTCATAGAATCTAATTTTTAGATTGTTTTTTGCATGGACATCCATCATAACCTTCCCTCTTAACACATAGGAAGGAACTGAAAAAGCTTCAAATCATATCAAACATTCCTGGATTTAATTTGAATTTTTGTTCGAAACTAGTAATAATTGTGTAGAGTATATTATAATTTTTTGAAAGAAACAAGCATTTCAAAAAGATTCATATAATCTAATTTTGCGATGATTTTTATTTGTATGGACTTACCTAATAACTTTTCCTCGTAACATATAGAAAGGATCTGAAGAGTTTCGAATCATTTTGAACAATCCTCGATTTAGTTTGATTTTTTGATCGAAACTAGTATAAACTAGTGTATAATATATTATGATTTTGGTCCGAAATTTGTAATTCTAAAAGTTTCATAGAATCTAATTTTTAGATGGTTTTTTGCATGGACTTTCGTCGTAAAATATAGAAAGGATATGAAAGGCTTTTTAGAATTTCGAACAGTCATCTATTAATTTGATTTTTTTTACCGAAACTAGTATAAACTAGTGTATAATATATTATGATTTTTGGACCGAAAATTGTAATTTGAAAAGTTTCATACAATCAAATTTTTAGATGATTTTTTGCATGGACTTCCGTCGTAAAATATAGAAAGGATATGAAATGCTTTTTAGCATTTCAAACGTTCATCGATTTACTTTTAATTTTTTTGACCCAACTAGTATAAACTAGTGTATAATATATTATGATTTTTTTTTCAATTCGAAAAGTTTCATAGAATCTAATTTTTAGATGATTTTTTGCATGAACTTTTGTCGTAAAATATATAAAGTATATGAAAGGATTTCTAGCATTTTGAATAGTCATCAATTTACTTTGATTTTTTTGACAGAAACTAGTATAAACTTGTGTATAATATATATTATGAGTTTTGGACCGAAACTTGTAATACGAAAAGTTTCATAGATTCTAATTTTTAGATGATTTTTTCATGGCCTTCCATCCTAAAATATAGAAAGGATATAAAAAGTCTTTTAGTGTTCCGAACTTTCATCGATTTACTTTGATTTTTTGACCGAAACTAGTATAAACTAGTGTATAATATATTATGATTTTTGGATCGAAACTCGTAATTCAAAAAGTTTCATAGAATCTAATTTTTAGATGATTTTTTTCATGGACAAATATGGAAAGGATATGAAAAGCTTTTTAGCATTTTGAAAAGTCATCGATTTAATTTGATATTTTGACCGCATCTAGTATAATCTAGTGTATAATATATTATGATTTTTTGACCGAAACTTGCATTTCAATAAGTTTCATAGAATCTAGTTTTTAGATGATTTTTTGAATGTACTTCCATCATAACCTTCCTTCTCTACACATAAAAATGATATGATAAGTTTCATATCATTTCGAACATTCTTCGATTTAATTTGATTTTTTGTCCGAAACTAGTATAAACTTGTGTAGAGTACATTACAATTTTATGAAAGAAACTGGCATTTCAAAAAATTTCATAGAATCTAATTTTTAGATTGTTTTTTGCATGGAAATCCATCATAACCTTCCCTCTTAACACATAGGAAGGAACTGAAAAAGCTTCAAATCATATCAAACATTCCTGGATTTAATTTGAATTTTTGTTCGAAACTAGTAAAAATTGTGTAGAGTATATTATAATTTTTTGAAGGAAACAAGCATTTCAACAAGATTCATATAATCTAATTTTGCGATGATTTTTATTTGTATGGACTTACCTAATAACTTTTCCTCGTAACATATAGAAAGGATCTGAAGAGTTTCGAATCATTTCGAATAATCCTTGATTTAGTTGGATTTTTTTACCGAAACTAGTATAAACTAGTTAATAATATATTATGATTTTGGTCCGAAACTTGTAATTCTAAAAGTTTCATAGAATCTAATTTTTAGATGGTTTTTTGCATGGACTTCCGTCGTAAAATATAGAAAGGTTAAAAAAGGCTTTTTAGAATTTCGAACAGTCATCTATTTATTTGATTTTTTTTTACCGAAACTAGTATAAACTAGTGTATAATATATTATGATTTTTGGACCGAAAATTGTAATTCGAAAAGTTTCATACAATCAAATTTTTAGATGATTTTTTGCATGGACTTCCGTCGTAAAATATAGAAAGGATATGGAAAAATTTTTAGCATTTCGAACGTTCATCGATTTACTTTTAATTTTCTTGACCCAACTAGTATAAACTAGTGTATAATATATTATGATTTCTTTGCAATTCGAAAAGTTTCATAGAATCTAATTTTTAGATGATTTTTTGCATGAACTTTTGTCGTAAAATATATAAAGTATATGAAAGGATTTCTAGCATTTTGAACAGTCATCAATTTACTTTGATTTTTTTGACAGAAACTAGTATAAACTTGTGTATAATATATATTATGAGTTTTGGACCGAAACTTGTAATACGAAAAGTTTCATAGATTCTAATTTTTTGATGATTTTTTCATGGCCTTCCATCCTAAAATATAGAAAGGATATAAAAAGTCTTTTAGCGTTCCGAATTGTCATCGATTTAATTTGATTTTTTGACCGAAACTAGTATAAACTAGTGTATAATATATTATGATTTTTGGATCGAAACTCGTAATTCAAAAAGTTTCATAGAATCTAATTTTTAGATGATTTTTTTCATGGACAAATATGGAAAGGATATGAAAAGCTTTTTAGCATTTTGAAAAGTCATCGATTTAATTTGATATTTTGACCGCATCTAGTATAATCTAGTGTATAATATATTATGATTTTTTGACCGAAACTTGCATTTCAAAAAGTTTCATAGAATCTAGTTTTTAGATGATTTTTTGAATGTACTTACATCATAACCTTCCCTCTTAACACATAAAAAGGATATGATAAGTTTCATATCATTTCGAACATTCGTCGATTTAATTTGATTTTTTGTCCGAAACTAGTATAAACTTGTGTAGAGTACATTACAATTTTATGAAAGAAACTGGCATTTCAAAAAATTTCATAGAATCTAATTTTTAGATTGTTTTTTGCATGGACATCCATCATAACCTTCCTTCTTAACACATAGGAAGGAACTGAAAAAGCTTCAAATCATATCAAACATTCCTGGATTTAATTTGAATTTTTGTTCGAAACTAGTAAAAATTGTGTAGAGTATATTATAATTTTTTGAAAGAAACAAGCATTTCAACAAGATTCATATAATCTAATTTTGCGATGATTTTTATTTGTATGGACTTACCTAATAACTTTTCCTCGTAACATATAGAAAGGATCTGAAGAGTTTCGAATCATTTCGAACAATCCTCGATTTAGTTTGATTTTTTGACCGAAACTAGTATAAACTAGTGTAAAATATATTATGATTTTGGTCCGAAACTTGTAATTCTAAAAGTTTCATAGAATCTAATTTTTAGATGGTTTTTTGCATGGACTTTTGTCGTAAAATATAGAAAGGATATGAAAGGCTTTTTAGAATTTCGAACTGTCATCTATTTATTTGATTTTTTTTTACCGAAACTAGTATAAACTAGTGTATAATATATTATGATTTTTGGACCGAAAATTGTAATTCGAAAAGTTTCATACAATCAAATTTTTAGATGATTTGTTGCATGGACTTCCGTCGTAAAATATAGAAAGGATATGAAAAGCTTTTTAGCATTTCAAATGTTCATCGATTTACTTTTAATTTTTTTGACCCAACTAGTATAAACTAGTGTATAATATATTATGATTTTTTTTTCAATTCGAAAAGTTTCATAGAATCTAATTTTTAGATGATTTTTTGCATGAACTTTTGTCGTAAAATATATAAAGTATATGAAAGGATTTCTAGCATTTTGAACAGTCATCGATTTACTTTGATTTTTTGACAGAAACTAGTATAAACTTGTGTATAATATATATTATGAGTTTTGGACTGAAACTTGTAATACGAAAAGTTTCATAGATTCTAATTTTTAGATGATTTTTTGCATGACCTTCCATCCTAAAATATAGAAAGGATATGAAAAGTCTTTTAGCATTCAGAACTGTCATCGATTTACTTTGAATTTTTTGACCGAAACTAGTATAAACTAGTGTGTAATATATTATGATTTTTGGATCGAAACTCGTAATTCAAAAAGTTTCATAGAATCTAATTTTTAGATGATTTTTTTCATGGACTTCTGTCGTAAAATATGGAAAGGATATGAAATGCTTTTTAGCATTTTGAATAGTCATCGATTTAATTTGATTTTTTGACCGCATCTAGTATAATCTAGTGTATAATATATTATGATTTTTTGACCGAAACTTGCATTTCAAAAAGTTTCATAGAATCTAGTTTTTAGATGATTTTTTGAATGTACTTCCATCATAACCTTCCTTCTCTACACATAAAAATGATATGATAAGTTTCATATCATTTCGAACATTCTTCGATTTAATTTGATTTTTTGTCCGAAACTAGTATAAACTTGTGTAGAGTACATTACAATTTTATGAAAGAAACTGGCATTTCAAAAAATTTCATAGAATCTAATTTTTAGATTGTTTTTTGCATGGAAATCCATCATAACCTTCCCTCTTAACACATAGGAAGGAACTGAAAAAGCTTCAAATCATATCAAACATTCCTGGATTTAATTTGAATTTTTGTTCGAAACTAGTAAAAATTGTGTAGAATATATTATAATTTTTTGAAAGAAACAAGCATTTCAAAAAGATTCATATAATCTAATTTTGCGATGATTTTTATTTGTATGGACTTACGTAATAACTTTTCCTCGTAACATATAGAAAGGATCTGAAGAGTTTCGAATCATTTCGAATAATCCTTGATTTAGTTGGATTTTTTTACCGAAACTAGTATAAACTAGTTAATAATATATTATGATTTTGGTCTGAAACTTGTAATTCTAAAAGTTTCATAGAATCTAATTTTTAGATGGTTTTTTGCATGGACTTCCGTCGTAAAATATAGAAAGGTTAAAAAAGGCTTTTTAGAATTTCGAACAGTCATCTATTTATTTGATTTTTTTTCTACCGAAACTAGTATAAACTAGTGTATAATATATTATGATTTTTGGACCGAAAATTGTAATTCGAAAAGTTTCATACAATCAAATTTTTAGATGATTTTTTGCATGGACTTCCGTCGTAAAATATAGAAAGGATATGGAAAAATTTTTAGCATTTCGAACGTTCATCGATTTACTTTTAATTTTCTTGACCCAACTAGTATAAACTAGTGTATAATATATTATGATTTCTTTGCAATTCGAAAAGTTTCATAGAATCTAATTTTTAGATGATTTTTTGCATGAACTTTTGTCGTAAAATATATAAAGTATATGAAAGGATTTCTAGCATTTTGAACAGTCATCAATTTACTTTGATTTTTTTGACAGAAACTAGTATAAACTTGTGTATAATATATATTATGAGTTTTGGACCGAAACTTGTAATACGAAAAGTTTCATAGATTCTAATTTTTTGATGATTTTTTCATGGCCTTCCATCCTAAAATATAGAAAGGATATAAAAAGTCTTTTAGCGTTCCGAATTGTCATCGATTTAATTTGATTTTTTGACCGAAACTAGTATAAACTAGTGTATAATATATTATGATTTTTGGATCGAAACTCGTAATTCAAAAAGTTTCATAGAATCTAATTTTTAGATGATTTTTTTCATGGACAAATATGGAAAGGATATGAAAAGCTTTTTAGCATTTTGAAAAGTCATCGATTTAATTTGATATTTTGACCGCATCTAGTATAATCTAGTGTATAATATATTATGATTTTTTGACCGAAACTTGCATTTCAAAAAGTTTCATAGAATCTAGTTTTTAGATGATTTTTTGAATGTACTTACATCATAACCTTCCCTCTTAACACATAAAAAGGATATGATAAGTTTCATATCATTTCGAACATTCGTCGATTTAATTTGATTTTTTGTCCGAAACTAGTATAAACTTGTGTAGAGTACATTACAATTTTATGAAAGAAACTGGCATTTCAAAAAATTTCATAGAATCTAATTTTTAGATTGTTTTTTGCATGGACATCCATCATAACCTTCCTTCTTAACACATAGGAAGGAACTGAAAAAGCTTCAAATCATATCAAACATTCCTGGATTTAATTTGAATTTTTGTTCGAAACTAGTAAAAATTGTGTAGAGTATATTATAATTTTTTGAAAGAAACAAGCATTTCAACAAGATTCATATAATCTAATTTTGCGATGATTTTTATTTGTATGGACTTACCTAATAACTTTTCCTCGTAACATATAGAAAGGATCTGAAGAGTTTCGAATCATTTCGAACAATCCTCGATTTAGTTTGATTTTTTGACCGAAACTAGTATAAACTAGTGTAAAATATATTATGATTTTGGTCCGAAACTTGTAATTCTAAAAGTTTCATAGAATCTAATTTTTAGATGGTTTTTTGCATGGACTTTTGTCGTAAAATATAGAAAGGATATGAAAGGCTTTTTAGAATTTCGAACTGTCATCTATTTATTTGATTTTTTTTTACCGAAACTAGTATAAACTAGTGTATAATATATTATGATTTTTGGACCGAAAATTGTAATTCGAAAAGTTTCATACAATCAAATTTTTAGATGATTTGTTGCATGGACTTCCGTCGTAAAATATAGAAAGGATATGAAAAGCTTTTTAGCATTTCAAATGTTCATCGATTTACTTTTAATTTTTTTGACCCAACTAGTATAAACTAGTGTATAATATATTATGATTTTTTTTCAATTCGAAAAGTTTCATAGAATCTAATTTTTAGATGATTTTTTGCATGAACTTTTGTCGTAAAATATATAAAGTATATGAAAGGATTTCTAGCATTTTGAACAGTCATCGATTTACTTTGATTTTTTGACAGAAACTAGTATAAACTTGTGTATAATATATATTATGAGTTTTGGACTGAAACTTGTAATACGAAAAGTTTCATAGATTCTAATTTTTAGATGATTTTTTGCATGACCTTCCATCCTAAAATATAGAAAGGATATGAAAAGTCTTTTAGCATTCAGAACTGTCATCGATTTACTTTGAATTTTTTGACCGAAACTAGTATAAACTAGTGTGTAATATATTATGATTTTTGGATCGAAACTCGTAATTCAAAAAGTTTCATAGAATCTAATTTTTAGATGATTTTTTTCATGGACTTCCGTCGTAAAATATGGAAAGGATATGAAATGCTTTTTAGCATTTTGAATAGTCATCGATTTAATTTGATTTTTTGACCGCATCTAGTATAATCTAGTGTATAATATATTATGATTTTTTGACCGAAACTTGCATTTCAAAAAGTTTCATAGAATCTAGTTTTTAGATGATTTTTTGAATGTACTTCCATCATAACCTTCCTTCTCTACACATAAAAATGATATGATAAGTTTCATATCATTTCGAACATTCGTCGATTTAATTTGATTTTTTGTCCGAAACTAGTATAAACTTGTGTAGAGTACATTACAATTTTATGAAAGAAACTGGCATTTCAAAAAATTTCATAGAATCTAATTTTTAGATTGTTTTTTGCATGGACATCCATCATAACCTTCCCTCTTAACACATAGGAAGGAACTGAAAAAGCTTCAAATCATATCAAACATTCCTGGATTTAATTTGAATTTTTGTTCGAAACTAGTAAAAATTGTGTAGAGTATATTATAATTTTTTGAAAGAAACAAGCATTTCAAAAAGATTCATATAATCTAATTTTGCGATGATTTTTATTTGTATGGACTTACCTAATAACTTTTCCTCGTAACATATAGAAAGGATCTGAAGAGTTTCGAATCATTTCGAATAATCCTTGATTTAGTTGGATTTTTTGACTGAAACTAGTATAAACTAGTTAATAATATATTATGATTTTGGTCCGAAACTTGTAATTCTAAAAGTTTCATAGAATCTAATTTTTAGATGGTTTTTTGCATGGACTTTCGTCGTAAAATATAGAAAGGATATGAAAGGCTTTTTAGAATTTCGAACAGTCATCTATTTATTTGATTTTTTTTACCGAAACTAGTATAAACTAGTGTATAATATATTATGATTTTTGGACCGAAAATTGTAATTCGAAAAGTTTCATACAATCAAATTTTTAGATGATTTTTTGCATGGACTTCCGTCGTAAAATATAGAAAGGATATGGAAAAAATTTTTAGCATTTCGAACGTTCATCGATTTACTTTTAATTTTTTTGACCCAACTAGTATAAACTAGTGTATAATATATTATGATTTCTTTGCAATTCGAAAAGTTTCATAGAATCTAATTTTTAGATGATTTTTTGCATGAACTTTTGTCGTAAAATATATAAAGTATATGAAAGGATTTCTAGCATTTTGAACATTCATCGATTTACTTTGATTTTTTGACAGAAACTAGTATAAACTTGTGTATAATATATATTATGAGTTTTGGACCGAAACTTGTAATACGAAAAGTTTCATAGATTCTAATTTTTAGATGATTTTTTGCATGACCTTCCATCCTAAAATATAGAAAGGATATGAAAAGTCTTTTAGCATTCCGAACTGTCATCGATTTAATTTGATTTTTTGACCGAAACTAGTATAAACTAGTGTATAATATATTATGATTTTTGGATCGAAACTCGTAATTCAAAAAGTTTCATAGAATCTAATTTTTAGATGATTTTTTTCATGGACAAATATGGAAAGGATATGAAAAGCTTTTTAGCATTTTGAAAAGTCATCGATTTAATTTGATATTTTGACCGCATCTAGTATAATCTAGTGTATAATATATTATGATTTTTTGACCGAAACTTGCATTTCAAAAAGTTTCATAGAATCTAGTTTTTAGATGATTTTTTGAATGTACTTACATCATAACCTTCCCTCTTAACACATAAAAAGGATATGATAAGTTTCATATCATTTCGAACAGTCGTCGATTTAATTTGATTTTTTGTCCGAAACTAGTATAAACTTGTGTAGAGTACATTACAATTTTATGAAAGAAACTGGCATTTCAAAAAATTTCATAGAATCTAATTTTTAGATTGTTTTTTGCATGGACATCCATCATAACCTTCCTTCTTAACACATAGGAAGGAACTGAAAAAGCTTCAAATCATATCAAACATTCCTGGATTTAATTTGAATTTTTGTTCGAAAAACTAGTAAAAATTGTGTAGAGTATATTATAATTTTTTGAAAGAAACAAGCATTTCAACAAGATTCATATAATCTAATTTTGCGATGATTTTTATTTGTATGGACTTACCTAATAACTTTTCCTCGTAACATATAGAAAGGATCTGAAGAGTTTCGAATCATTTCGAACAATCCTCGATTTAGTTTGATTTTTTGACCGAAACTAGTATAAACTAGTGTAAAATATATTATGATTTTGGTCCGAAACTTGTAATTCTAAAAGTTTCATAGAATCTAATTTTTAGATGGTTTTTTGCATGGACTTTTGTCGTAAAATATAGAAAGGATATGAAAGGCTTTTTAGAATTTCGAACTGTCATCTATTTATTTGATTTTTTTTTACCGAAACTAGTATAAACTAGTGTATAATATATTATGATTTTTGGACCGAAAATTGTAATTCGAAAAGTTTCATACAATCAAATTTTTAGATGATTTGTTGCATGGACTTCCGTCGTAAAATATAGAAAGGATATGAAAAGCTTTTTAGCATTTCAAATGTTCATCGATTTACTTTTAATTTTTTTGACCCAACTAGTATAAACTAGTGTATAATATATTATGATTTTTTTTTCAATTCGAAAAGTTTCATAGAATCTAATTTTTAGATGATTTTTTGCATGAACTTTTGTCGTAAAATATATAAAGTATATGAAAGGATTTCTAGCATTTTGAACAGTCATCGATTTACTTTGATTTTTTGACAGAAACTAGTATAAACTTGTGTATAATATATATTATGAGTTTTGGACTGAAACTTGTAATACGAAAAGTTTCATAGATTCTAATTTTTAGATGATTTTTTGCATGACCTTCCATCCTAAAATATAGAAAGGATATGAAAAGTCTTTTAGCATTCAGAACTGTCATCGATTTACTTTGAATTTTTTGACCGAAACTAGTATAAACTAGTGTGTAATATATTATGATTTTTGGATCGAAACTCGTAATTCAAAAAGTTTCATAGAATCTAATTTTTAGATGATTTTTTTCATGGACTTCCGTCGTAAAATATGGAAAGGATATGAAATGCTTTTTAGCATTTTGAATAGTCATCGATTTAATTTGATTTTTTGACCGCATCTAGTATAATCTAGTGTATAATATATTATGATTTTTTGACCGAAACTTGCATTTAAAAAAGTTTCATAGAATCTAGTTTTTAGATGATTTTTTGAATGTACTTCCATCATAACCTTCCTTCTCTACACATAAAAATGATATGATAAGTTTCATATCATTTCGAACATTCGTCGATTTAATTTGATTTTTTGTCCGAAACTAGTATAAACTTGTGTAGAGTACATTACAATTTTATGAAAGAAACTGGCATTTCAAAAAATTTCATAGAATCTAATTTTTAGATTGTTTTTTGCATGGACATCCATCATAACCTTCCCTCTTAACACATAGGAAGGAACTGAAAAAGCTTCAAATCATATCAAACATTCCTGGATTTAATTTGAATTTTTGTTCGAAACTAGTAAAAATTGTGTAGAGTATATTATAATTTTTTGAAAGAAACAAGCATTTCAAAAAGATTCATATAATCTAATTTTGCGATGATTTTTATTTGTATGGACTTACCTAATAACTTTTCCTCGTAACATATAGAAAGGATCTGAAGAGTTTCGAATCATTTCGAATAATCCTTGATTTAGTTGGATTTTTTGACTGAAACTAGTATAAACTAGTTAATAATATATTATGATTTTGGTCCGAAACTTGTAATTCTAAAAGTTTCATAGAATCTAATTTTTAGATGGTTTTTTGCATGGACTTTCGTCGTAAAATATAGAAAGGATATGAAAGGCTTTTTAGAATTTCGAACAGTCATCTATTTATTTGATTTTTTTTACCGAAACTAGTATAAACTAGTGTATAATATATTATGATTTTTGGACCGAAAATTGTAATTCGAAAAGTTTCATACAATCAAATTTTTAGATGATTTTTTGCATGGACTTCCGTCGTAAAATATAGAAAGGATATGGAAAAAATTTTTAGCATTTCGAACGTTCATCGATTTACTTTTAATTTTTTTGACCCAACTAGTATAAACTAGTGTATAATATATTATGATTTCTTTGCAATTCGAAAAGTTTCATAGAATCTAATTTTTAGATGATTTTTTGCATGAACTTTTGTCGTAAAATATATAAAGTATATGAAAGGATTTCTAGCATTTTGAACATTCATCGATTTACTTTGATTTTTTGACAGAAACTAGTATAAACTTGTGTATAATATATATTATGAGTTTTGGACTGAAACTTGTAATACGAAAAGTTTCATAGATTCTAATTTTTAGATGATTTTTTGCATGACCTTCCATCCTAAAATATAGAAAGGATATGAAAAGTCTTTTAGCATTCCGAACTGTCATCGATTTACTTTGATTTTTTGACCGAAACTAGTATAAACTAGTGTGTAATATATATTATGATTTTTGGATCGAAACTCGTAATTCAAAAAGTTTCATAGAATCTAATTTTTAGATGATTTTTTTCATGGACTTCCGTCGTAAAATATGGAAAGGATATGAAAAGCTTTTTAGCATTTTGAATAGTCATCGATTTAATTTGATTTTTTGACCGCATCTAGTATAATCTAGTGTATAATATATTATGATTTTTTGACCGAAACTTGCATTTCAAAAAGTTTCATAGAATCTAGTTTTTAGATGATTTTTTGAATGTACTTCCATCATAACCTTCCTTCTCTACACATAAAAATGATATGATAAGTTTCATATCATTTCGAACATTCGTCGATTTAATTTGATTTTTTGTCCGAAACTAGTATAAACTTGTGTAGAGTACATTACAATTTTATGAAAGAAACTGGCATTTCAAAAAATTTCATAGAATCTAATTTTTAGATTGTTTTTTGCATGGAAATCCATCATAACCTTCCCTCTTAACACATAGGAAGGAACTGAAAAAGCTTCAAATCATATCAAACATTCCTGGATTTAATTTGAATTTTTGTTCGAAACTAGTAAAAATTGTGTAGAGTATATTATAATTTTTTGAAAGAAACAAGCATTTCAAAAAGATTCATATAATCTAATTTTGCGATGATTTTTATTTGTATGGACTTACCTAATAACTTTTCCTCGTAACATATAGAAAGGATATGAAGAGTTTCGAATCATTTCGAATAATCCTTGATTTAGTTGGATTTTTTGACTGAAACTAGTATAAACTAGTTAATAATATATTATGATTTTGGTCCGAAACTTGTAATTCTAAAAGTTTCATAGAATCTAATTTTTAGATGGTTTTTTGCATGGACTTCCGTCGTAAAATATAGAAAGGTTAAAAAAGGCTTTTTAGAATTTCGAACAGTCATCTATTTATTTGATTTTTTTTACCGAAACTAGTATAAACTAGTGTATAATATATTGTGATTTTTGGACCGAAAATTGTAATTCGAAAAGTTTCATACAATCAAATTTTTAGATGATTTTTTGCATGGACTTCCGTCGTAAAATATAGAAAGGATATGGAAAATTTTTTAGCATTTCGAACGTTCATCGATTTACTTTTAATTTTTTTGACCCAACTAGTATAAACTAGTGTATAATATATTATGATTTCTTTGCAATTCGAAAAGTTTCATAGAATCTAATTTTTAGATGATTTTTTGCATGAACTTTTGTCGTAAAATATATAAAGTATATGAAAGGATTTCTAGCATTTTGAACAGTCATAAATTTACTTTGATTTTTTTGACAGAAACTAGTATAAACTTGTGTATAATATATATTATGAGTTTTGGACCGAAACTTGTAATACGAAAAGTTTCATAGATTCTAATTTTTAGATGATTTTTTCATGGCCTTCCATCCTAAAATATAGAAAGGATATAAAAAGTCTTTTAGCGTTCCGAACTGTCATCGATTTACTTTGATTTTTTGACCGAAACTAGTATAAACTAGTGTATAATATATTATGATTTTTGGATCGAAACTCGTAATTCAAAAAGTTTCATAGAATCTAATTTTTAGATGATTTTTTTCATGGACAAATATGGAAAGGATATGAAAAGCTTTTTAGCATTTTGAAAAGTCATCGATTTAATTTGATATTTTGACCGCATCTAGTATAATCTAGTGTATAATATATTATGATTTTTTGACCGAAACTTGCATTTCAAAAAGTTTCATAGAATCTAGTTTTTAGATGATTTTTTGAATGTACTTACATCATAACCTTCCCTCTTAACACATAAAAAGGATATGATAAGTTTCATATCATTTCGAACATTCGTCGATTTAATTTGATTTTTTGTCCGAAACTAGTATAAACTTGTGTAGAGTACATTACAATTTTCTGAAATAAACTGGCATTTCAAAAAATTTCATTGAATCTAATTTTTAGATTGTTTTTTGCATGGACATCCATCATAACCTTCCTTCTTAACACATAGGAAGGAACTGAAAAAGCTTCAAATCATATCAAACATTCCTGGATTTAATTTGAATTTTTGTTCGAAACTAGTAAAAATTGTGTAGAGTATATTATAATTTTTTGAAAGAAACAAGCATTTCAACAAGATTCATATAATCTAATTTTGCGATGATTTTTATTTGTATGGACTTACCTAATAACTTTTCCTCGTAACATATAGAAAGGATCTGAAGAGTTTCGAATCATTTCGAACAATCCTCGATTTAGTTTGATTTTTTGACCGAAACTAGTATAAACTAGTGTAAAATATATTATGATTTTGGTCCGAAACTTGTAATTCTAAAAGTTTCATAGAATCTAATTTTTAGATGGTTTTTTGCATGGACTTTTGTCGTAAAATATAGAAAGGATATGAAAGGCTTTTTAGAATTTCGAACAGTCATCTATTTATTTGATTTTTTTTACCGAAACTAGTATAAACTAGTGTATAATATATTATGATTTTTGGACCGAAAATTGTAATTCGAAAAGTTTCATACAATCAAATTTTTAGATGATTTTTTGCATGGACTTCCGTCGTAAAATATAGAAAGGATATGGAAAAAATTTTTAGCATTTCGAACGTTCATCGATTTACTTTTAATTTTTTTGACCCAACTAGTATAAACTAGTGTATAATATATTATGATTTTTTTTTCAATTCGAAAAGTTTCATAGAATCTAATTTTTAGATGATTTTTTGCATGAACTTTTGTCGTAAAATATATAAAGTATATGAAAGGATTTCTAGCATTTTGAACAGTCATCGATTTACTTTGATTTTTTGACAGAAACTAGTATAAACTTGTGTATAATATATATTATGAGTTTTGGACTGAAACTTGTAATACGAAAAGTTTCATAGATTCTAATTTTTAGATGATTTTTTGCATGACCTTCCATCCTAAAATATAGAAAGGATATGAAAAGTCTTTTAGCATTCCGAACTGTCATCGATTTACTTTGATTTTTTGACCGAAACTAGTATAAACTAGTGTGTAATATATATTATGATTTTTGGATCGAAACTCGTAATTCAAAAAGTTTCATAGAATCTAATTTTTAGATGATTTTTTTCATGGACTTCCGTCGTAAAATATGGAAAGGATATGAAAAGCTTTTTAGCATTTTGAATAGTCATCGATTTAATTTGATTTTTTGACCGCATCTAGTATAATCTAGTGTATAATATATTATGATTTTTTGACCGAAACTTGCATTTCAAAAAGTTTCATAGAATCTAGTTTTTAGATGATTTTTTGAATGTACTTCCATCATAACCTTCCTTCTCTACACATAAAAATGATATGATAAGTTTCATATCATTTCGAACATTCGTCGATTTAATTTGATTTTTTGTCCGAAACTAGTATAAACTTGTGTAGAGTACATTACAATTTTATGAAAGAAACTGGCATTTCAAAAAATTTCATAGAATCTAATTTTTAGATTGTTTTTTGCATGGACATCCATCATAACCTTCCCTCTTAACACATAGGAAGGAACTGAAAAAGCTTCAAATCAAATCAAACATTCCTGGATTTAATTTGAATTTTTGTTCGAAACTAGTAAAAATTGTGTAGAGTATATTATAATTTTTTGAAAGAAACAAGCATTTCAAAAAGATTCATATAATCTAATTTTGCGATGATTTTTATTTGTATGGACTTACCTAATAACTTTTCCTCGTAACATATAGAAAGGATCTGAAGAGTTTCGAATCATTTCGAATAATCCTTGATTTAGTTGGATTTTTTGACTGAAACTAGTATAAACTAGTTAATAATATATTATGATTTTGGTCCGAAACTTGTAATTCTAAAAGTTTCATAGAATCTAATTTTTAGATGGTTTTTTGCATGGATTTCTGTCGTAAAATATAGAAAGGTTAAAAAAGGCTTTTGAGAATTTCGAACAGTCATCTATTTATTTGATTTTTTTTTACCGAAACTAGTATAAACTAGTGTATAATATATTGTGATTTTTGGACCGAAAATTGAAATTCGAAAAGTTTCATACAATCAAATTTTTAGATGATTTTTTGCATGGACTTCCGTCGTAAAATATAGAAAGGATATGGAAAAAAATTTTAGCATTTCGAACGTTCATCGATTTACTTTTAATTTTTTTGACCCAACTAGTATAAACTAGTGTATAATATATTATGATTTCTTTGCAATTCGAAAAGTTTCATAGAATCTAATTTTTAGATGATTTTTTGCATGAACTTTTGTCGTAAAATATATAAAGTATATGAAAGGATTTCTAGCATTTTGAACATTCATCGATTTACTTTGATTTTTTGACAGAAACTAGTATAAACTTGTGTATAATATATATTATGAGTTTTGGACTGAAACTTGTAATACGAAAAGTTTCATAGATTCTAATTTTTAGATGATTTTTTGCATGACCTTCCATCCTAAAATATAGAAAGGATATGAAAAGTCTTTTAGCATTCCGAACTGTCATCGATTTACTTTGATTTTTTGACCGAAACTAGTATAAACTAGTGTGTAATATATATTATGATTTTTGGATCGAAACTCGTAATTCAAAAAGTTTCATAGAATCTAATTTTTAGATGATTTTTTTCATGGACTTCCGTCGTAAAATATGGAAAGGATATGAAAAGCTTTTTAGCATTTTGAATAGTCATCGATTTAATTTGATTTTTTGACCGCATCTAGTATAATCTAGTGTATAATATATTATGATTTTTTGACCGAAACTTGCATTTCAAAAAGTTTCATAGAATCTAGTTTTTAGATGATTTTTTGAATGTACTTCCATCATAACCTTCCTTCTCTACACATAAAAATGATATGATAAGTTTCATATCATTTCGAACATTCGTCGATTTAATTTGATTTTTTGTCCGAAACTAGTATAAACTTGTGTAGAGTACATTACAATTTTATGAAAGAAACTGGCATTTCAAAAAATTTCATAGAATCTAATTTTTAGATTGTTTTTTGCATGGAAATCCATCATAACCTTCCCTCTTAACACATAGGAAGGAACTGAAAAAGCTTCAAATCATATCAAACATTCCTGGATTTAATTTGAATTTTTGTTCGAAACTAGTAAAAATTGTGTAGAGTATATTATAATTTTTTGAAAGAAACAAGCATTTCAAAAAGATTCATATAATCTAATTTTGCGATGATTTTTATTTGTATGGACTTACCTAATAACTTTTCCTCGTAACATATAGAAAGGATATGAAGAGTTTCGAATCATTTCGAATAATCCTTGATTTAGTTGGATTTTTTGACTGAAACTAGTATAAACTAGTTAATAATATATTATGATTTTGGTCCGAAACTTGTAATTCTAAAAGTTTCATAGAATCTAATTTTTAGATGGTTTTTTGCATGGACTTCCGTCGTAAAATATAGAAAGGTTAAAAAAGGCTTTTTAGAATTTCGAACAGTCATCTATTTATTTGATTTTTTTTACCGAAACTAGTATAAACTAGTGTATAATATATTGTGATTTTTGGACCGAAAATTGTAATTCGAAAAGTTTCATACAATCAAATTTTTAGATGATTTTTTGCATGGACTTCCGTCGTAAAATATAGAAAGGATATGGAAAATTTTTTAGCATTTCGAACGTTCATCGATTTACTTTTAATTTTTTTGACCCAACTAGTATAAACTAGTGTATAATATATTATGATTTCTTTGCAATTCGAAAAGTTTCATAGAATCTAATTTTTAGATGATTTTTTGCATGAACTTTTGTCGTAAAATATATAAAGTATATGAAAGGATTTCTAGCATTTTGAACAGTCATAAATTTACTTTGATTTTTTTGACAGAAACTAGTATAAACTTGTGTATAATATATATTATGAGTTTTGGACCGAAACTTGTAATACGAAAAGTTTCATAGATTCTAATTTTTAGATGATTTTTTCATGGCCTTCCATCCTAAAATATAGAAAGGATATAAAAAGTCTTTTAGCGTTCCGAACTGTCATCGATTTACTTTGATTTTTTGACCGAAACTAGTATAAACTAGTGTATAATATATTATGATTTTTGGATCGAAACTCGTAATTCAAAAAGTTTCATAGAATCTAATTTTTAGATGATTTTTTTCATGGACAAATATGGAAAGGATATGAAAAGCTTTTTAGCATTTTGAAAAGTCATCGATTTAATTTGATATTTTGACCGCATCTAGTATAATCTAGTGTATAATATATTATGATTTTTTGACCGAAACTTGCATTTCAAAAAGTTTCATAGAATCTAGTTTTTAGATGATTTTTTGAATGTACTTACATCATAACCTTCCCTCTTAACACATAAAAAGGATATGATAAGTTTCATATCATTTCGAACATTCGTCGATTTAATTTGATTTTTTGTCCGAAACTAGTATAAACTTGTGTAGAGTACATTACAATTTTCTGAAAGAAACTGGCATTTCAAAAAATTTCATTGAATCTAATTTTTAGATTGTTTTTTGCATGGACATCCATCATAACCTTCCTTCTTAACACATAGGAAGGAACTGAAAAAGCTTCAAATCATATCAAACATTCCTGGATTTAATTTGAATTTTTGTTCGAAACTAGTAAAAATTGTGTAGAGTATATTATAATTTTTTGAAAGAAACAAGCATTTCAACAAGATTCATATAATCTAATTTTGCGATGATTTTTATTTGTATGGACTTACCTAATAACTTTTCCTCGTAACATATAGAAAGGATCTGAAGAGTTTCGAATCATTTCGAACAATCCTCGATTTAGTTTGATTTTTTGACCGAAACTAGTATAAACTAGTGTAAAATATATTATGATTTTGGTCCGAAACTTGTAATTCTAAAAGTTTCATAGAATCTAATTTTTAGATGGTTTTTTGCATGGACTTTTGTCGTAAAATATAGAAAGGATATGAAAGGCTTTTTAGAATTTCGAACAGTCATCTATTTATTTGATTTTTTTTACCGAAACTAGTATAAACTAGTGTATAATATATTATGATTTTTGGACCGAAAATTGTAATTCGAAAAGTTTCATACAATCAAATTTTTAGATGATTTTTTGCATGGACTTCCGTCGTAAAATATAGAAAGGATATGAAAAGCTTTTTAGCATTTCGAATGTTCATCGATTTACTTTTAATTTTTTTGACCCAACTAGTATAAACTAGTGTATAATATATTATGATTTTTTTTTCAATTCGAAAAGTTTCATAGAATCTAATTTTTAGATGATTTTTTGCATGAACTTTTGTCGTAAAATATATAAAGTATATGAAAGGATTTCTAGCATTTTGAACAGTCATCGATTTACTTTGATTTTTTGACAGAAACTAGTATAAACTTGTGTATAATATATATTATGAGTTTTGGACTGAAACTTGTAATACGAAAAGTTTCATAGATTCTAATTTTTAGATGATTTTTTGCATGACCTTCCATCCTAAAATATAGAAAGGATATGAAAAGTCTTTTAGCATTCCGAACTGTCATCGATTTACTTTGATTTTTTGACCGAAACTAGTATAAACTAGTGTGTAATATATTATGATTTTTGGATCGAAACTCGTAATTCAAAAAGTTTCATAGAATCTAATTTTTAGATGATTTTTTTCATGGACTTCCGTCGTAAAATATGGAAAGGATATGAAAAGCTTTTTAGCATTTTGAATAGTCATCGATTTAATTTGATTTTTTGACCGCATCTAGTATAATCTAGTGTATAATATATTATGATTTTTTGACCGAAACTTGCATTTCAAAAAGTTTCATAGAATCTAGTTTTTAGATGATTTTTTGAATGTACTTCCATCATAACCTTCCTTCTCTACACATAAAAATGATATGATAAGTTTCATATCATTTCGAACATTCGTCGATTTAATTTGATTTTTTGTCCGAAACTAGTATAAACTTGTGTAGAGTACATTACAATTTTATGAAAGAAACTGGCATTTCAAAAAATTTCATAGAATCTAATTTTTAGATTGTTTTTTGCATGGACATCCATCATAACCTTCCCTCTTAACACATAGGAAGGAACTGAAAAAGCTTCAAATCATATCAAACATTCCTGGATTTAATTTGAATTTTTGTTCGAAACTAGTAAAAATTGTGTAGAGTATATTATAATTTTTTGAAAGAAACAAGCATTTCAAAAAGATTCATATAATCTAATTTTGCGATGATTTTTATTTGTATGGACTTACCTAATAACTTTTCCTCGTAACATATAGAAAGGATCTGAAGAGTTTCGAATCATTTCGAATAATCCTTGATTTAGTTGGATTTTTTGACTGAAACTAGTATAAACTAGTTAATAATATATTATGATTTTGGTCCGAAACTTGTAATTCTAAAAGTTTCATAGAATCTAATTTTTAGATGGTTTTTTGCATGGATTTCTGTCGTAAAATATAGAAAGGTTAAAAAAGGCTTTTGAGAATTTCGAACAGTCATCTATTTATTTGATTTTTTTTTACCGAAACTAGTATAAACTAGTGTATAATATATTGTGATTTTTGGACCGAAAATTGAAATTCGAAAAGTTTCATACAATCAAATTTTTAGATGATTTTTTGCATGGACTTCCGTCGTAAAATATAGAAAGGATATGGAAAAATTTTTAGCATTTCGAACGTTCATCGATTTACTTTTAATTTTTTTGACCCAACTAGTATAAACTAGTGTATAATATATTATGATTTCTTTGCAATTCGAAAAGTTTCATAGAATCTAATTTTTAGATGATTTTTTGCATGAACTTTTGTCGTAAAATATATAAAGTATATGAAAGGATTTCTAGCATTTTGAACAGTCATCAATTTACTTTGATTTTTCTGACAGAAACTAGTATAAACTTGTGTATAATATATATTATGAGTTTTGGACCGAAACTTGTAATACGAAAAGTTTCATAGATTCTAATTTTTTGATGATTTTTTCATGGCCTTCCATCCTAAAATATAGAAAGGATATAAAAAGTCTTTTAGCGTTCCGAACTGTCATCGATTTACTTTGATTTTTTGACCGAAACTAGTATAAACTAGTGTATAATATATTATGATTTTTGGATCGAAACTCGTAATTCAAAAAGTTTCATAGAATCTAATTTTTAGATGATTTTTTTCATGGACAAATATGGAAAGGATATGAAAAGCTTTTTAGCATTTTGAAAAGTCATCGATTTAATTTGATATTTTGACCGCATCTAGTATAATCTAGTGTATAATATATTATGATTTTTTGACCGAAACTTGCATTTCAAAAAGTTTCATAGAATCTAGTTTTTAGATGATTTTTTGAATGTACTTACATCATAACCTTCCCTCTTAACACATAAAAAGGATATGATAAGTTTCATATCATTTCGAACATTCGTCGATTTAATTTGATTTTTTGTCCGAAACTAGTATAAACTTGTGTAGAGTACATTACAATTTCCAGAAAGAAACTGGCATTTCAAAAAATTTCATAGAATCTAATTTTTAGATTGTTTTTTGCATGGACATCCATCATAACCTTCCTTCTTAACACATAGGAAGGAACTGAAAAAGCTTCAAATCATATCAAACATTCCTGGATTTAATTTGAATTTTTGTTCGAAACTAGTAAAAATTGTGTAGAGTATTATTATAATTTTTTGAAAGAAACAAGCATTTCAACAAGATTCATATAATCTAATTTTGCGATGATTTTTATTTGTATGGACTTAACTATTAACTTTTCCTCGTAACATATAGAAAGGATCTGAAGAGTTTCGAATCATTTCGAACAATCCTCGATTTAGTTTGATTTTTTGACCGAAACTAGTATAAACTAGTGTAAAATATATTATGATTTTGGTCCGAAACTTGTAATTCTAAAAGTTTCATAGAATCTAATTTTTAGATGGTTTTTTGCATGGACTTTTGTCGTAAAATATAGAAAGGATATGAAAGGCTTTTTAGAATTTCGAACAGTCATCTATTTATTTGATTTTTTTTACCGAAACTAGTATAAACTAGTGTATAATATATTATGATTTTTGGACCGAAAATTGTAATTCGAAAAGTTTCATACAATCAAATTTTTAGATGATTTTTTGCATGGACTTCCGTCGTAAAATATAGAAAGGATATGAAAAGCTTTTTAGCATTTCGAATGTTCATCGATTTACTTTTAATTTTTTTGACCCAACTAGTATAAACTAGTGTATAATATATTATGATTTTTTTTTCAATTCGAAAAGTTTCATAGAATCTAATTTTTAGATGATTTTTTGCATGAACTTTTGTCGTAAAATATATAAAGTATATGAAAGGATTTCTAGCATTTTGAACAGTCATCGATTTACTTTGATTTTTTGACAGAAACTAGTATAAACTTGTGTATAATATATATTATGAGTTTTGGACTGAAACTTGTAATACGAAAAGTTTCATAGATTCTAATTTTTAGATGATTTTTTGCATGACCTTCCATCCTAAAATATAGAAAGGATATGAAAAGTCTTTTAGCATTCCGAACTGTCATCGATTTACTTTGATTTTTTGACCGAAACTAGTATAAACTAGTGTGTAATATATTATGATTTTTGGATCGAAACACGTAATTTAAAAAGTTTCATAGAATCTAATTTTTAGATGATTTTTTTCATGGACTTCCGTCGTAAAATATGGAAAGGATATGAAAAGCTTTTTAGCATTTTGAATAGTCATCGATTTAATTTGATTTTTTGACCACATCTAGTATAATCTAGTGTATAATATATTATGATTTTTTGACCGAAACTTGCATTTCAAAAAGTTTCATAGAATCTAGTTTTTAGATGATTTTTTGAATGTACTTCCATCATAACCTTCCTTCTCTACACATAAAAATGATATGATAAGTTTCATATCATTTCGAACATTCGTCGATTTAATTTGATTTTTTGTCCGAAACTAGTATAAACTTGTGTAGAGTACATTACAATTTTATGAAAGAAACTGGCATTTCAAAAAATTTCATAAAATCTAATTTTTAGATTGTTTTTTGCATGGACATCCATCATAACCTTCCCTCTTAACACATAGGAAGGAACTGAAAAAGCTTCAAATCATATCAAACATTCCTGGATTTAATTTGAATTTTTGTTCGAAACTAGTAAAAATTGTGTAGAGTATATTATAATTTTTTGAAAGAAACAAGCATTTCAAAAAGATTCATATAATCTAATTTTGCGATGATTTTTATTTGTATGGACTTACCTAATAACTTTTCCTCGTAACATATAGAAAGGATCTGAAGAGTTTCGAATCATTTCGAATAATCCTTGATTTAGTTGGATTTTTTGACTGAAACTAGTATAAACTAGTTAATAATATATTATGATTTTGGTCCGAAACTTGTAATTCTAAAAGTTTCATAGAATCTAATTTTTAGATTGTTTTTTGCATGGACTTCTGTCGTAAAATATAGAAAGGTTAAAAAAGGCTTTTGAGAATTTCGAACAGTCATCTATTTATTTGATTTTTTTTTACCGAAACTAGTATAAACTAGTGTATAATATATTGTGATTTTTGGACCGAAAATTGTAATTCGAAAAGTTTCATACAATCAAATTTTTAGATGATTTTTTGCATGGACTTCCGTCGTAAAATATAGAAAGGATATGGAAAAAATTTTAGCATTTCGAACGTTCATCGATTTACTTTTAATTTTTTTGACCCAACTAGTATAAACTAGTGTATAATATATTATGATTTCTTTGCAATTCGAAAAGTTTCATAGAATCTAATTTTTAGATGATTTTTTGCATGAACTTTTGTCGTAAAATATATAAAGTATATGAAAGGATTTCTAGCATTTTGAACAGTCATCAATTTACTTTGATTTTTTTGACAGAAACTAGTATAAACTTGTGTATAATATATATTATGAGTTTTGGACCGAAACTTGTAATACGAAAAGTTTCATAGATTCTAATTTTTTGATGATTTTTTCATGGCCTTCCATCCTAAAATATAGAAAGGATATAAAAAGTCTTTTAGCGTTCCGAACTGTCATCGATTTACTTTGATTTTTTGACCGAAACTAGTATAAACTAGTGTATAATATATTATGATTTTTGGATCGAAACTCGTAATTCAAAAAGTTTCATAGAATCTAATTTTTAGATGATTTTTTTCATGGACAAATATGGAAAGGATATGAAAAGCTTTTTAGCATTTTGAAAAGTCATCGATTTAATTTGATATTTTGACCGCATCTAGTATAATCTAGTGTATAATATATTATGATTTTTTGACCGAAACTTGCATTTCAAAAAGTTTCATAGAATCTAGTTTTTAGATGATTTTTTGAATGTACTTACATCATAACCTTCCCTCTTAACACATAAAAAGGATATGATAAGTTTCATATCATTTCGAACATTCGTCGATTTAATTTGATTTTTTGTCCGAAACTAGTATAAACTTGTGTAGAGTACATTACAATTTTCTGAAAGAAACTGGCATTTCAAAAAATTTCATAGAATCTAATTTTTAGATTGTTTTTTGCATGGACATCCATCATAACCTTCCTTCTTAACACATAGGAAGGAACTGAAAAAGCTTCAAATCATATCAAACATTCCTGGATTTAATTTGAATTTTTGTTCGAAACTAGTAAAAATTGTGTAGAGTATTATTATAATTTTTTGAAAGAAACAAGCATTTCAACAAGATTCATATAATCTAATTTTGCGATGATTTTTATTTGTATGGACTTACCTAATAACTTTTCCTCGTAAAATATAGAAAGGATCTGAAGAGTTTCGAATCATTTCGAACAATCCTCGATTTAGTTTGATTTTTTGACCGAAACTAGTATAAACTAGTGTAAAATATATTATGATTTTGGTCCGAAACTTGTAATTCTAAAAGTTTCATAGAATCTAATTTTTAGATGGTTTTTTGCATGGACTTTTGTCGTAAAATATAGAAAGGATATGAAAGGCTTTTTAGAATTTCGAACAGTCATCTATTTATTTGATTTTTTTTACCGAAACTAGTATAAACTAGTGTATAATATATTATGATTTTTGGACCGAAAATTGTAATTCGAAAAGTTTCATACAATCAAATTTTTAGATGATTTTTTGCATGGACTTCCGTCGTAAAATATAGAAAGGATATGAAAAGCTTTTTAGCATTTCAAATGTTCATCGATTTACTTTTAATTTTTTTGACCCAACTAGTATAAACTAGTGTATAATATATTATGATTTTTTTTTCAATTCGAAAAGTTTCATAGAATCTAATTTTTAGATGATTTTTTGCATGAACTTTTGTCGTAAAATATATAAAGTATATGAAAGGATTTCTAGCATTTTGAACAGTCATCGATTTACTTTGATTTTTTGACAGAAACTAGTATAAACTTGTGTATAATATATATTATGAGTTTTGGACTGAAACTTGTAATACGAAAAGTTTCATAGATTCTAATTTTTAGATGATTTTTTGCATGACCTTCCATCCTAAAATATAGAAAGGATATGAAAAGTCTTTTAGCATTTCGAACTGTCATCGATTTACTTTGATTTTTTGACCGAAACTAGTATAAACTAGTGTGTAATATATTATGATTTTTGGATCGAAACACGTAATTCAAAAAGTTTCATAGAATCTAATTTTTAGATGATTTTTTTCATGGACTTCCGTCGTAAAATATGGAAAGGATATGAAAAGCTTTTTAGCATTTTGAAAAGTCATCGATTTAATTTGATATTTTGACCGCATCTAGTATAATCTAGTGTATAATATATTATGATTTTTTGACCGAAACTTGCATTTCAAAAAGTTTCATAGAATCTAGTTTTTAGATGATTTTTTGAATGTACTTACATCATAACCTTCCCTCTTAATACATAAAAAGGATATGATAAGTTTCATATCATTTCGAACATTCGTCGATTTAATTTGATTTTTTGTCCGAAACTAGTATAAACTTGTGTAGAGTACATTACAATTTTCTGAAAGAAACTGGCATTTCAAAAAATTTCATTGAATCTAATTTTTAGATTGTTTTTTGCATGGACATCCATCATAACCTTCCTTCTTAACACATAGGAAGGAACTGAAAAAGCTTCAAATCATATCAAACATTCCTGGATTTAATTTGAATTTTTGTTCGAAACTAGTAAAAATTGTGTAGAGTATATTATAATTTTTTGAAAGAAACAAGCATTTCAACAAGATTCATATAATCTAATTTTGCGATGATTTTTATTTGTATGGACTTACCTAATAACTTTTCCTCGTAACATATAGAAAGGATCTGAAGAGTTTCGAATCATTTCGAACAATCCTCGATTTAGTTTGATTTTTTGACCGAAACTAGTATAAACTAGTGTAAAATATATTATGATTTTGGTCCGAAACTTGTAATTCTAAAAGTTTCATAGAATCTAATTTTTAGATGGTTTTTTGCATGGACTTTTGTCGTAAAATATAGAAAGGATATGAAAGGCTTTTTAGAATTTCGAACAGTCATCTATTTATTTGATTTTTTTTACCGAAACTAGTATAAACTAGTGTATAATATATTATGATTTTTGGACCGAAAATTGTAATTCGAAAAGTTTCATACAATCAAATTTTTAGATGATTTTTTGCATGGACTTCCGTCGTAAAATATAGAAAGGATATGAAAAGCTTTTTAGCATTTCGAATGTTCATCGATTTACTTTTAATTTTTTTGACCCAACTAGTATAAACTAGTGTATAATATATTATGATTTTTTTTTCAATTCGAAAAGTTTCATAGAATCTAATTTTTAGATGATTTTTTGCATGAACTTTTGTCGTAAAATATATAAAGTATATGAAAGGATTTCTAGCATTTTGAACAGTCATCGATTTACTTTGATTTTTTGACAGAAACTAGTATAAACTTGTGTATAATATATATTATGAGTTTTGGACTGAAACTTGTAATACGAAAAGTTTCATAGATTCTAATTTTTAGATGATTTTTTGCATGACCTTCCATCCTAAAATATAGAAAGGATATGAAAAGTCTTTTAGCATTCCGAACTGTCATCGATTTACTTTGATTTTTTGACCGAAACTAGTATAAACTAGTGTGTAATATATTATGATTTTTGGATCGAAACACGTAATTCAAAAAGTTTCATAGAATCTAATTTTTAGATGATTTTTTTCATGGACTTCCGTCGTAAAATATGGAAAGGATATGAAAAGCTTTTTAGCATTTTGAAAAGTCATCGATTTAATTTGATATTTTGACCGCATCTAGTATAATCTAGTGTATAATATATTATGATTTTTTGACCGAAACTTGCATTTCAAAAAGTTTCATAGAATCTAGTTTTTAGATGATTTTTTGAATGTACTTACATCATAACCTTCCCTCTTAACACATAAAAAGGATATGATAAGTTTCATATCATTTCGAACATTCGTCGATTTAATTTGATTTTTTGTCCGAAACTAGTATAAACTTGTGTAGAGTACATTACAATTTTCTGAAAGAAACTGGCATTTCAAAAAATTTCATTGAATCTAATTTTTAGATTGTTTTTTGCATGGACATCCATCATAACCTTCCTTCTTAACACATAGGAAGGAACTGAAAAAGCTTCAAATCATATCAAACATTCCTGGATTTAATTTGAATTTTTGTTCGAAACTAGTAAAAATTGTGTAGAGTATATTATAATTTTTTGAAAGAAACAAGCATTTCAACAAGATTCATATAATCTAATTTTGCGATGATTTTTATTTGTATGGACTTACCTAATAACTTTTCCTCGTAACATATAGAAAGGATCTGAAGAGTTTCGAATCATTTCGAACAATCCTCGATTTAGTTTGATTTTTTGACCGAAACTAGTATAAACTAGTGTAAAATATATTATGATTTTGGTCCGAAACTTGTAATTCTAAAAGTTTCATAGAATCTAATTTTTAGATGGTTTTTTGCATGGACTTTTGTCGTAAAATATAGAAAGGATATGAAAGGCTTTTTAGAATTTCGAACAGTCATCTATTTATTTGATTTTTTTTACCGAAACTAGTATAAACTAGTGTATAATATATTATGATTTTTGGACCGAAAATTGTAATTCGAAAAGTTTCATACAATCAAATTTTTAGATGATTTTTTGCATGGACTTCCGTCGTAAAATATAGAAAGGATATGAAAAGCTTTTTAGCATTTCGAATGTTCATCGATTTACTTTTAATTTTTTTGACCCAACTAGTATAAACTAGTGTATAATATATTATGATTTTTTTTTCAATTCGAAAAGTTTCATAGAATCTAATTTTTAGATGATTTTTTGCATGAACTTTTGTCGTAAAATATATAAAGTATATGAAAGGATTTCTAGCATTTTGAACAGTCATCGATTTACTTTGATTTTTTGACAGAAACTAGTATAAACTTGTGTATAATATATATTATGAGTTTTGGACTGAAACTTGTAATACGAAAAGTTTCATAGATTCTAATTTTTAGATGATTTTTTGCATGACCTTCCATCCTAAAATATAGAAAGGATATGAAAAGTCTTTTAGCATTCCGAACTGTCATCGATTTACTTTGATTTTTTGACCGAAACTAGTATAAACTAGTGTGTAATATATTATGATTTTTGGATCGAAACTCGTAATTCAAAAAGTTTCATAGAATCTAATTTTTAGATGATTTTTTTCATGGACTTCCGTCGTAAAATATGGAAAGAATATGAAAAGCTTTTTAGCATTTTGAATAGTCATCGATTTAATTTGATTTTTTGACCGCATCTAGTATAATCTAGTGTATAATATATTATGATTTTTTGACCGAAACTTGCATTTCAAAAAGTTTCATAGAATCTAGTTTTTAGATGATTTTTTGAATGTACTTCCATCATAACCTTCCTTCTCTACACATAAAAATGATATGATAAGTTTCATATCATTTCGAACATTCGTCGATTTAATTTGATTTTTTGTCCGAAACTAGTATAAACTTGTGTAGAGTACATTACAATTTTATGAAAGAAACTGGCATTTCAAAAAATTTCATAGAATCTAATTTTTAGATTGTTTTTTGCATGGACATCCATCATAACCTTCCCTCTTAACACATAGGAAGGAACTGAAAAAGCTTCAAATCATATCAAACATTCCTGAATTTGAATTTTTGTTCGAAACTAGTAAAAATTGTGTAGAGTATATTATAATTTTTTGAAAGAAACAAGCATTTCAAAAAGATTCATATAATCTAATTTTGCGATGATTTTTATTTGTATGGACTTACCTAATAACTTTTCCTCGTAACATATAGAAAGGATCTGAAGAGTTTCGAATCATTTCGAATAATCCTTGATTTAGTTGGATTTTTTGACTGAAACTAGTATAAACTAGTTAATAATATATTATGATTTTGGCCGAAACTTGTAATTCTAAAAGTTTCATAGAATCTAATTTTTAGATGGTTTTTTGCATGGACTTCTGTCGTAAAATATAGAAAGGTTAAAAAAGGCTTTTGAGAATTTCGAACAGTCATCTATTTATTTGATTTTTTTTTACCGAAACTAGTATAAACTAGTGTATAATATATTGTGATTTTTGGACCGAAAATTGTAATTCGAAAAGTTTCATACAATCAAATTTTTAGATGATTTTTTGCATGGACTTCCGTCGTAAAATATAGAAAGGATATGGAAAAATTTTTAGCATTTCGAACGTTCATCGATTTACTTTTAATTTTTTTGACCCAACTAGTATAAACTAGTGTATAATATATTATGATTTCTTTGCAATTCGAAAAGTTTCATAGAATCTAATTTTTAGATGATTTTTTGCATGAACTTTTGTCGTAAAATATATAAAGTATATGAAAGGATTTCTAGCATTTTGAACAGTCATCAATTTACTTTGATTTTTCTGACAGAAACTAGTATAAACTTGTGTATAATATATATTATGAGTTTTGGACCGAAACTTGTAATACGAAAAGTTTCATAGATTCTAATTTTTTGATGATTTTTTCATGGCCTTCCATCCTAAAATATAGAAAGGATATAAAAAGTCTTTTAGCGTTACGAACTGTCATCGATTTACTTTGATTTTTTGACCGAAACTAGTATAAACTAGTGTATAATATATTATGATTTTTGGATCGAAACTCGTAATTCAAAAAGTTTCATAGAATCTAATTTTTAGATGATTTTTTTCATGGACAAATATGGAAAGGATATGAAAAGCTTTTTAGCATTTTGAAAAGTCATCGATTTAATTTGATATTTTGACCGCATCTAGTATAATCTAGTGTATAATATATTATGATTTTTTGACCGAAACTTGCATTTCAAAAAGTTTCATAGAATCTAGTTTTTAGATGATTTTTTGAATGTACTTACATCATAACCTTCCCTCTTAACACATAAAAAGGATATGATAAGTTTCATATCATTTCGAACATTCGTCGATTTAATTTGATGTTTTGTCCGAAACTAGTATAAACTTGTGTAGAGTACATTACAATTTTCTGAAAGAAACTGGCATTTCAAAAAATTTCATAGAATCTAATTTTTAGATTGTTTTTTGCATGGACATCCATCATAACCTTCCTTCTTAACACATAGGAAGGAACTGAAAAAGCTTCAAATCATATCAAACATTCCTGGATTTAATTTGAATTTTTGTTCGAAACTAGTAAAAATTGTGTAGAGTATTATTATAATTTTTTGAAAGAAACAAGCATTTCAACAAGATTCATATAATCTAATTTTGCGATGATTTTTATTTGTATGGACTTACCTAATAACTTTTCCTCGTAACATATAGAAAGGATCTGAAGAGTTTCGAATCATTTCGAACAATCCTCGATTTAGTTTGATTTTTTGACCGAAACTAGTATAAACTAGTGTAAAATATATTATGATTTTGGTCCGAAACTTGTAATTCTAAAAGTTTCATAGAATCTAATTTTTAGATGGTTTTTTGCATGGACTTTTGTCGTAAAATATAGAAAGGATATGAAAGGCTTTTTAGAATTTCGAACAGTCATCTATTTATTTGATTTTTTTTACCGAAACTAGTATAAACTAGTGTATAATATATTATGATTTTTGGACCGAAAATTGTAATTCGAAAAGTTTCATACAATCAAATTTTTAAATGATTTTTTGCATGGACTTCCGTCGTAAAATATAGAAAGGATATGAAAAGCTTTTTAGCATTTCGAATGTTCATCGATTTACTTTTAATTTTTTTGACCCAACTAGTATAAACTAGTGTATAATATATTATGATTTTTTTTTCAATTCGAAAAGTTTCATAGAATCTAATTTTTAGATGATTTTTTGCATGAACTTTTGTCGTAAAATATATAAAGTATATGAAAGGATTTCTAGCATTTTGAACAGTCATCGATTTACTTTGATTTTTTGACAGAAACTAGTATAAACTTGTGTATAATATATATTATGAGTTTTGGACTGAAACTTGTAATACGAAAAGTTTCATAGATTCTAATTTTTAGATGATTTTTTGCATGACCTTCCATCCTAAAATATAGAAAGGATATGAAAAGTCTTTTAGCATTCCGAACTGTCATCGATTTACTTTGATTTTTTGACTGAAACTAGTATAAACTAGTGTGTAATATATTATGATTTTTGGATCGAAACTCGTAATTCAAAAAGTTTCATAGAATCTAATTTTTAGATGATTTTTTTCATGGACTTCCGTCGTAAAATATGGAAAGAATATGAAAAGCTTTTTAGCATTTTGAATAGTCATCGATTTAATTTGATTTTTTGACCGCATCTAGTATAATCTAGTGTATAATATATTATGATTTTTTGACCGAAACTTGCATTTCAAAAAGTTTCATAGAATCTAGTTTTTAGATGATTTTTTGAATGTACTTCCATCATAACCTTCCTTCTCTACACATAAAAATGATATGATAAGTTTCATATCATTTCGAACATTCGTCGATTTAATTTGATTTTTTGTCCGAAACTAGTATAAACTTGTGTAGAGTACATTACAATTTTATGAAAGAAACTGGCATTTCAAAAAATTTCATAGAATCTAATTTTTAGATTGTTTTTTGCATGGACATCCATCATAACCTTCCCTCTTAACACATAGGAAGGAACTGAAAAAGCTTCAAATCATATCAAACATTCCTGGATTTAATTTGAATTTTTGTTCGAAACTAGTAAAAATTGTGTAGAGTATATTATAATTTTTTGAAAGAAACAAGCATTTCAAAAAGATTCATATAATCTAATTTTGCGATGATTTTTATTTGTATGGACTTACCTAATAACTTTTCCTCGTAACATATAGAAAGGATCTGAAGAGTTTCGAATCATTTCGAATAATCCTTGATTTAGTTGGATTTTTTGACTGAAACTAGTATAAACTAGTTAATAATATATTATGATTTTGGTCCGAAACTTGTAATTCTAAAAGTTTCATAGAATCTAATTTTTAGATGGTTTTTTGCATGGACTTCTGTCGTAAAATATAGAAAGGTTAAAAAAGGCTTTTGAGAATTTCGAACAGTCATCTATTTATTTGATTTTTTTTACCGAAACTAGTATAAACTAGTGTATAATATATTGTGATTTTTGGACCGAAAATTGTAATTCGAAAAGTTTCATACAATCAAATTTTTAGATGATTTTTTGCATGGACTTCCGTCGTAAAATATAGAAAGGATATGGAAAAAATTTTAGCATTTCGAACGTTCATCGATTTACTTTTAATTTTTTTGACCCAACTAGTATAAACTAGTGTATAATATATTATGATTTCTTTGCAATTCGAAAAGTTTCATAGAATCTAATTTTTAGATGATTTTTTGCATGAACTTTTGTCGTAAAATATATAAAGTATATGAAAGGATTTCTAGCATTTTGAACAGTCATCAATTTACTTTGATTTTTTTGACAGAAACTAGTATAAACTTGTGTATAATATATATTATGAGTTTTGGACCGAAACTTGTAATACGAAAAGTTTCATAGATTCTAATTTTTTGATGATTTTTTCATGGCCTTCCATCCTAAAATATAGAAAGGATATAAAAAGTCTTTTAGCGTTCCGAACTGTCATCGATTTACTTTGATTTTTTGACCGAAACTAGTATAAACTAGTGTATAATATATTATGATTTTTGGATCGAAACTCGTAATTCAAAAAGTTTCATAGAATCTAATTTTTAGATGATTTTTTTCATGGACAAATATGGAAAGGATATGAAAAGCTTTTTAGCATTTTGAAAAGTCATCGATTTAATTTGATATTTTGACCGCATCTAGTATAATCTAGTGTATAATATATTATGATTTTTTGATCGAAACTTGCATTTCAAAATGTTTCATAGAATCTAGTTTTTAGATGATTTTTTGAATGTACTTACATCATAACCTTCCCTCTTAACACATAAAAAGGATATGATAAGTTTCATATCATTTCGAACATTCGTCGATTTAATTTGATTTTTTGTCCGAAACTAGTATAAACTTGTGTAGAGTACATTACAATTTTCTGAAAGAAACTGGCATTTCAAAAAATTTCATAGAATCTAATTTTTAGATTGTTTTTTGCATGGACATCCATCATAACCTTCCTTCTTAACACATAGGAAGGAACTGAAAAAGCTTCAAATCATATCAAACATTCATGGATTTAATTTGAATTTTTGTTCGAAACTAGTAAAAATTGTGTAGAGTATATTATAATTTTTTGAAAGAAACAAGCATTTCAACAAGATTCATATAATCTAATTTTGCGATGATTTTTATTTGTATGGACTTACCTAATAACTTTTCCTCGTAACATATAGAAAGGATCTGAAGAGTTTCGAATCATTTCGAACAATCCTCGATTTAGTTTGATTTTTTGACCGAAACTAGTATAAACTAGTGTAAAATATATTATGATTTTGGTCCGAAACTTGTAATTCTAAAAGTTTCATAGAATCTAATTTTTAGATGGTTTTTTGCATGGACTTTTGTCGTAAAATATAGAAAGGATATGAAAGGCTTTTTAGAATTTCGAACAGTCATCTATTTATTTGATTTTTTTTACCGAAACTAGTATAAACTAGTGTATAATATATTATGATTTTTGGACCGAAAATTGTAATTCGAAAAGTTTCATACAATCAAATTTTTAGATGATTTTTTGCATGGACTTCCGTCGTAAAATATAGAAAGGATATGAAAAGCTTTTTAGCATTTCGAATGTTCATCGATTTACTTTTAATTTTTTTGACCCAACTAGTATAAACTAGTGTATAATATATTATGATTTTTTTTTCAATTCGAAAAGTTTCATAGAATCTAATTTTTAGATGATTTTTTGCATGAACTTTTGTCGTAAAATATATAAAGTATATGAAAGGATTTCTAGCATTTTGAACAGTCATCGATTTACTTTGATTTTTTGACAGAAACTAGTATAAACTTGTGTATAATATATATTATGAGTTTTGGACTGAAACTTGTAATACGAAAAGTTTCATAGATTCTAATTTTTAGATGATTTTTTGCATGACCTTCAATCCTAAAATATAGAAAGGATATGAAAAGTCTTTTAGCATTCCGAACTGTCATCGATTTACTTTGATTTTTTGACCGAAACTAGTATAAACTAGTGTGTAATATATTATGATTTTTGGATCGAAACTCGTAATTCAAAAAGTTTCATAGAATCTAATTTTTAGATGATTTTTTTCATGGACTTCCGTCGTAAAATATGGAAAGGATATGAAAAGCTTTTTAGCATTTTGAATAGTCATCGATTTAATTTGATTTTTTGACCGCATCTAGTATAATCTAGTGTATAATATATTATGATTTTTTGACCGAAACTTGCATTTCAAAAAGTTTCATAGAATCTACTTTTTAGATGATTTTTTGAATGTACTTCCATCATAACCTTCCTTCTCTACACATAAAAATGATATGATAAGTTTCATATCATTTCGAACATTCGTCGATTTAATTTGATTTTTTGTCCGAAACTAGTATAAACTTGTGTAGAGTACATTACAATTTTATGAAAGAAACTGGCATTTCAAAAAATTTCATAGAATCTAATTTCTAGATTGTTTTTTGCATGGACATCCATCATAACCTTCCCTCTTAACACATAGGAAGGAACTGAAAAAGCTTCAAATCATATCAAACATTCCTGGATTTAATTTGAATTTTTGTTCGAAACTAGTAAAAATTGTGTAGAGTATATTATAATTTTTTGAAAGAAACAAGCATTTCAAAAAGATTCATATAATCTAATTTTGCGATGATTTTTATTTGTATGGACTTACCTAATAACTTTTCCTCGTAACATATAGAAAGGATCTGAAGAGTTTCAAATCATTTCGAATAATCCTTGATTTAGTTGGATTTTTTGACTGAAACTAGTATAAACTAGTTAATAATATATTATGATTTTGGTCCGAAACTTGTAATTCTAAAAGTTTCATAGAATCTAATTTTTAGATGGTTTTTTGCATGGACTTTCGTCGTAAAATATAGAAAGGATATGAAAGGCTTTTTAGAATTTCGAACAGTCATCTATTTATTTGATTTTTTTTACCGAAACTAGTATAAACTAGTGTATAATATATTATGATTTTTGGACCGAAAATTGTAATTCGAAAAGTTTCATACAATCAAATTTTTAGATGATTTTTTGCATGGACTTCCGTCGTAAAATATAGAAAGGATATGAAAAGCTTTTTAGCATTTCGAACGTTCATCGATTTACTTTTAATTTTTTTGACCCAACTAGTATAAACTAGTGTATAATATATTATGAATTTTTTTTTCAATTCGAAAAGTTTCATAGAATCTAATTTTTAGATGATTTTTTGCATGAACTTTTGTCGTAAAATATATAAAGTATATGAAAGGATTTCTAGCATTTTGAACAGTCATCGATTTACTTTGATTTTTTGACTGAAACTAGTATAAACTTGTGTATAATATATATTATGAGTTTTGGACCGAAACTTGTAATACGAAAAGTTTCATAGATTCTAATTTTTAGATGATTTTTTGCATGACCTTCCATCCTAAAATATAGAAAGGATATGAAAAGTCTTTTAGCATTCCGAACTGTCATCGATTTACTTTGATTTTTTGACCGAAACTAGTATAAACTAGTGTATAATATATTATGATTTTTGGATCGAAACTCGTAATTCAAAAAGTTTCATAGAATCTAATTTTTAGATGATTTTTTTCATGGACTTCCGTCGTAAAATATGGAAAGGATATGAAAAGCTTTTTAGCATTTTGAATAGTCATCGATTTAATTTGATTTTTTGACCGCATCTATTATAATCTAGTGTATAATATATTATGATTTTTTGACCGAAACTTGCATTTCAAAAAGTTTCATAGAATCTAGTTTTTAGATGATTTTTTGAATGTACTTCCATCATAACCTTCCTTCTCTACACATAAAAATGATATGATAAGTTTCATATCATTTCGAACATTCGTCGATTTAATTTGATTTTTTGTCTGAAACTAGTATAAACTTGTGTAGAGTACATTACAATTTTTTGAAAGAAACTGGCATTTCAAAAACTTTCATAGAATCTAATTTTTAGATTGTTTTTTGCATGGAAATTAATCATAACCTTCCCTCTTAACACATAGGAAGGAACTGAAAAGCTTCAAATCATATCAAACATTCCTCGATTTAATTTGAATTTTTGTTCGAAACTAGTAAAAATTGTGTAGAGTATATTATAATATTTTGAAAGAAACAAGCATTTCAAAAAGATTCATATAATCTAATTTTGCGATGATTTTTATTTGTATGGACTTACCTAATAACTTTTCCTCGTAACATATAGAAAGGATCTGAAGAGTTTCGAATCATTTCGAACAATCCTCGATTTAGTTTGGTTTTTTGACCAAAACTAGTATAAACTAGTGTATAATATATTATGATTTAGGTCCGAAACTTGTAATTCTAAAAGTTTCATAGAATCTAATTTTTAGATGGTTTTTTGCATGGACTTCCGTCGTAAAATATAGAAAGGATATAAAAGGCTTTTTAGAATTTCGAACAGTCATCTATTTATTTGATTTTTTTTTTACCGAAACTAGTATAAACTAGTGTATAATATATTATGATTTTTGGACCGAAAATTGTAATTCGAAAAGTTTCATACAATCAAATTTTTAGATGATATTTTAAATGGACTTCCGTCGTAAAATATAGAAAGGATATGGAAAAAATTTTAGCATTTCGAACGTTCATCGATTTACTTTTAATTTTTTTGACCCAACTAGTATAAACTAGTGTATAATATATTATGATTTCTTTGCAATTCGAAAAGTTTCATAGAATCTAATTTTTAGATGATTTTTTGCATGAACTTTTGTCGTAAAATATATAAAGTATATGAAAGGATTTCTAGCATTTTGACCAGTCATCGATTTACTTTGATGTTTTTGACAGAAACTAGTATAAACTTGTCTATAATATATATTATGAGTTTTGGGCCGAAACTTGTAATACGAAAAGTTTCATAGATTCTAATTTTTAGATGATTTTTTGCATGGCTTCCATCCTAAAATATAGAAAGGATATAAAAAGTCTTTTAGCATTCCGAACTGTCATCGATTTACTTTGATTTTTTGACCGAAACTAGTATAAACTAGTGTATAATATATTATGATTTTTGGATCGAAACTCGTAATTCAAAAAGTTTCATAGAATCTAATTTTTAGATGATTTTTTTCATGGACAAATATGGAAAGGATATGAAAAGCTTTTTAGCATTTTGAAAAGTCATCGATTTAATTTGATTTTTTGACCGCATCTAGTATAATCTAGTGTATAATATATTATGATTTTTTGACCGAAACTTGCATTTCTAAAAGTTTCATAGAATCTAGTTTTTAGATGATTTTTTGAATGTACTTACATCATAACCTTCCCTCTTAACACATAAAAAGGACATGATAAGTTTCATATCATTTCGAACATTCGTCGATTTAATTTGATTTTTTGTCCGAAACTAGTATAAACTTGTGTAGAGTACATTACAATTTTCTGAAAGAAACTGGCATTTCAAAAAATTTCATAGAATCTAATTTTTAGATTGTTTTTTGCATGGACATCCATCATAACCTTCCTTCTTAACACATAGGAATGAACTGAAAAATCTTCAAATCATATCAAACATTCCTCGATTTAATTTGAATTTTTGTTCGAAACTAGTAAAAATTGTGTAGAGTATATTATAAATTTTTGAAAGAAACAAGCATTTCAACAAGATTCATATAATCTAATTTTGCGATGATTTTTATTTGTATGGACTTACCTAATAACTGTTCCTCGTAACATATAGAAAGGGTCTGAAGAGTTTCGAATCATTTCGAACAATCCTCGATTTAGTTTGATTTTTTGACCGAAACTAGTATAAACTAGTGTATAATATATTATGATTTTTGTCCTAAACTTGTAATTCTAAAAGTTTCATAGAATCTAATTTTAAGATGGTTTTTTGCATGGACTTCCGTCGTAAAATATAGAAAGGATATGAAAGGCTTTTTAGAATTTCGAACAGTCATCTATTTATTTGATTTTTTTACCGAAACTAGTATAAACTAGTGTATAATATATTATGATTTTTGGACCGAAAATTGTAATTCGAAAAGTTTCATACAATCAAATTTTTAGATGATTTTTTGCATGGACTTCCGTCGTAAAATATAGAAAGGATATGAAAAGCTTTTTAGCATTTCGAACGTTCATCGATTTACTTTTAATTTTTTTGACCCAACTAGTATAAACTAGTGTATAATATATTATGAATTTTTTTTTCAATTCGAAAAGTTTCATAGAATCTAATTTTTAGATGATTTTTTGCATGAACTTTTGTCGTAAAATATATAAAGTATATGAAAGGATTTCTAGCATTTTGAATAGTCATCGATTTACTTTGATTTTTTGACAGAAACTAGTATAAACTTGTGTATAATATATATTATGAGTTTTGGACCGAAATTTATAATACGAAAAGTTTCATAGATTCTAATTTTTAGATGATTTTTTGCATAACCTTCCATCCTAAAATATTGAAAGGATATGAAAAGTCTTTTAGCATTCCGAACTGTCATCGATTTACTTTGATTTTTTGACCGAAACTAGTATAAACTAGTGTATAATATATTATGATTTTTGGATCGAAACTCGTAATTCAAAAAGTTTCATAGAATCTAATTTTTAGATGATTTTTTTCATGGACTTCCGTCGTAAAATATGGAAAGGATATGAAAAGCTTTTTAGCATTTTGAATAGTCATCGATTTAATTTGATTTTTTGACCGCATCTAGTATAATCTAGTGTATAATATATTATGATTTTTTGACCGAAACTTGCATTTCAAAAAGTTTCATAGAATCTAGTTTTTAGATGATTTTTTGAATGTACTTCCATCATAACCTTCCTTCTCTACACATAAAAATGATATGATAAGTTTCATATCATTTCGAACATTCGTCGATTTAATTTGATTTTGTCTGAAACTAGTATAAACTTGTGTAGAGTACATTACAATTTTCTGAAAGAAACTGGCATTTCAAAAACTTTCATAGAATCTAATTTTTAGATTGTTTTTTGCATGGAAATCCATCATAACCTTCCCTCTTAACACATAGGAAGGAACTGAAAAGCTTCAAATCATATCAAACATTCCTCGATTAAATTTGAATTTTTGTTCGAAACTAGTAAAAATTGTGTAGAGTATATTATAATATTTTGAAAGAAACAAGCATTTCAAAAAGATTCATATAATCTAATTTTGCTATGATTTTTATTTGTTTGGACTTACCTAATAACTTTTCCTCGTAACATATAGAAAGGATCTGAAGAGTTTCGAATCATTTCGAACAATCCTCAATTTAGTTTGATTTTTTGACCAAAACTAGTATAAACTAGTGTATAATATATTATGATTTAGGTCCGAAACTTGTAATTCTAAAAGTTTCATAGAATCTAATTTTTAGATGGTTTTTTGCATGGACTTCCGTCGTAAAATATAGAAAGGATATAAAAGGCTTTTTAGAATTTCGAACAGTCATCTATTTATTTGATTTTTTTTTACCGAAACTAGTATAAACTAGTGTATAATATATTATGATTTTTGGACCGAAAATTGTAATTCGAAAAGTTTCATACAATCAAATTTTTAGATGATATTTTAAATGGACTTCCGTCGTAAAATATAGAAAGGATATGGAAAAAATTTTAGCATTTCGAACGTTCATCGATTTACTTTTAATTTTTTTGACCCAACTAGTATAAATTAGTGTATAATATATTATGATTTCTTTGCAATTCGAAAAGTTTCATAGAATCTAATTTTTAGATGATTTTTTGCATGAACTTTTGTCGTAAAATATATAAAGTATATGAAAGGATTTCTAGCATTTTGACCAGTCATCGATTTACTTTGATTTTTTTGACAGAAACTAGTATAAACTTGTGTATAATATATATTATGAGTTTTGAACCGAAACTTGTAATACGAAAAGTTTCATAGATTCTAATTTTTAGATGATTTTTTGCATGGCCTTCCATCCTAAAATATAGAAAGGATATAAAAAGTCTTTTAGCATTCCGAACTGTCATCGATTTACTTTGATTTTTTGACCGAAACTAGTATAAACTAGTGTATAATATATTATGATTTTTGGATCGAAACTCGTAATTCAAAAAGTTTCATAGAATCTAATTTTTAGATGATTTTTTTCATGGACAAATATGGAAAGGATATGAAAAGCTTTTTAGCATTTTGAAAAGTCATCGATTTAATTTGATTTTTTGACCGCATCTAGTATAATCTAGTGTATAATATATTATGATTTTTTGACCGAAACTTGCATTTCAAAAAGTTTCATAGAATCTAGTTTTTAGATGATTTTTTGAATGTACTTACATCATAACCTTCCCTCTTAACACATAAAAAGGATATGATAAGTTTCATATCATTTCGAACATTCGTCGATTTAATTTGATTTTTTGTCCGAAACTAGTATAAACTTGTGTAGAGTACATTACAATTTTCTGAAAGAAACTGGCATTTCAAAAAATTTCATAGAATCTAATTTTTAGATTGTTTTTTGCATGGATATCCATCATAACCTTCCCTCTTAACACATAGGAAGGAACTGAAAAGCTTCAAATCATATCTAACATTCCTCGATTTAATTTGAATTTTTGTTCGAAACTAGTAAAAATTGTGTAGAGTATATTATAATTTTTTGAAAGAAACAGGCATTTCAAAAAGATTCATATAATCTAATTTTGCGATGATTTTTATTTGTATGGACTTACCTAATAAGTTTTCCTCGTAACATATAGAAAGGATCCGAAGAGTTTCGAATCATTTCGAACAATCCTCAATTTAGTTTGATTTTTTGACCAAAACTAGTATAAACTAGTGTATAATATATTATGATTTAGGTCCGAAACTTGTAATTCTAAAAGTTTCATAGAATCTAATTTTTAGATGATTTTTTGCATGGACTTCCATCGTAAAATATAGAAAGGATATGAAAAGCTTTTTAGAATTTCTAACAGTCATCTATTTATTTGAATTTATTTTTACTATAATTAGTATAAACTAGTGTATAATATATTATGATTTTTGGACCGAAAATTGTAATTCGAAAAGTTTCATACAATCAAATTTTTAGATTATTTTTTGCATGAACTTCCGTCGTAAAATATAGAAAGGATATGGAAAAAAATTTAGCATTTCGAACGTTCATCGATTTACTTTGATTTTTTGACAGAAACTAGTATAAACTTGTGTATAATATTTTATGATTTTTGGACGGAAACTTGTAATACGAAAAGTTTCAAAGCTTCTAATTTTTAGATGATTTTTTGCATGGTCTTCCATCCTAAAATATAGAAAGGATATGAAAAGTCTTTTAGCATTACGAACTGTCATCGATTTACTTTGATTTTTTTGACCGAAACTAGTATAAACTAGTGTATAATATATTATGATTTTTGGATTGAAACTCATAATTCAAAAAGTTTCATAGAATCTAATTTTAGATGATTTTTTTCATGGACTTTCGTCGTAAAATATGGAAAGGATATGAAAAGCTTTTTAGTATTTTGAACAGTCATCGATTTAATTTGATTTTTTGACCGCATCTAGTATAATCTAGTGTATAATATATTATGAATTTTTGACCGAAATTTACTTTTCAAAAAGATTCATAGAATCTAGTTTTTAGATGATTTTTTGAATGTACTTCCATCATAACCTTCCCTCTTAACACATAAAAAGAATATGATAAGTTTCATATCAATTCGAACATTCGTCGATTTAATTTGATTTTTTGTCCGAAACTAGTATAAACTTGTGTAGAGTACATTACAATTTTCTGAACGAAACTGACATTTCAAAAAATTTCATAGAATCTAATTTTTAGATTGTTTTTTGCATGGACATCCATCATAACCTTCCCTCTTAACACATAGGAAGGAACTGAAAAGCTTCAAATCATATCAAACATTCCTCGATTTAATTTAAATTTTTGTTCGAAACTAGTATAAATTGTATAGAGTATATTATAATTTTTTGAAAGAAACATGCATTTCAAAAAGATTCATATAATCTAATTTTGCGATGATTTTTATTTGTATGGACTTACCTAATAAGTGTTCCTCTCAAATATAGAAAGGATCTGAAGAGTTTCGAATCATTTCGAACAATCCTCGATTTAGTTTGATTTTTTGACCGAAACTAGTATAAATTAGTGTATAATATATTATGATTTTGGCCCGAAACTTGTAATTCTAAAAGTTTCATAGAATCTAATTTTTAGATGATTTTATACATGGACTTCCGTCGTAAAATATACAAAGGATATGAAAAGCTTTTTAGAATTTCTAAGAGTCATCTATTTTGTTTGATTTTTTTTTACCGAAACTAGTATAAACTAGTGTATAATATATTATGATTTTTGGACCGAAAACTGTAATTCGAAAAGTTTCATACAATTAAATTTTTAGATGTTTTTTTGCATGGACTTCCGTCGTAAAATATAGAAAGGATATGAAAAGCTTTTTAGCATTTCGAACGTCCATCGATTTACTTTTAATTTTTTTTACCCAACTAGTATAAACTAGTGTATAATATATTATGATTTTTTTGCAATTCGAAAAGTTTCATAGAATCTAATTTTTAGATGATTTTTTGCATGAACTTTTGTCGTAAAATATATAAAGTATATGAAAGGATTTCTAGCATTTTGAACAGTCATCGATTTACTTTGATTTTTTTGACAGAAACTAGTATAAACTTGTGTATAATATATATTATGAGTTTTGGACCGAAACTTGTAATACGAAAAGTTTCAAAGATTCTAATTTTTAGATGATTTTTTGCATGGCTTCCATCCTAAAATATAGAAAGGATATAAAAAGTCTTTTAGCGTTCCTAACTGTCATCGATTTACTTTGATTTTTTGACCGAAACTAGTATAAACTAGTGTATAATATATTATGATTTTTGGATCGAAACTCGTAATTAAAAAAGTTTCATAGAATCTAATTTTTAGATGATTTTTTTCATGTACTTCCGTCGTAAAATATGGAAAGGATATGAAAAGCTTTTTAGGATTTTGAAAAGTCATCGATTTAATTTGATTTTTTGACCGCATCTAGTATAATCTAGTGTATAATATATTATGATTTTTTGACCGAAACTTGCATTTCAAAAAGTTTCATAGAATCTAGTTTTTAGATGATTTTTTGAATGTACTTCCATCATAACCTTCCCTCTTAACACATAAAAAGGATATGATAAGTTTCATATCATTTCGATTATTCGTCGATTTAATTTGATTTTTTGTCCGAAATTAGTATAAACTTGTGTAGAGTACATTACAATTTTCTGAAAGAAACTGGCATTTCAAAAAATTTCATAGAATCTAATTTTTAGATTGTTTTTTGCATGGACATCCATCATAACCTTCCCTCTTAACACATAGGAAGGAACTGAAAAGCTTCAAATCATATTAAACTTTCCTCGATTTAATTTGAATTTTTGTTCGAAACTAGTAAAAACTGTGTAGAGTATATTATAATTTTTTGAAAGAAACAGGCATTTCAAAAAGATTCATATAATCTAATTGTGCGATGATTTTTATTTGTATGGACTTACCTAATAACTTTTCCTCGTAACATATAGAAAGGATCCGAAGAGTTTCGAATCATTTCGAACAATCCTCGATTTAGTTTGATTTTTTGACCGAAACTAGTATAAATTAGTGTATAATATATTATGATTTTGGCCCGAAACTTGTAATTCTAAAAGTTTCATAGAATCTAATTTTTAGATGATTTTATACATGGACTTCCGTCGTAAAATATACAAAGGATATGAAAAGCTTTTTAGAATTTCTAAGAGTCATCTATTTATTTGATTTTTTTTACCGAAACTAGTATAAACTAGTGTATAATATATTATGATTTTTGGACCGAAAACTGTAATTCGAAAAGTTTCATACAATTAAATTTTTAGATGTTTTTTTGCATGGACTTCCGTCGTAAAATATAGAAAGGATATGAAAAGCTTTTTAGCATTTCGAACGTCCATCGATTTGCTTTTAATTTTTTTAACCCAACTAGTATAAACTAGTGTATAATATATTATGATTTTTTTGCAATTCGAAAAGTTTCATAGAATCTAATTTTTAGATGATTTTTTGCATGAACTTTTGTCGTAAAATATATAAAGTATATGAAAGGATTTCTAGCATTTTGAACAGTCATCGATTTACTTTGATTTTTTTGACAGAAACTAGTATAAACTTGTGTATAATATATATTATGAGTTTTGGACCGAAACTAGTAATACGAAAAGTTTCAAAGATTCTAATTTTTAGATGATTTTTTGCATGGCTTCCATCCTAAAATATAGAAAGGATATAAAAAGTCTTTTAGCGTTCCTAACTGTCATCGATTTACTTTGATTTTTTGACCGAAACTAGTATAAACTAGTGTATAATATATTATGATTTTTGGATTGAAACTCATAATTCAAAAAGTTTCATAGAATCTAATTTTAGATGATTTTTTTCATGGACTTTCGTCGTAAAATATGGAAAGGATATGAAAAGCTTTTTAGTATTTTGAACAGTCATCGATTTAATTTGATTTTTTGACCGCATCTAGTATAATCTAGTGTATAATATATTATGAATTTTTGACCGAAATTTACTTTTCAAAAAGATTCATAGAATCTAGTTTTTAGATGATTTTTTGAATGTACTTCCATCATAACCTTCCCTCTTAACACATAAAAAGAATATGATAAGTTTCATATCAATTCGAACATTCGTCGATTTAATTTGATTTTTTGTCCGAAACTAGTATAAACTTGTGTAGAGTACATTACAATTTTCTGAACGAAACTGACATTTCAAAAAATTTCATAGAATCTAATTTTTAGATTGTTTTTTGCATGGACATCCATCATAACCTTCCCTCTTAACACATAGGAAGGAACTGAAAAGCTTCAAATCATATCAAACATTCCTCGATTTAATTTAAATTTTTGTTCGAAACTAGTATAAATTGTATAGAGTATATTATAATTTTTTGAAAGAAACATGCATTTCAAAAAGATTCATATAATCTAATTTTGCGATGATTTTTATTTGTATGGACTTACCTAATAAGTGTTCCTCTCAAATATAGAAAGGATCTGAAGAGTTTCGAATCATTTCGAACAATCCTCGATTTAGTTTGATTTTTTGACCGAAACTAGTATAAATTAGTGTATAATATATTATGATTTTGGCCCGAAACTTGTAATTCTAAAAGTTTCATAGAATCTAATTTTTAGATGATTTTATACATGGACTTCCGTCGTAAAATATACAAAGGATATGAAAAGCTTTTTAGAATTTCTAAGAGTCATCTATTTTGTTTGATTTTTTTTTACCGAAACTAGTATAAACTAGTGTATAATATATTATGATTTTTGGACCGAAAACTGTAATTCGAAAAGTTTCATACAATTAAATTTTTAGATGTTTTTTTGCATGGACTTCCGTCGTAAAATATAGAAAGGATATGAAAAGCTTTTTAGCATTTCGAACGTCCATCGATTTACTTTTAATTTTTTTTACCCAACTAGTATAAACTAGTGTATAATATATTATGATTTTTTTGCAATTCGAAAAGTTTCATAGAATCTAATTTTTAGATGATTTTTTGCATGAACTTTTGTCGTAAAATATATAAAGTATATGAAAGGATTTCTAGCATTTTGAACAGTCATCGATTTACTTTGATTTTTTTGACAGAAACTAGTATAAACTTGTGTATAATATATATTATGAGTTTTGGACCGAAACTTGTAATACGAAAAGTTTCAAAGATTCTAATTTTTAGATGATTTTTTGCATGGCTTCCATCCTAAAATATAGAAAGGATATAAAAAGTCTTTTAGCGTTCCTAACTGTCATCGATTTACTTTGATTTTTTGACCGAAACTAGTATAAACTAGTGTATAATATATTATGATTTTTGGATCGAAACTCGTAATTAAAAAAGTTTCATAGAATCTAATTTTTAGATGATTTTTTTCATGTACTTCCGTCGTAAAATATGGAAAGGATATGAAAAGCTTTTTAGGATTTTGAAAAGTCATCGATTTAATTTGATTTTTTGACCGCATCTAGTATAATCTAGTGTATAATATATTATGATTTTTTGACCGAAACTTGCATTTCAAAAAGTTTCATAGAATCTAGTTTTTAGATGATTTTTTGAATGTACTTCCATCATAACCTTCCCTCTTAACACATAAAAAGGATATGATAAGTTTCATATCATTTCGATTATTCGTCGATTTAATTTGATTTTTTGTCCGAAATTAGTATAAACTTGTGTAGAGTACATTACAATTTTCTGAAAGAAACTGGCATTTCAAAAAATTTCATAGAATCTAATTTTTAGATTGTTTTTTGCATGGACATCCATCATAACCTTCCCTCTTAACACATAGGAAGGAACTGAAAAGCTTCAAATCATATTAAACTTTCCTCGATTTAATTTGAATTTTTGTTCGAAACTAGTAAAAACTGTGTAGAGTATATTATAATTTTTTGAAAGAAACAGGCATTTCAAAAAGATTCATATAATCTAATTGTGCGATGATTTTTATTTGTATGGACTTACCTAATAACTTTTCCTCGTAACATATAGAAAGGATCCGAAGAGTTTCGAATCATTTCGAACAATCCTCGATTTAGTTTGATTTTTTGACCGAAACTAGTATAAATTAGTGTATAATATATTATGATTTTGGCCCGAAACTTGTAATTCTAAAAGTTTCATAGAATCTAATTTTTAGATGATTTTATACATGGACTTCCGTCGTAAAATATACAAAGGATATGAAAAGCTTTTTAGAATTTCTAAGAGTCATCTATTTATTTGATTTTTTTTACCGAAACTAGTATAAACTAGTGTATAATATATTATGATTTTTGGACCGAAAACTGTAATTCGAAAAGTTTCATACAATTAAATTTTTAGATGTTTTTTTGCATGGACTTCCGTCGTAAAATATAGAAAGGATATGAAAAGCTTTTTAGCATTTCGAACGTCCATCGATTTGCTTTTAATTTTTTTAACCCAACTAGTATAAACTAGTGTATAATATATTATGATTTTTTTGCAATTCGAAAAGTTTCATAGAATCTAATTTTTAGATGATTTTTTGCATGAACTTTTGTCGTAAAATATATAAAGTATATGAAAGGATTTCTAGCATTTTGAACAGTCATCGATTTACTTTGATTTTTTTGACAGAAACTAGTATAAACTTGTGTATAATATATATTATGAGTTTTGGACCGAAACTAGTAATACGAAAAGTTTCAAAGATTCTAATTTTTAGATGATTTTTTGCATGGCTTCCATCCTAAAATATAGAAAGGATATAAAAAGTCTTTTAGCGTTCCTAACTGTCATCGATTTACTTTGATTTTTTGACCGAAACTAGTATAAACTAGTGTATAATATATTATGATTTTTGGATCGAAACTCGTAATTAAAAAAGTTTCATAGAATCTAATTTTTAGATGATTTTTTTCATGTACTTCCGTCGTAAAATATGGAAAGGATATGAAAAGCTTTTTAGGATTTTGAAAAGTCATCGATTTAATTTGATTTTTTGACTGCATCTAGTATAATCTAGTGTATAATATATTATGATTTTTTGACCGAAACTTGCATTTCAAAAATTTTCATAGAATCTAGTTTTTAGATGATTTTTTGAATGTACTTCCATCATAACCTTCCCTCTTAACACATAAAAAGGATATGATAAGTTTCATATCATTTCGATTATTCGTCGATTTAATTTGATTTTTTGTCCGAAATTAGTATAAACTTGTGTAGAGTACATTACAATTTTCTGAAAGAAACTGGCATTTCAAAAAATTTCATAGAATCTAATTTTTAGATTGTTTTTTGCATGGACATCCATCATAACCTTCCCTCTTAACACATAGGAAGGAACTGAAAAGCTTCAAATCATATTAAACTTTCCTCGATTTAATTTGAATTTTTGTTCGAAACTAGTAAAAACTGTGTAGAGTATATTATAATTTTTTGAAAGAAACAGGCATTTCAAAAAGATTCATATAATCTAATTGTGCGATGATTTTTATTTGTATGGACTTACCTAATAACTTTTCCTCGTAACATATAGAAAGGATCCGAAGAGTTTCGAATCATTTCGAACAATCCTCGATTTAGTTTGATTTTTTGACCGAAACTAGTATAAACTAGTGTATAATATATTATGATTTTGGCCCGAAACTTGTAATTCTAAAAGTTTCATAGAATTTAATTTTTAGATGATTTTTTTACATGGACTTCCGTCGTAAATTATAGAAAGGATATGAAAAGCTTTTTAGAATTTCTAACAATCATCTATTTATTTGATTTTTTTTACCGAAACTAGTATAAACTAGTGTATAATATATTATGATTTTTGGACTGAAAATTGTAAATCGAAAAGTTTCATACAATCAAATTTTTAGATGTTTTTTTGCATGGACTCCCGTCGTAAAATATAGAAAGGATATGAAAAGCTTTTTAGCATTTCGAACGGTCATCGATTTGCTTTTAATTTTTTGACCCAACTAGTATAAACTAGTGCATAATATATTATGATTTTTTTGCAATTCGAAAAGTTTCATAGAATCTAATTTTTAGATGATTTTCTGCATGAACTTTTGTCGTAAAATATATAAAGTATATGAAAGGATTTCTAGCATTTTGAACAATAATCGATTTACTTTGATTTTTTGACAGAAACTAGTATAAACTTGTGTATAATATTTTATGATTTTTGGACGGAAACTTGTAATACGAAAAGTTTCAAAGCTTCTAATTTTTAGATGATTTTTTGCATGGCCTTCCATCCTAAAATATAGAAAGGATATGAATAGTCTTTTAGCATTCCGAACAGTCATCGATTTACTTTGATTTTTTTGACCGAAACTAGTATAAACTAGTGTATAATATATTATGATTTTTGGATTGAAACTCATAAATCAAAAAGTTTCATAGAATCTAATTTTAGATGATTTTTTTCATGGACTTTCGTCGTAAAATATGGAAAGGATATGAAAAGATTTTTAGCATTTTGAACAGTCATCGATTTAATTTGATTTTTTGACCGCATCTAGTATAATTTAATGTGTAATATATTATGATTTTTTGACCGAAACTTGCATTTCAAAAAGTTTCATAGAATCTAGTTTTTAGATGATTTTTTGAATGTACTTCCATCATAACCTTCCCTCTTAACACATAAAAAGGATATGATAAGTTTCATATCATTTCGATTATTCGTCGATTTAATTTGATTTTTTGTCCGAAATTAGTATAAACTTGTGTAGAGTACATTACAATTTTCTGAAAGAAACTGGCATTTCAAAAAATTTCATAGAATCTAATTTTTAGATTGTTTTTTGCATGGACATCCATCATAACCTTCCCTCTTAACACATAGGAAGGAACTGAAAAGCTTCAAATCATATTAAACATTCCTCGATTTAATTTGAATTTTTGTTCGAAACTAGTAAAAACTGTGTATAGTATATTATAATTTTTTGAAAGAAACAGGCATTTCAAAAAGATTCATATAATCTAATTTTGCGATGATTTTTATTTGTATGGACTTACCTAATAACTTTTCCTCGTAACATATAGAAAGGATCCGAAGAGTTTCGAATCATTTCGAACAATCCTCGATTTAGTTTGATTTTTTGACCGAAACTAGTATAAACTAGTGTATAATATATTATGATTTTGGCCCGAAACTTGTAATTCTAAAAGTTTCATTGAATTTAATTTTTAGATGATTTTTTTACATGGACTTCCGTCGTAAAATATAGAAAGGATATGAAAAGCTTTTTAGAATTTCTAACAGTCATCTATTTATTTGATTTTTTTTACCGAAACTAGTATAAACTAGTGTATAATATATTATGATTTTTGGACCGAAAATTGTAAATCGAAAAGTTTCATACAATCAAATTTTTAGATGTTTTTTTGCATGGACTCCCGTCGTAAAATATAGAAAGGATATGAAAAGCTTTTTAGCATTTCGAACGGTCATCGATTTGCTTTTAATTTTTTTGACCCAACTAGTATAAACTAGTGCATAATATATTATGAGTTTTTTGCAATTCGAAAAGTTTCATAGAATCTAATTTTTAGATGATTTTTTGCATGAACTTTTTTCGTAAAATATATAAAGTATATGAAAGGATTTCTAGCATTTTGAACAGTCATCAATTTACTTTGATTTTTTGATAGAAACTAGTATAAACTTGTGTATAATATATTATGATTTTTGGACGGAAACTTGTAATACGAAAAGTTTCAAAGATTCTAATTTTTAGATGATTTTTTGCATGGACTTCCATAATAAAATATAGAAAGGATATGAAAAGTCTTTTAGCATTCCGAACAGTCATCGATTTACTTTGATTTTTTTGACCGAAACTAGTATAAACTAGTGTATAATATATTATGATTTTTGGATTGAAACTCATAAATCAAAAAGTTTCATAGAATCTAATTTTAGATGATTTTTTTCATGGACTTTGGTCGTAATATATGGAAAGGATATGAAAAGATTTTTAGCATTTTGAACAGTCATCGATTTAATTTGATTTTTTGACCGCATCTAGTATAATTTAATGTGTAATATATTATGATTTTTTGACCGAAACTTGCATTTCAAAAAGTTTCATAGAATCTAGTTTTTAGATGATTTTTTGAATGTACTTCCATCATAACCTTCCATCTTAACACATAAAAAGGATATGATAAGTTTCATATCATTTCGAACATTCTTCGATTTAATTTGATATTTTGTCCGAAACTAGTATAAACTTGTGTAGAGTACATTACAATTTTCTGAAAGAAACTGGCATTTCAAAATATTTCATAGAATCTAATATTTAGATTGTTTTTTGCATGGACATCTATCATAACCTTCCCTCTTAACACATAGGAAGGAACTGAAAAGCTTCAAATCATATCAAACATTCCTCGATTTAATTTGAATTTTTGTTCGAAACTAGTAAAAATTGTGTAGAGTATATTATAATTTTTTGAAAGAAACAGGCATTTCAAAAAGATTCATATAATCTAATTTTGCGATGATTTTTATTTGTATGGACTTACCTAATAACTTTTCCTCGTAACATATAGAAAGGATCTGAAGAGTTTCGAATCATTTCGAACAATCCTCGATTTAGTTTCATTTTTTGACCGAAACTAGTATAAACTAGTGTATAATATATTATGATTTTGGCCCGAAACTTGTAATTCTAAAAGTTTCATAGAATCTAATTTTTAGATGATTTTTTGCATGGACTACCGTCGTAAAATATAGAAAGGATATGAAAAGCTTTTTAGCATTTCGAACGGTCATCGATTTGCTTTTAATTTTTTTGACCCAACTAGTATAAACTAGTGTATAATATATTATGATTTTTTTGCAATTCGAAAAGTTTCATAGAATCTAATTTTTAGATGATTTTCAGGATGAACTTTTGTTGTAAAATATATAAAGTATATGAAAGGATTTCTAGCATTTTGAACAGTAATAGATTTACTTTGATTTTTTGACAGAAACTGGTATAAACTTGTGTATAATATTTTATGATTTTTGGACGGAAACTTGTAATACGAGAAGTTTCAAAGATTCAAATTTTTAGATGATTTTTTGCATGGCCTTCCATCCTAAAATATAGAAAGGATACGAAAAGTCTTTTAGCATTACGAACTGTCATCGATTTACTTTGATTTTTTGATCGAAACTAGTATAAACTAGTGTATAAGATATTATGATTTTTGGATCGAAACTCATAATTCAAAAAGTTTTATAGAATCTAATTTTAGATGATTTTTTTCATCGACTTTCGTCGTAAAATATAGAAAGGATATGAAAAGCTTTTCAGTATTTTGAACAGTCATCAATTTAATTTGATTTTTTGACCGCATCTAGTATAATCTAGTGTATAATATATTATGAATTTTTGACCGAAACTTGCATTTCAAAAAGTTTCATAGAATCTAGTTTTTAGATGATTTTTTGAATGTACTTCCATCATAACCTTCCCTCTTAACACATAAAAAGGATATGATAAGTTTCATATCATTTCGAACATTCATCGATTTAATTTGATATTTTGTCCGAAACTAGTATAAACTTGTGTAGAGTACATTACAATTTTCTGAAAGAAACTGGCATTTCAAAATATTTCATAGAATCTAATATTTAGATTGTTTTTTGCATGGACATCTATCATAACCTTCCCTCTTAACACATAGGAAGGAACTGAAAAGCTTCAAATCATATCAAACATTCCTCGATTTAATTTGAATTTTTGTTCGAAACTAGTAAAAATTGTGTAGAGTATATTATAATTTTTTGAAAGAAACAGGCATTTCAAAAAGATTCATATAATCTAATTTTGCGATGATTTTTATTTGTATGGACTTACCTAATAACTTTTCCTCGTAACATATAGAAAGGATCTGAAGAGTTTCGAATCATTTCGAACAATCCTCGATTTAGTTTCATTTTTTGATCGAAACTAGTATAAACTAGTGTATAATATATTATGATTTTGGCCCGAAACTTGTAATTCTAAAAGTTTCATAGAATCTAATTTTTAGATGATTTTTTGCATGGACTACCGTCGTAAAATATAGAAAGGATATGAAAAGCTTTTTAGCATTTCGAACGGTCATCGATTTGCTTTTAATTTTTTTGACCCAACTAGTATAAACTAGTGTATAATATATTATGATTTTTTTGCAATTCGAAAAGTTTCATAGAATCTAATTTTTAGATGATTTTCAGGATGAACTTTTGTTGTAAAATATATAAAGTATATGAAAGGATTTCTAGCATTTTGAACAGTAATCGATTTACTTTGATTTTTTGACAGAAACTAGTATAAACTTGAGTATAATATTTTATGATTTTTGGACGGAAACTTGTAATACGAGAAGTTTCAAAGATTCAAATTTTTAGATGATTTTTTGCATGGCCTTCCATCCTAAAATATAGAAAGGATACGAAAAGTCTTTTAGCATTACGAACTGTCATCGATTTACTTTGATTTTTTGATCGAAACTAGTATAAACTAGTGTATAAGATATTATGATTTTTGGATCGAAACTCATAATTCAAAAAGTTTTATAGAATCTAATTTTAGATGATTTTTTTCATCGACTTTCGTCGTAAAATATAGAAAGGATATGAAAAGCTTTTCAGTATTTTGAACAGTCATCAATTTAATTTGATTTTTTGACCGCATCTAGTATAATCTAGTGTATAATATATTATGAATTTTTGACCGAAACTTGCATTTCAAAAAGTTTCATAGAATCTAGTTTTTAGATGATTTTTTGAATGTACTTCCATCATAACCTTCCCTCTTAACACATAAAAAGGATATGATAAGTTTCATATCATTTCGAACATTCATCGATTTAATTTGATTTTTTGTCCGATACTAGTATAAACTTGTGTAGAGTACATTACAATTTTCTGAAAGAAACTGGCATTTCAAAAAATTTCATAGAATCTAATTTTTAGATTGTTTTTTGCATGGACATCCATCATAACCTTCCCTCTTAACACATAGGAAGGAACTGAAAAGCTTCAAATCATATTAAACATTCCTCGATTTAATTTGAATTTTTGTTCGAAACTAGTAAAAACTGTGTAGAGTATATTATAATTTTTTGAAAGAAACAGGCATTTCAAAAAGATTCATATAATCTAATTTTGCGATGATTTTTATTTGTATGGACTTACCTAATAACTTTTCCTCGTAACATATAGAAAGGATCCGAAGAGTTTCGAATCATTTCGAACAATCCTCGATTTAGTTTGATTTTTTGACCGAAACTAGTATAAACTAGTGTATAATATATTATGATTTTGGCCCGAAACTTGTAATTCTAAAAGTTTCATTGAATTTAATTTTTAGATGATTTTTTTACATGGACTTCCGTCGTAAAATATAGAAAGGATATGAAAAGCTTTTTAGAATTTCTAACAGTCATCTATTTATTTGATTTTTTTTACCGAAACTAGTATAAACTAGTGTATAATATATTATGATTTTTGGACCGAAAATTGTAAATCGAAAAGTTTCATACAATCAAATTTTTAGATGTTTTTTTGCATGGACTCCCGTCGTAAAATATAGAAAGGATATGAAAAGCTTTTTAGCATTTCGAACGGTCATCGATTTGCTTTTAATTTTTTTGACCCAACTAGTATAAACTAGTGCATAATATATTATGAGTTTTTTGCAATTCGAAAAGTTTCATAGAATCTAATTTTTAGATGATTTTCAGGATAAACTTTTGTTGTAAAATATATAAAGTATATGAAAGGATTTCTAGCATTTTGAACAGTAATCGATTTACTTTGATTTTTTGACAGAAACTGGTATAAACTTGTGTATAATATTTTATGATTTTTGGACGGAAACTTGTAATACGAGAAGTTTCAAAGATTCAAATTTTTAGATGATTTTTTGCATGGCCTTCCATCCTAAAATATAGAAAGGATACGAAAAGTCTTTTAGCATTACGAACTGTCATCGATTTACTTTGATTTTTTGATCGAAACTAGTATAAACTAGTGTATAAGATATTATGATTTTTGGATCGAAACTCATAATTCAAAAAGTTTTATAGAATCTAATTTTAGATGATTTTTTTCATCGACTTTCGTCGTAAAATATGGAAAGGATATGAAAAGATTTTTAGCATTTTGAACAGTCATCGATTTAATTTGATTTTTTGACCGCATCTAGTATAATCTAGTGTATAATATATTATGAATTTTTGACCGAAACTTGCATTTCAAAAAGTTTCATAGAATCTAGTTTTTAGATGATTTTTTGAATGTACTTCCATCATAACCTTCCCTCTTAACACATAAAAAGGATATGATAAGTTTCATATCATTTCGAACATTCATCGATTTAATTTGATATTTTGTCCGAAACTAGTATAAACTTGTGTAGAGTACATTACAATTTTCTGAAAGAAACTGGCATTTCAAAATATTTCATAGAATCTAATATTTAGATTGTTTTTTGCATGGACATCTATCATAACCTTCCCTCTTAACACATAGGAAGGAACTGAAAAGCTTCAAATCATATCAAACATTCCTCGATTTAATTTGAATTTTTGTTCGAAACTAGTAAAAATTGTGTAGAGTATATTATAATTTTTTGAAAGAAACAGGCATTTCAAAAAGATTCATATAATCTAATTTTGCGATGATTTTTATTTGTATGGACTTACCTAATAACTTTTCATCGTAACATATAGAAAGGATCTGAAGAGTTTCGAATCATTTCGAACAATCCTCGATTTAGTTTCATTTTTTGACCGAAACTAGTATAAACTAGTGTATAATATATTATGATTTTGGCCCGAAACTTGTAATTCTAAAAGTTTCATAGAATCTAATTTTTAGATGATTTTTTGCATGGACTACCGTCGTAAAATATAGAAAGGATATGAAAAGCTTTTTAGCATTTCGAACGGTCATCGATTTGCTTTTAATTTTTTTGACCCAACTAGTATAAACTAGTGTATAATATATTATGATTTTTTTGCAATTCGAAAAGTTTCATAGAATCTAATTTTTAGATGATTTTCAGGATGAACTTTTGTTGTAAAATATATAAAGTATATGAAAGGATTTCTAGCATTTTGAACAGTAATCGATTTACTTTGATTTTTTGACAGAAACTAGTATAAACTTGAGTATAATATTTTATGATTTTTGGACGGAAACTTGTAATACGAGAAGTTTCAAAGATTCAAATTTTTAGATGATTTTTTGCATGGCCTTCCATCCTAAAATATAGAAAGGATACGAAAAGTCTTTTAGCATTACGAACTGTCATCGATTTACTTTGATTTTTTGATCGAAACTAGTATAAACTAGTGTATAAGATATTATGATTTTTGGATCGAAACTCATAATTCAAAACGTTTTATAGAATCTAATTTTAGATTATTTTTTTCATCGACTTTCGTCGTAAAATATAGAAAGGATATGAAAAGCTTTTCAGTATTTTGAACAGTCATCAATTTAATTTGATTTTTTGACCGCATCTAGTATAATCTAGTGTATAATATATTATGAATTTTTGACCGAAACTTGCATTTCAAAAAGTTTCATAGAATCTAGTTTTTAGATGATTTTTTGAATGTACTTCCATCATAACCTTCCCTCTTAACACATAAAAAGGATATGATAAGTTTCATATCATTTCGAACATTCATCGATTTAATTTGATTTTTTGTCCGATACTAGTATAAACTTGTGTAGAGTACATTACAATTTTCTGAAAGAAACTGGCATTTCAAAAAATTTCATAGAATCTAATTTTTAGATTGTTTTTTGCATGGACATTTATCATAACCTTCCCTCTTAACACATAGGAAGGAAGTGAAAAGCTTCAAATCATATCAAACATTCCTCGATTTAATTTGAATTTTTGTTCGAAACTAGTAAAAATTGTGTAGAGTATATTATAATTTTTTGAAAGAAACAGGCATTTCAAAAAGATTCATATAATCTAATTTTGCGATGATTTTTATTTGTATGGACTTACCTAATAACTTTTCCTCGTAACATATCGAAAGGATCCGAAGAGTTTCGAATCATTTCGAACAATCCTCGATTTAGTTTGATTTTTTGACCGAAACTAGTATAAACTAGTGTATAATATATTATGATTTTGGCCCGAAACTTGTAATTCTAAAAGTTTCATAGAATTTAATTTTTAGATGATTTTTTTACATGGACTTCCGTCGTAAAATATAGAAAAGATATGAAAAGCTTTTTAGAATTTCTAACAGTCATCTATTTATTTGATTTTTTTTACCGAAACTAGTATAAACTAGTGTATAATATATTATGATTTTTGGACCGAAAATTGTAAATCGAAAAGTTTCATACAATCAAATTTTTAGATGTTTTTTTGCATGGACTCCCGTCGTAAAATATAGAAAGGATATGAAAAGCTTTTTAGCATTTCGAACGGTCATCGATTTGCTTTTAATTTTTTTGACCCAACTAGTATAAACTAGTGCATAATATATTATGAGTTTTTTGCAATTCGAAAAGTTTCATAGAATCTAATTTTTAGATGATTTTTTGCATGAACTTTTTTCGTAAAATATATAAAGTATATGAAAGGATTTCTAGCATTTTGAACAGTCATCAATTTACTTTGATTTTTTGATAGAAACTAGTATAAACTTGTGTATAATATATTATGATTTTTGGACGAAAACTTGTAATACGAAAAGTTTCAAAGATTCTAATTTTTAGATGATTTTTTGCATGGACTTCCATAATAAAATATAGAAAGGATATGAAAAGTCTTTTAGCATTCCGAACAGTCATCGATTTACTTTGATTTTTTTGACCGAAACTAGTATAAACTAGTGTATAATATATTATGATTTTTGGATTGAAACTCATAAATCAAAAAGTTTCATAGAATCTAATTTTAGATGATTTTTTTTCATGGACTTTGGTCGTAAAATATGGAAAGGATATGAAAAGATTTTTAGCATTTTGAACAGTCATCGATTTAATTTGATTTTTTGACCGCATCTAGTATCATTTAATGTGTAATATATTATGATTTTTTGACCGAAACTTGCATTTCAAAAAGTTTCGTAGAATCTAGTTTTTAGATGATTTTTTGAATGTACTTCCATCATAACCTTCCATCTTAACACATAAAAAGGATATGATAAGTTTCATATCATTTCGAACATTCTTCGATTTAATTTGATATTTTGTCCGAAACTAGTATAAACTTGTGTAGTGTACATTACAATTTTCTGAAAGAAACTGGCATTTCAAAATATTTCATAGAATCTAATATTTAGATTGTTTTTTGCATGGACATCTATCATAACCTTCCCTCTTAACACATAGGAAGGAACTGAAAAGCTTCAAATCATATCAAACATTCCTCGATTTAATTTGAATTTTTGTTCGAAACTAGTAAAAATTGTGTAGAGTATATTATAATTTTTTGAAAGAAACAAGCATTTCAAAAAGATTCATATAATCTAATTTTGCGATGATTTTTATTTGTATGGACTTACCTAATAACTTTTCCTCGTAACATATAGAAAGGATCTGAAGAGTTTCGAATCATTTCGAACAATCCTCGATTTAGTTTCATTTTTTGACCGAAACTAGTATAAACTAGTGTATAATATATTATGATTTTGGCCCGAAACTTGTAATTCTAAAAGTTTCATAGAATCTAATTTTTAGATGATTTTTTGCATGGACTACCGTCGTAAAATATAGAAAGGATATGAAAAGCTTTTTAGCATTTCGAACGGTCATCGATTTGCTTTTAATTTTTTTGACCCAACTAGTATAAACTAGTGTATAATATATTATGATTTTTTTGCAATTCGAAAAGTTTCATAGAATCTAATTTTTAGATGATTTTCAGGATGAACTTTTGTTGTAAAATATATAAAGTATATGAAAGGATTTCTAGCATTTTGAACAGTAATCGATTTACTTTGATTTTTTGACAGAAACTGGTATAAACTTGTGTATAATATTTTATGATTTTTGGACGGAAACTTGTAATACGAGAAGTTTCAAAGATTCAAATTTTTAGATGATTTTTTGCATGGCCTTCCATCCTAAAATATAGAAAGGATACGAAAAGTCTTTTAGCATTACGAACTGTCATCGATTTACTTTGATTTTTTGATCGAAACTAGTATAAACTAGTGTATAAGATATTATGATTTTTGGATCGAAACTCATAATTCAAAAAGTTTTATAGAATCTAATTTTAGATGATTTTTTTCATCGACTTTCGTCGTAAAATATAGAAAGGATATGAAAAGCTTTTCAGTATTTTGAACAGTCATCAATTTAATTTGATTTTTTGACCGCATCTAGTATAATCTAGTGTATAATATATTATGAATTTTTGACCGAAACTTGCATTTCAAAAAGTTTCATAGAATCTAGTTTTTAGATGATTTTTTGAATGTACTTCCATCATAACCTTCCCTCTTAACACATAAAAAGGATATGATAAGTTTCATATCATTTCGAACATTCATCGATTTAATTTGATTTTTTGTCCGATACTAGTATAAACTTGTGTAGAGTACATTACAATTTTCTGAAAGAAACTGGCATTTCAAAAAATTTCATAGAATCTAATTTTTAGATTGTTTTTTGCATGGACATTTATCATAACCTTCCCTCTTAACACATAGGAAGGAAGTGAAAAGCTTCAAATCATATCAAACATTCCTCGATTTAATTTGAATTTTTGTTCGAAACTAGTAAAAATTGTGTAGAGTATATTATAATTTTTTGAAAGAAACAGGCATTTCAAAAAGATTCATATAATCTAATTTTGCGATGATTTTTATTTGTATGGACTTACCTAATAACTTTTCCTCGTAACATATAGAAAGGATCCGAAGAGTTTCGAATCATTTCGAACAATCCTCGATTTAGTTTGATTTTTTGACCGAAACTAGTATAAACTAGTGTATAATATATTATGATTTTGGCCCGAAACTTGTAATTCTAAAAGTTTCATAGAATTTAATTTTTAGATGATTTTTTTACATGGACTTCCGTCGTAAAATATAGAAAGGATATGAAAAGCTTTTTAGAATTTCTAACAGTCATCTATTTATTTGATTTTTTTTACCGAAACTAGTATAAACTAGTGTATAATATATTATGATTTTTGGACCGAAAATTGTAAATCGAAAAGTTTCATACAATCAAATTTTTAGATGTTTTTTTGCATGGACTCCCGTCGTAAAATATAGAAAGGATATGAAAAGCTTTTTAGCATTTCGAACGGTCATCGATTTGCTTTTAATTTTTTTGACCCAACTAGTATAAACTAGTGCATAATATATTATGAGTTTTTTGCAATTCGAAAAGTTTCATAGAATCTAATTTTTAGATGATTTTTTGCATGAACTTTTTTCGTAAAATATATAAAGTATATGAAAGGATTTCTAGCATTTTGAACAGTCATCAATTTACTTTGATTTTTTGATAGAAACTAGTATAAACTTGTGTATAATATATTATGATTTTTGGACGAAAACTTGTAATACGAAAAGTTTCAAAGATTCTAATTTTTAGATGATTTTTTTCATGGACTTCCATAATAAAATATAGAAAGGATATGAAAAGTCTTTTAGCATTCCGAACAGTCATCGATTTACTTTGATTTTTTTGACCGAAACTAGTATAAACTAGTGTATAATATATTATGATTTTTGGATTGAAACTCATAAATCAAAAAGTTTCATAGAATCTAATTTTAGATGATTTTTTTCATGGACTTTGGTCGTAAAATATGGAAAGGATATGAAAAGATTTTTAGCATTTTGAACAGTCATCGATTTAATTTGATTTTTTGACCGCATCTAGTATAATTTAATGTGTAATATATTATGATTTTTTGACCGAAACTTGCATTTCAAAAAGTTTCATAGAATCTAGTTTTTAGATGATTTTTTGAATGTACTTCCATCATAACCTTCCATCTTAACACATAAAAAGGATATGATAAGTTTCATATCATTTCGAACATTCTTCGATTTAATTTGATATTTTGTCCGAAACTAGTATAAACTTGTGTAGTGTACATTACATTTTTCTGAAAGAAACTGGCATTTCAAAATATTTCATAGAATCTAATATTTAGATTGTTTTTTGCATGGACATCTATCATAACCTTCCCTCTTAACACATAGGAAGGAACTGAAAAGCTTCAAATCATATCAAACATTCCTCGATTTAATTTGAATTTTTGTTCGAAACTAGTAAAAATTGTGTAGAGTATATTATAATTTTTTGAAAGAAACAAGCATTTCAAAAAGATTCATATAATCTAATTTTGCGATGATTTTTATTTGTATGGACTTACCTAATAACTTTTCCTCGTAACATATAGAAAGGATCTGAAGAGTTTCGAATCATTTCGAACAATCCTCGATTTAGTTTCATTTTTTGACCGAAACTAGTATAAACTAGTGTATAATATATTATGATTTTGGCCCGAAACTTGTAATTCTAAAAGTTTCATAGAATCTAATTTTTAGATGATTTTTTGCATGGACTACCGTCGTAAAATATAGAAAGGATATGAAAAGCTTTTTAGCATTTCGAACGGTCATCGATTTGCTTTTAATTTTTTTGACCCAACTAGTATAAACTAGTGTATAATATTTTATGATTTTTTTGCAATTCGAAAAGTTTCATAGAATCTAATTTTTAGATGATTTTCAGGATGAACTTTTGTTGTAAAATATATAAAGTATATGAAAGGATTTCTAGCATTTTGAACAGTAATCGATTTACTTTGATTTTTTGACAGAAACTGGTATAAACTTGTGTATAATATTTTATGATTTTTGGACGGAAACTTGTAATACGAGAAGTTTCAAAGATTCAAATTTTTAGATGATTTTTTGCATGGCCTTCCATCCTAAAATATAGAAAGGATACGAAAAGTCTTTTAGCATTACGAACTGTCATCGATTTACTTTGATTTTTTGATCGAAACTAGTATAAACTAGTGTATAAGATATTATGATTTTTGGATCGAAACTCATAATTCAAAAAGTTTTATAGAATCTAATTTTAGATGATTTTTTTCATCGACTTTCGTCGTAAAATATAGAAAGGATATGAAAAGCTTTTCAGTATTTTGAACAGTCATCAATTTAATTTGATTTTTTGACCGCATCTAGTATAATCTAGTGTATAATATATTATGAATTTTTGACCGAAACTTGCATTTCAAAAAGTTTCATAGAATCTAGTTTTTAGATGATTTTTTGAATGTACTTCCATCATAACCTTCCCTCTTAACACATAAAAAGGATATGATAAGTTTCATATCATTTCGAACATTCATCGATTTAATTTGATATTTTGTCCGAAACTAGTATAAACTTGTGTAGAGTACATTACAATTTTCTGAAAGAAACTGGCATTTCAAAATATTTCATAGAATCTAATATTTAGATTGTTTTTTGCATGGACATCTATCATAACCTTCCCTCTTAACACATAGGAAGGAACTGAAAAGCTTCAAATCATATCAAACATTCCTCGATTTAATTTGAATTTTTGTTCGAAACTAGTAAAAATTGTGTAGAGTATATTATAATTTTTTGAAAGAAACAGGCATTTAAAAAAGATTCATATAATCTAATTTTGCGATGATTTTTATTTGTATGGACTTACCTAATAACTTTTCCTCGTAACATATAGAAAGGATCTGAAGAGTTTCGAATCATTTCGAACAATCCTCGATTTAGTTTCATTTTTTGACCGAAACTAGTATAAACTAGTGTATAATATATTATGATTTTGGCCCGAAACTTGTAATTCTAAAAGTTTCATAGAATCTAATTTTTAGATGATTTTTTGCATGGACTACCGTCGTAAAATATAGAAAGGATATGAAAAGCTTTTTAGCATTTCGAACGGTCATCGATTTGCTTTTAATTTTTTTGACCCAACTAGTATAAACTAGTGTATAATATATTATGATTTTTTTGCAATTCGAAAAGTTTCATAGAATCTAATTTTTAGATGATTTTCAGGATGAACTTTTGTTGTAAAATATATAAAGTATATGAAAGGATTTCTAGCATTTTGAACAGTAATCGATTTACTTTGATTTTTTGACAGAAACTAGTATAAACTTGAGTATAATATTTTATGATTTTTGGACGGAAACTTGTAATACGAGAAGTTTCAAAGATTCAAATTTTTAGATGATTTTTGGCATGGCCTTCCATCCTAAAATATAGAAAGGATACGAAAAGTCTTTTAGCATTACGAACTGTCATCGATTTACTTTGATTTTTTGATCGAAACTAGTATAAACTAGTGTATAAGATATTATGATTTTTGGATCGAAACTCATAATTCAAAAAGTTTTATAGAATCTAATTTTAGATGATTTTTTTCATCGACTTTCGTCGTAAAATATAGAAAGGATATGAAAAGCTTTTCAGTATTTTGAACAGTCATCAATTTAATTTGATTTTTTGACCGCATCTAGTATAATCTAGTTTATAATATATTATGAATTTTTGACCGAAACTTGCATTTCAAAAAGATTCATAGAATCTAGTTTTTAGATGATTTTTTTAATGTACTTCCATCATAACCTTCCCTCTTAACACATAAAAAGGATATGATAAGTTTCATATCATTTCGAACATTCATAGATTTAATTTGATTTTTTGTCCGATACTAGTATAAACTTGTGTAGAGTACATTACAATTTTCTGAAAGAAACTGGCATTTCAAAAAATTTCATAGAATCTAATTTTTAGATTGTTTTTTGCATGGACATTTATCATAACCTTCCCTCTTAACACATAGGAAGGAAGTGAAAAGCTTCAAATCATATCAAACATTCCTCGATTTAATTTGAATTTTTGTTCGAAACTAGTAAAAATTGTGTAGAGTATATTATAATTTTTTGAAAGAAACAGGCATTTCAAAAAGATTCATATAATCTAATTTTGCGATGATTTTTATTTGTATGGACTTACCTAATAACTTTTCCTCGTAACATATAGAAAGGATCCGAAGAGTTTCGAATCATTTCGAACAATCCTCGATTTAGTTTGATTTTTTGACCGAAACTAGTATAAACTAGTGTATAATATATTATGATTTTGGCCCGAAACTTGTAATTCTAAAAGTTTCATAGAATTTAATTTTTAGATGATTTTTTTACATGGACTTCCGTCGTAAAATATAGAAAGGATATGAAAAGCTTTTTAGAATTTCTAACAGTCATCTATTTATTTGATTTTTTTTACCGAAACTAGTATAAACTAGTGTATAATATATTATGATTTTTGGACCGAAAATTGTAAATCGAAAAGTTTCATACAATCAAATTTTTAGATGTTTTTTTGCATGGACTCCTGTCGTAAAATATAGAAAGGATATGAAAAGCTTTTTAGCATTTCGAACGGTCATCGATTTGCTTTTAATTTTTTTGACCCAACTAGTATAAACTAGTGCATAATATATTATGAGTTTTTTGCAATTCGAAAAGTTTCATAGAATCTAATTTTTAGATGATTTTTTGCATGAACTTTTTTCGTAAAATATATAAAGTATATGAAAGGATTTCTAGCATTTTGAACAGTCATCAATTTACTTTGATTTTTTGATAGAAACTAGTATAAACTTGTGTATAATATATTATGATTTTTGGACGGAAACTTGTAATATGAAAAGTTTCAAAGATTCTAATTTTTAGATGATTTTTTGCATGGACTTCCATAATAAAATATAGAAAGGATATGAAAAGTCTTTTAGCATTCCGAACAGTCATCGATTTACTTTGATTTTTTTGACCGAAACTAGTATAAACTAGTGTATAATATATTATGATTTTTGGATTGAAACTCATAAATCAAAAAGTTTCATAGAATCTAATTTTAGATGATTTTTTTCATGGACTTTGGTCGTAAAATATGGAAAGGATATGAAAAGATTTTTAGCATTTTGAACAGTCATCGATTTAATTTGATTTTTTGACCGCATCTAGTATAATTTAATGTGTAATATATTATAATTTTTTGACCGAAACTTGCATTTCAAAAAGTTTCATAGAGTCTAGTTTTTAGATGATTTTTTGAATGTATTTCCATCATAACCTTCCATCTTAACACATAAAAAGGATATGATAAGTTTCATATCATTTCGAACATTCTTCGATTTAATTTGATATTTTGTCCGAAACTAGTATAAACTTGTGTAGAGTACATTACAATTTTCTGAAAGAAAATGGCATTTCAAAATATTTCATAGAATCTAATATTTAGATTGTTTTTTGCATGGACATCTATCATAACCTTCCCTCTTAACACATAGGAAGGAACTGAAAAGCTTCAAATCATATCAAACATTCCTCGATTTCATTTGAATTTTTGTTCGAAACTAGTAAAAATTGTGTAGAGTATATTATAATTTTTTGAAAGAAACAGGCATTTCAAAAAGATTCATATAATCTAATTTTGCGATGATTTTTATTTGTATGGACTTACCTAATAACTTTTCCTCGTAACATATAGAAAGGATCTGAAGAGTTTCGAATCATTTCGAACAATCCTCGATTTAGTTTAATTTTTTGACCGAAACTAGTATAAACTAGTGTATAATATATTATGATTTTGGCCCGAAACTTGTAATTCTAAAAGTTTCATAGAATCTAATTTTTAGATGATTTTTTGCATGGACTACCGTCGTAAAATATAGAAAGGATATGAAAAGCTTTTTAGCATTTCGAACGGTCATCGATTTGCTTTTAATTTTTTTTACCCAACTAGTATAAACTAGTGTATAATATATTATGATTTTTTTGCAATTCGAAAAGTTTCATAGAATCTAATTTTTAGATGATTTTCAGGATGAACTTTTGTTGTAAAATATATAAAGTATATGAAAGGATTTCTAGCATTTTGAACAGTAATCGATTTACTTTGATTTTTTGACAGAAACTAGTATAAACTTGAGTATAATATTTTATGATTTTTGGACGGAAACTTGTAATACGAGAAGTTTCAAAGATTCAAATTTTTAGATGATTTTTTGCATGGCCTTCCATCCTAAATATAGAAAGGATACGAAAAGTCTTTTAGCATTACGAACTGTCATCGATTTACTTTGATTTTTTGATCGAAACTAGTATAAACTAGTGTATAAGATATTATGATTTTTGGATCGAAACTCATAATTCAAAAAGTTTTATAGAATCTAATTTTAGATGATTTTTTTCATCGACTTTCGTCGTAAAATATAGAAAGGATATGAAAAGCTTTTCAGTATTTTGAACAGTCATCAATTTAATTTGATTTTTTGACCGCATCTAGTATAATCTAGTGTATAATATATTATGAATTTTTGACCGAAACTTGCATTTCAAAAAGATTCATAGAATCTAGTTTTTAGATGATTTTTTTAATGTACTTCCATCATAACCTTCCCTCTTAACACATAAAAAGGATATGATAAGTTTCATATCATTTCGAACATTCATAGATTTAATTTGATTTTTTGTCCGATACTAGTATAAACTTGTGTAGAGTACATTACAATTTTCTGAAAGAAACTGGCATTTCAAAAAATTTCATAGAATCTAATTTTTAGATTGTTTTTTGCATGGACATTTATCATAACCTTCCCTCTTAACACATAGGAAGGAAGTGAAAAGCTTCAAATCATATCAAACATTCCTCGATTTAATTTGAATTTTTGTTCGAAACTAGTAAAAATTGTGTAGAGTATATTATAATTTTTTGAAAGAAACAGGCATTTCAAAAAGATTCATATAATCTAATTTTGCGATGATTTTTATTTGTATGGACTTACCTAATAACTTTTCCTCGTAACATATAGAAAGGATCCGAAGAGTTTCGAATCATTTCGAACAATCCTCGATTTAGTTTGATTTTTTGACCGAAACTAGTATAAACTAGTGTATAATATATTATGATTTTGGCCCGAAACTTGTAATTCTAAAAGTTTCATAGAATTTAATTTTTAGATGATTTTTTTACATGGACTTCCGTCGTAAAATATAGAAAGGATATGAAAAGCTTTTTAGAATTTCTAACAGTCATCTATTTATTTGATTTTTTTTACCGAAACTAGTATAAACTAGTGTATAATATATTATGATTTTTGGACCGAAAATTGTAAATCGAAAAGTTTCATACAATCAAATTTTTAGATGTTTTTTTGCATGGACTCCTGTCGTAAAATATAGAAAGGATATGAAAAGCTTTTTAGCATTTCGAACGGTCATCGATTTGCTTTTAATTTTTTTGACCCAACTAGTATAAACTAGTGCATAATATATTATGAGTTTTTTGCAATTCGAAAAGTTTCATAGAATCTAATTTTTAGATGATTTTTTGCATGAACTTTTTTCGTAAAATATATAAAGTATATGAAAGGATTTCTAGCATTTTGAACAGTCATCAATTTACTTTGATTTTTTGATAGAAACTAGTATAAACTTGTGTATAATATATTATGATTTTTGGACGGAAACTTGTAATACGAAAAGTTTCAAAGATTCTAATTTTTAGATGATTTTTTGCATGGACTTCCATAATAAAATATAGAAAGGATATGAAAAGTCTTTTAGCATTCCGAACAGTCATCGATTTACTTTGATTTTTTTGACCGAAACTAGTATAAACTAGTGTATAATATATTATGATTTTTGGATTGAAACTCATAAATCAAAAAGTTTCATAGAATCTAATTTTAGATGATTTTTTTCATGGACTTTGGTCGTAAAATATGGAAAGGATATGAAAAGATTTTTAGCATTTTGAACAGTCATCGATTTAATTTGATTTTTTGACCGCATCTAGTATAATTTAATGTGTAATATATTATAATTTTTTGACCGAAACTTGCATTTCAAAAAGTTTCATAGAGTCTAGTTTTTAGATGATTTTTTGAATGTATTTCCATCATAACCTTCCATCTTAACACATAAAAAGGATATGATAAGTTTCATATCATTTCGAACATTCTTCGATTTAATTTGATATTTTGTCCGAAACTAGTATAAACTTGTGTAGAGTACATTACAATTTTTTGAAAGAAAATGGCATTTCAAAATATTTCATAGAATCTAATATTTAGATTGTTTTTTGCATGGACATCTATCATAACCTTCCCTCTTAACACATAGGAAGGAACTGAAAAGCTTCAAATCATATCAAACATTCCTCGATTTCATTTGAATTTTTGTTCGAAACTAGTAAAAATTGTGTAGAGTATATTATAATTTTTTGAAAGAAACAGGCATTTCAAAAAGATTCATATAATCTAATTTTGCGATGATTTTTATTTGTATGGACTTACCTAATAACTTTTCCTCGTAACATATAGAAAGGATCTGAAGAGTTTCGAATCATTTCGAACAATCCTCGATTTAGTTTAATTTTTTGACCGAAACTAGTATAAACTAGTGTATAATATATTATGATTTTGGCCCGAAACTTGTAATTCTAAAAGTTTCATAGAATCTAATTTTTAGATGATTTTTTGCATGGACTACCGTCGTAAAATATAGAAAGGATATGAAAAGCTTTTTAGCATTTCGAACGGTCATCGATTTGCTTTTAATTTTTTTGACCCAACTAGTATAAACTAGTGCATAATATATTATGAGTTTTTTGCAATTCGAAAAGTTTCATAGAATCTAATTTTTAGATGATTTTTTGCATGAACTTTTTTCGTAAAATATATAAAGTATATGAAAGGATTTCTAGCATTTTGAACAGTCATCAATTTACTTTGATTTTTTGATAGAAACTAGTATAAACTTGTGTATAATATATTATGATTTTTGGACGGAAACTTGTAATACGAAAAGTTTCAAAGATTCTAATTTTTAGATGATTTTTTGCATGGACTTCCATAATAAAATATAGAAAGGATATGAAAAGTCTTTTAGCATTCCGAACAGTCATCGATTTACTTTGATTTTTTTGACCGAAACTAGTATAAACTAGTGTATAATATATTATGATTTTTGGATTGAAACTCATAAATCAAAAAGTTTCATAGAATCTAATTTTAGATGATTTTTTTCATGGACTTTGGTCGTAAAATATGGAAAGGATATGAAAAGATTTTTAGCATTTTGAACAGTCATCGATTTAATTTGATTTTTTGACCGCATCTAGTATAATTTAATGTGTAATATATTATAATTTTTTGACCGAAACTTGCATTTCAAAAAGTTTCATAGAGTCTAGTTTTTAGATGATTTTTTGAATGTATTTCCATCATAACCTTCCATCTTAACACATAAAAAGGATATGATAAGTTTCATATCATTTCGAACATTCTTCGATTTAATTTGATATTTTGTCCGAAACTAGTATAAACTTGTGTAGAGTACATTACAATTTTTTGAAAGAAAATGGCATTTCAAAATATTTCATAGAATCTAATATTTAGATTGTTTTTTGCATGGACATCTATCATAACCTTCCCTCTTAACACATAGGAAGGAACTGAAAAGCTTCAAATCATATCAAACATTCCTCGATTTCATTTGAATTTTTGTTCGAAACTAGTAAAAATTGTGTAGAGTATATTATAATTTTTTGAAAGAAACAGGCATTTCAAAAAGATTCATATAATCTAATTTTGCGATGATTTTTATTTGTATGGACTTACCTAATAACTTTTCCTCGTAACATATAGAAAGGATCTGAAGAGTTTCGAATCATTTCGAACAATCCTCGATTTAGTTTAATTTTTTGACCGAAACTAGTATAAACTAGTGTATAATATATTATGATTTTGGCCCGAAACGTGTAATTCTAAAAGTTTCATAGAATCTAATTTTTAGATGATTTTTTGCATGGACTACCGTCGTAAAATATAGAAAGGATATGAAAAGCTTTTTAGCAGTTCGAACGGTCATCGATTTGCTTTTAATTTTTTTGACCCAACTAGTATAAACTAGTGTATAATATATTATGATTTTTTTGCAATTCGAAAAGTTTCATAGAATCTAATTTTTAGATGATTTTCAGGATGAACTTTTGTTGTAAAATATATAAAGTATATGAAAGGATTTCTAGCATTTTGAACAGTAATCGATTTACTTTGATTTTTTGACAGAAACTAGTATAAACTTGAGTATAATATTTTATGATTTTTGGACGGAAACTTGTAATACGAGAAGTTTCAAAGATTCAAATTTTTAGATGATTTTTTGCATGGCCTTCCATCCTAAATATAGAAAGGATACGAAAAGTCTTTTAGCATTACGAACTGTCATCGATTTACTTTGATTTTTTGATCGAAACTAGTATAAACTAGTGTATAAGATATTATGATTTTTGGATCGAAACTCATAATTCAAAAAGTTTTATAGAATCTAATTTTAGATGATTTTTTTCATCGACTTTCGTCGTAAAATATAGAAAGGATATGAAAAGCTTTTCAGTATTTTGAACAGTCATCAATTTAATTTGATTTTTTGACCGCATCTAGTATAATCTAGTGTATAATATATTATGAATTTTTGACCGAAACTTGCATTTCAAAAAGTTTCATAGAATCTAGTTTTTAGATGATTTTTTGAATGTACTTCCATCATAACCTTCCCTCTTAACACAAAAAAAGGATATGATAAGTTTCATATCATTTAGAACATTCATCGATTTAATTTGATATTTTGTCCGAAACTAGTATAAACTTGTGTAGAGTACATTACAATTTTCTGAAAGAAACTGGCATTTCAAAATATTTCATAGAATCTAATATTTAGATTGTTTTTTGCATGGACATCTATCATAACCTTCCCTCTTAACACATAGGAAGGAACTGAAAAGCTTCAAATCATATCAAACATTCCTCGATTTAATTTGAATTTTTGTTCGAAACTAGTAAAAATTGTGTAGAGTATATTATAATTTTTTGAAAGAAACAGGCATTTCAAAAAGATTCATATAATCTAATTTTGCGATGATTTTTATTTGTATGGACTTACCTAATAACTTTTCCTCGTAACATATAGAAAGGATCTGAAGAGTTTCGAATCATTTCGAACAATCCTCGATTTAGTTTAATTTTTTGACCGAAACTAGTATAAACTAGTGTATAATATATTATGATTTTGGCCCGAAACTTGTAATTCTAAAAGTTTCATAGAATCTAATTTTTAGATGATTTTTTGCATGGACTACCGTCGTAAAATATAGAAAGGATATGAAAAGCTTTTTAGCATTTCGAACGGTCATCGATTTGCTTTTAATTTTTTTGACCCAACTAGTATAAACTAGTGTATAATATATTATGATTTTTTTGCAATTCGAAAAGTTTCATAGAATCTAATTTTTAGATGATTTTCAGGATGAACTTTTGTTGTAAAATATATAAAGTATATGAAAGGATTTCTAGCATTTTGAACAGTAATCGATTTACTTTGATTTTTTGACAGAAACTAGTATAAACTTGAGTATAATATTTTATGATTTTTGGACGGAAACTTGTAATACGAGAAGTTTCAAAGATTCAAATTTTTAGATGATTTTTTGCATGGCCTTCCATCCTAAATATAGAAAGGATACGAAAAGTCTTTTAGCATTACGAACTGTCATCGATTTACTTTGATTTTTTGATCGAAACTAGTATAAACTAGTGTATAAGATATTATGATTTTTGGATCGAAACTCATAATTCAAAAAGTTTTATAGAATCTAATTTTAGATGATTTTTTTCATCGACTTTCGTCGTAAAATATAGAAAGGATATGAAAAGCTTTTCAGTATTTTGAACAGTCATCAATTTAATTTGATTTTTTGACCGCATCTAGTATAATTTAGTGTATAATATATTATGAATTTTTGACCGAAACTTGCATTTCAAAAAGTTTCATAGAATCTAGTTTTTAGATGATTTTTTGAATGTACTTCCATCATAACCTTCCCTCTTAACACATAAAAAGGATATGATAAGTTTCATATCATTTAGAACATTCATCGATTTAATTTGATATTTTGTCCGAAACTAGTATAAACTTGTGTAGAGTACATTACAATTTTCTGAAAGAAACTGGCATTTCAAAATATTTCATAGAATCTAATATTTAGATTGTTTTTTGCATGGACATCTATCATAACCTTCCCTCTTAACACATAGGAAGGAACTGAAAAACTTCAAATCATATCAAACATTCCTCGATTTAATTTGAATTTTTGTTCGAAACTAGTAAAAATTGTGTAGAGTATATTATAATTTTTTGAAAGAAACAGGCATTTCAAAAAGATTCATATAATCTAATTTTGCGATGATTTTTATTTGTATGGACTTACCTAATAACTTTTCCTCGTAACATATAGAAAGGATCTGAAGAGTTTCGAATCATTTCGAACAATCCTCGATTTAGTTTCATTTTTTGACCGAAACTAGTATAAACTAGTGTATAATATATTATGATTTTGGCCCGAAACTTGTAATTCTAAAAGTTTCATAGAATCTAATTTTTAGATGATTTTTTGCATGGACTACCGTCGTAAAATATAGAAAGGATATGAAAAGCTTTTTAGCATTTCGAACGGTCATCGATTTGCTTTTAATTTTTTTGACCCAACTAGTATAAACTAGTGTATAATATATTATGATTTTTTTGCAATTCGAAAAGTTTCATAGAATCTAATTTTTTGATGATTTTCAGGATGAACTTTTGTTGTAAAATATATAAAGTATATGAAAGGATTTCTAGCATTTTGAACAGTAATCGATTTACTTTGATTTTTTGACAGAAACTAGTATAAACTTGAGTATAATATTTTATGATTTTTGGACGGAAACTTGTAATACGAGAAGTTTCAAAGATTCAAATTTTTAGATGATTTTTTGCATGGCCTTCCATCCTAAATATAGAAAGGATACGAAAAGTCTTTTAGCATTACGAACTGTCATCGATTTACTTTGATTTTTTGATCGAAACTAGTATAAACTAGTGTATAAGATATTATGATTTTTGGATCGAAACTCATAATTCAAAAAGTTTTATAGAATCTAATTTTAGATGATTTTTTTCATCGACTTTCGTCGTAAAATATAGAAAGGATATGAAAAGCTTTTCAGTATTTTGAACAGTCATCAATTTAATTTGATTTTTTGACCGCATCTAGTATAATCTAGTGTATAATATATTATGAATTTTTGACCGAAACTTGCATTTCAAAAAGTTTCATAGAATCTAGTTTTTAGATGATTTTTTGAATGTACTTCCATCATAACCTTCCCTCTTAACACATAAAAAGGATATGATAAGTTTCATATAATTTCGAACATTCATCGATTTAATTTGATTTTTTGTCCGATACTAGTATAAACTTGTGTAGAGTACATTACAATTTTCTGAAAGAAACTGGCATTTCAAAAAATTTCATAGAATCTAATTTTTAGATTGTTTTTTGCATGGACATTTATCATAACCTTCCCTCTTAACACATAGGAAGGAAGTGAAAAGCTTCAAATCATATCAAACATTCCTCGATTTAATTTGAATTTTTGTTCGAAACTAGTAAAAATTGTGTAGAGTATATTATAATTTTTTGAAAGAAACAGGCATTTCAAAAAGATTCATATAATCTAATTTTGCGATGATTTTTATTTGTATGGACTTACCTAATAACTTTTCCTCGTAACATATAGAAAGGATCCGAAGAGTTTCGAATCATTTCGAACAATCCTCGATTTAGTTTGATTTTTTGACCGAAACTAGTATAAACTAGTGTATAATATATTATGATTTTGGCCCGAAACTTGTAATTCTAAAAGTTTCATAGAATTTAATTTTTAGATGATTTTTTTACATGGACTTCCGTCGTAAAATATAGAAAGGATATGAAAAGCTTTTTAGAATTTCTAACAGTCATCTATTTATTTGATTTTTTTTACCGAAACTAGTATAAACTAGTGTATAATATATTATGATTTTTGGACCGAAAATTGTAAATCGAAAAGTTTCATACAATCAAATTTTTAGATGTTTTTTTGCATGGACTCCCGTCGTAAAATATAGAAAGGATATGAAAAGCTTTTTAGCATTTCGAACGGTCATCGATTTGCTTTTAATTTTTTTGACCCAACTAGTATAAACTAGTGCATAATATATTATGAGTTTTTTGCAATTCGAAAAGTTTCATAGAATCTAATTTTTAGATGATTTTTTGCATGAACTTTTTTCGTAAAATATATAAAGTATATGAAAGGATTTCTAGCATTTTGAACAGTCATCAATTTACTTTGATTTTTTGATAGAAACTAGTATAAACTTGTGTATAATATATTATGATTTTTGGACGGAAACTTGTAATACGAAAAGTTTCAAAGATTCTAATTTTTAGATGATTTTTTGCATGGACTTCCATAATAAAATATAGAAAGGATATGAAAAGTCTTTTAGCATTCCGAACAGTCATCGATTTACTTTGATTTTTTTGACCGAAACTAGTATAAACTAGTGTATAATATATTATGATTTTTGGATTGAAACTCATAAATCAAAAAGTTTCATAGAATCTAATTTTAGATGATTTTTTTCATGGACTTTGGTCGTAAAATATGGAAAGGATATGAAAAGATTTTTAGCATTTTGAACAGTCATCGATTTAATTTGATTTTTTGACCGCATCTAGTATAATTTAATGTGTAATATATTATGATTTTTTGACCGAAACTTGCATTTCAAAAAGTTTCATAGAATCTAGTTTTTAGATGATTTTTTGAATGTACTTCCATCATAACCTTCCATCTTAACACATAAAAAGGATATGATAAGTTTCATATCATTTCGAACATTCTTCGATTTAATTTGATATTTTGTCCGAAACTAGTATAAACTTGTGTAGAGTACATTACAATTTTCTGAAAGAAACTGGCATTTCAAAATATTTCATAGAATCTAATATTTAGATTGTTTTTTGCATGGACATCTATCATAACCTTCCCTCTTAACACATAGGAAGGAACTGAAAAGCTTCAAATCATATCAAACATTCCTCGATTTAATTTGAATTTTTGTTCGAAACTAGTAAAAATTGTGTAGAGTATATTATAATTTTTTGAAAGAAACAGGCATTTCAAAAAGATTCATATAATCTAATTTTGCGATGATTTTTATTTGTATGGACTTACCTAATAACTTTTCCTCGTAACATATAGAAAGGATCCGAAGAGTTTCGAATCATTTCGAACAATCCTCGATTTAGTTTCATTTTTTGACCGAAACTAGTATAAACTAGTGTATAATATATTATGATTTTGGCCCGAAACTTGTAATTCTAAAAGTTTCATAGAATCTAATTTTTAGATGATTTTTTGCATGGACTTCCGTCGTAAAATATAGAAAGGATATGAAAAGCTTTTTAGCATTTCGAACGGTCATCGATTTGCTTTTAATTTTTTTGACCCAACTAGTATAAACTAGTGTATAATATATTATGATTTTTTTGCAATTCGAAAAGTTTCATAGAATCTAATTTTTAGATGATTTTCAGGATGAACTTTTGTTGTATAATATATTTAGTATATGAAAGGATTTCTAGCATTTTGAACAGTAATCGATTTACTTTGATTTTTTGACAGAAACTAGTATAAACTTGTGTATAATATTTTATGATTTTTGGACGGAAACTTGTAATACGAGAAGTTTCAAAGATTCAAATTTTTAAATGATTTTTTGCATGGCCTTCCATCCTAAAATATAGAAAGGATACGAAAAGTCTTTTAGCATTACGAACTGTCATCGATTTACTTTGACTTTTTGATCGAAACTAGTATAAACTAGTGTATAAGATATTATAATTTTTGGATCGAAACTCATAATTCAAAAAGTTTTATAGATACTAATTTTAGATGATTTTTTTCATTGACTTTCGTCGTAAAATATAGAAAGGATATGAAAAGCTTTTCAGTATTTTGAACAGTCATCAATTTAATTTGATTTTTTGACCGCATCTAGTATAATCTAGTGTATAATATATTATGAATTTTTGACCGAAACTTGCATTTCAAAAAGTTTCATAGAATCTAGTTTTTAGATGATTTTTTGAATGTACTTCCATCATAACCTTCCCTCTTAACACATAAAAAGGATATGATAAGTTTCATATCATTTCGAACATTCATCGATTTAATTTGATATTTTGTCCGAAACTAGTATAAACTTGTGTAGAGTACATTACAATTTTCTGAAAGAAACTGGCATTTCAAAATATTTCATAGAATCTAATATTTAGATTGTTTTTTGCATGGACATCTATCATAACCTTCCCTCTTAACACATAGGAAGGAACTGAAAAGCTTCAAATCATATCAAACATTCCTCGATTTAATTTGAATTTTTGTTCGAAACTAGTAAAAATTGTGTAGAGTATATTATAATTTTTTGAAAGAAACAGGCATTTCAAAAAGATTCATATAATCTAATTTTGCGATGATTTTTATTTGTATGGACTTACCTAATAACATTTCCTCGTAACATATAGAAAGGATCTGAAGAGTTTCGAATCATTTCGAACAATCCTCGATTTAGTTTCATTTTTTGACCGAAACTAGTATAAACTAGTGTATAATATATTATGATTTTGGCCCGAAACTTGTAAGTCTAAAAGTTTCATAGAATCTAATTTTTAGATGTTTTTTTGCATGGACTACCGTCGTAAAATATAGAAAGGATATGAAAAGCTTTTTAGCATTTCGAACGGTCATCGATTTGCTTTTAATTTTTTTGACCCAACTAGTATAAACTAGTGTATAATATATTATGATTTTTTTGCAATTCGAAAAGTTTCATAGAATCTAATTTTTAGATGATTTTCAGGATGAACTTTTGTTGTAAAATATATAAAGTATATGAAAGGATTTCTAGCATTTTGAACAGTAATCGATTTACTTTGATTTTTTGACAGAAACTAGTATAAACTTGTGTATAATATTTTATGATTATTGGACGGAAACTTGTAATACGAGAAGTTTCAAAGATTCAAATTTTTAGATGATTTTTTGCATGGACTTCCATCCTAAAATATAGAAAGGATACGAAAAGTCTTTTAGCATTACGAACTGTCATCGATTTACTTTGATTTTTTGATCGAAACTAGTATAAACTAGTGTATAAGATATTATGATTTTTGGATCGAAACTCATAATTTAAAAAGTTTTATAGAATCTAATTTTAGATGATTTTTTTCATCGACTTTCGTCGTAAAATATAGAAAGGATATGAAAAGCTTTTCAGTATTTTGAACAGTCATCAATTTAATTTGATTTTTTGACCGCATCTAGTATAATCTAGTGTATAATATATTATGAATTTTTGACCGAAACTTGCATTTCAAAAAGTTTCATAGAATCTAGTTTTTAGATGATTTTTTGAATGTACTTCCATCATAACCTTCCCTCTTAACACATAAAAAGGATATGATAAGTTTCATATCATTTCGAACATTCATCGATTTAATTTGATTTTTTGTCCGATACTAGTATAAACTTGTGTAGAGTACATTAGAATTTTCTGAAAGAAACTGGCATTTCAAAAAATTTCATAGAATCTAATTTTTAGATTGTTTTTTGCATGGACATCTATCATAACCTTCCCTCTTAACACATAGGAAGGAACTGAAAAGCTTCAAATCATATCAAACATTCCTCAATTTAATTTGAATTTTTTTTCGAAACTAGTAAAAATTGTGTAGAGTATATTATAATTTTTTGAAAGAAACAGGCATTTCAAAAAGATTCATATAATCTAATTTTGCGATGATTTTTATTTGTATGGACTTACCTAATAACTTTTCCTCGTAACATATAGAAAGGATCTGAAGAGTTTCGAATCATTTCGAACAATCCTCGATTTAGTTTGATTTTTTGACCGAAACTAGTATTAACTAGTGTATAATATATTATGATTTTGGCCCGAAACTTGTAATTCTAAAAGTTTCATAGAATCTAATTTTTAGATGATTTTTTGCATGGACTTCCGTCGTAAAATATAGAAAGGATATGAAAAGCTTTTTAGAATTTCTAATAGTCATCTATTTATTTGATTTTTTTTACCGAATTTAGTATAAACTAGTGTATAATATATTATGATTTTTGGACCGAAAATTGTAATTCGAAAAGTTTCATACAATCAAATTTTTAGATGATTTTTTGCATGGACTTCCGTCGTAAAATATAGAAAGGATATGAAAAGCTTTTTAGCATTTCGAACGGTCATCGATTTGCTTTTAATTTTTTTGACCCAACTAGTATAAACTAGTGTATAATATATTATGATTTTTTTGCAATTCGAAAAGTTTCATAGAATCTAATTTTTAGATGATTTTCTGGATGAACTTTTGTTGTAAAATATATAATGTATATGAAAGGATTTATAGCATTTTGAACAGTAATCGATTTACTTTGATTTTTTGACAGAAACTAGTATAAACTTGTGTATAATATTTTATGATTTTTGGACGGAAACTTGTAATACGAAAAGTTTCAAAGATTCAAATTTTTAAATGATTTTTTGCATGGCCTTCCATCCTAAAATATAGAAAGGGTATGAAAAGTCTTTTAGCATTACGAACTGTCATCGATTTACTTTGATTTTTTGATCGAAACTAGTATAAACTAGTGTATAAGATATTATGATTTTTGGATCGAAACTCATAATTCAAAAAGTTTTATAGAATCTAATTTTAGATGATTTTTTTCATCGACTTTCGTCGTAAAATATAGAAAGGATATGAAAAGCTTTTCAGTATTTTGAACAGTCATCGATTTAATTTGATTTTTTGACCGCATCTAGTATAATCTAGTGTATAATATATTATGAATTTTTGACCGAAACTTGCATTTCAAAAAGTTTCATAGAATCTAGTTTTTAGATGATTTTTTGAATGTACTTCCATTATAACCTTCCCTCTTAACACATAAAAAGGATATGATAAGTTTCATATCATTTCGAACATTCATCGATTTAATTTGATTTTTTGTCCGATACTAGTATAAACTTGTGAAGAGTACATTAGAATTTTCTGAAAGAAACTGGCATTTCAAAAAATTTCATAGAATCTAATTTTTAGATTGTTTTTTGCATGGACATCTATCATAACCTTCCCTCTTAACACATAGGAAGGAACTGAAAAGCTTCAAATCATATCAAACAGTCCTCGAATTAATTTGAATTTTTGTTCGAAACTAGTAAAAATTGTGTAGAGTATATTATAATTTTTTGAAAGAAACAGGCATTTCAAAAAGATTCATATAATCTAATTTTGCGATGATTTTTATTTTTATGGACTTACCTAATAACTTTTCCTCGTAACATATAGAAAGGATCTGAAGAGTTTCGAATCATTTCGAACAATCCTTGATTTAGTTTGATTTTTTGACCGAAACTAGTATAAACTAGTGTATAATATATTATGATTTTGGCCCGAAACTTGTAATTCTAAAAGTTTCATAGAATCTAATTTTTAGATGATTTTTTGCTTGGACTTCCGTCATAAAATATAGAAAGGATATGAAAAGCTTTTTAGAATTTCTAATAGTCATCTATTTATTTGATTTTTTTATCGAATTTATTATAAAAAAGTGTATAATATATTATGATTTTTGGACCGAAAATTGTAATTCGAAAAGTTTCAAAGATTTAAATATTTAGATGATTTTTTGCATGTACATCCATCGTAAAATATAGAAAGCATATGAAAAGCTTTTTAGCATTTTGAAGAGTAATCGATTTAATTTGATTTTTTGACACCAACGAGTATAAACTAGTGTATAATATATTATGATTTTATGAACAAAACTTGTAGTTCGAAAAGTTTCATAGAATCTAATGTTTAGATGATTTTTTGAATGGACTTCCATCATAACCTTCCCTCTTAACACATAAAAAGGATCTGATTAGTTTCATATCATTTCGAACATTCATCGATTTAATTTGATTTTTTGTCCGAAACTGGAATAAACTTGTGTGGAGTACATTACAATTTTCTGAAAGAAACTGGCTTTTCAAAAAAATTCATAGAATCTATTTTTTAGATTGTTTTTTGGATGGACATCCATCATAACCGTCCCTCTTAACACATAGAAAGGATCTAAAAATTTTCATATCATTTTAAACATTCCTCGATTTAATTTTATTTTTTGTTCGAAACTATTAAAAACATGTGTAGAGAATTATAATTTTTTGAAAGAAACTGTCATTTCAAATACATTCATAGAATCTAATTTTGAGATTATTTTTATTTGTATGGACTTACCTAATAACTTTTCCTTGTAACATATAGAAAGGATCTGGAGAGTTTCGAATCATTTCAAATAATCCTCGATTTAGTTTGATTTTTTGACCGAAACTAGTATAAACTAGTGTATAATATATTATGATTTTGGCCCGAAACATGTAATTCTAAAAGTTTCATAGAATCTAATTTTTAGATGATTTTTTGCATGGACTTCCGTCATAAAATATAGAAAGGATATGAAAAGCTTTTTAGAATTTCTAATAGTCATCTATTTATTTGATTTTTTTACCGAATTTATTATAAAAAAGTGTATAATATATTATGATTTTTGGACCGAAAATTGTAATTCGAAAAGTTTCAAAGATTTAAATATTTAGATGATTTTTTGCATGTACATCCATCGTAAAATATAGAAAGCATATGAAAAGCTTTTTAGCATTTCGAAGAGTAATCGATTTAATTTTATTTTTTGACACCAACGAGTATAAACTAGTGTATAATATATTATGATTTTATGAACAAAACTTGTAGTTCGAAAAGTTTCATAGAATCTAATGTTTAGATGATTTTTTGAATGGATTACCATCATAACCTTCCCTCTTAACACATAAAAAGGATCTGATTAGTTTCATATCATTTCGAACATTCATCGATTTAATTTGATTTTTTGTCCGAAACTGGAATAAACTTGTGTGGAGTACATTACAATTTTCTGAAAGAAACTGGCTTTTCAAAAAAATTCATAGAATCTATTTTTTAGATTGTTTTTTGGATGGACATCCATCATAACCGTCCCTCTTAACACATAGAAAGGATCTGAAAATTTTCATATCATTTCAAACATTCCTCGATTTAATTTGATTTTTTGTTCGAAACTATTAAAAATATGTGTAGAGAATTATAATTTTTTGAAAGAAACTGTCATTTCAAAAACATTCATAGAATCTAATTTTGAGATGATTTTTATTTGTATGGACTTACCTAATAACTTTTCCTCGTAACATATAGAAAGGATCTGGAGAGTTTCGAATCATTCTGAACAGTCCTCGATTTAGTTTGATTTTTTGACCGAAACTAGTATAAACTAGTGTATAGTATATTATGATTTTGGCCCGAAACATGTAATTCTAAAAGTTTCATATTATCCAATTATTAGATGATTTTTTGCATGGACTTCCATCGTAAAATATAGAAAGGATATGAAAATCTTTTTAGCATTTCGAACAGTCATCTATTTACTTTGATTTTTTTACCAAAGCTAGTATAAACTAGTGAATAATATATTATGATTTTTGAACCAAAAATTGTAATTCGAAAAGTTTCATAGATTTAAATTTTTAGATGATTTTTTGCATGGACTTCCGTCGTAAAATATAGAAAGCATATGAAAAGCTTTTTAGCATTTCGAATAGTAATCGATTTAATTTGAATTTTTGACCCCAACTAATATAAACTAGTGTATAATATATTATGATTTTAGAACAAAACTTGTAGTTCGAAAAGATTCATGGAATCTAATGTTTAGATGATTTTTAGAATGGACTTCCATCACAACCTTAACACATAGAAAGGTTCTTATTAGTTTCACATCATTTCGAACATTCATCGATTTAATTTGATTTTTTGTCCGAAACTGGTATAAACTTTTGTAGAGTACATTACAATTTTCTGAAAGAAACTGGCATTTCCAAAAAATTCATAGAATCTAATTTTTTAGATTTTTTTTGCATAGACATCCATCATAACCTTCCCTCTTAACACATAGAAAGGATCCGAAAAGTTTCATATCATTTCAAATATTCCACGATTTAATTTGATTTTTTGTTCGAAACTAGTAAAAACTTGTGTAGAGTATATTATAATTTTTTGAAAGAAACTGGCATTTCAAAAAGTTTCATAGAATCTAATTTTGAGATGATTTTTATTTGTAAGGACTTACCTAATAACTTTTCCTCGTAACATATAGAAAGGATCTGAAGAGTTTCGAATCATTCCGAACAGTCCTCGATTTAGTTTGATTTTTTGACCGAAACTAGTATAAACTAGTGTATAATATATTATGATTTTGGCCCGAAACATGTAATTCTAAAATTTTCATATAATCCAATTATTAAATGATTTTTTGCATGGACTTCCATCGTAAAATATAGAAAGGATATGAAAAGCTTTTTAGTATTTCGAACAATCAACTATTTACTTTGATTTTTTTAACCGAAACTAGTATAAACTAGTGAATAATATATTATGATTTTTGGACCGAAAATTGTAATTCGAAAAGTTTCAAAGATTTAAATATTTAGATGATTTTTTGCATGTACATCCATCGTAAAATATAGAAAGCATATGAAAAGCTTTTTGGCATTTCGAAGAGTAATCGATTTAATTTGATTTTTTGACACCAACGAGTATAAACTATTGTATAATATATTATGATTTTATGAACAAAACTTGTAGTTCGAAAAGTTTCATAGAATCTAATGTTTAGATGATTTTTTGAATGGACTTCCATCATAACCTTCCCTCTTAACACATAAAAAGGATCTGATTAGTTTCATATCATTTCGAACATTCATCGATTTAATTTGATTTTTTGTCCGAAACTGGAATAAACTTGTGTGGAGTACATTACAATTTTCTGAAAGAAACTGGCTTTTCAAAAAAATTCATAGAATCTATTTTTTAGATTGTTTTTTGGATGGACATCCATCATAACCGTCCCTCTTAACACATAGAAAGGATCTGAAAATTTTCATATCATTTCAAACATTCCTCGATTTAATTTGATTTTTTGTTCGAAACTATTAAAAATATGTGTAGAGAATTATAATTTTTTGAAAGAAACTGTCATTTCAAAAACATTCATAGAATCTAATTTTGAGATGATTTTTATTTGTATGGACTTACCTAATAACTTTTCCTCGTAACATATAGAAAGGATCTGGAGAGTTTCGAATCATTCTGAACAGTCCTCGATTTAGTTTGATTTTTTGACCGAAACTAGTATAAACTAGTGTATAGTATATTATGATTTTGGCCCGAAACATGTAATTCTAAAAGTTTCATATTATCCAATTATTAGATGATTTTTTGCATGGACTTCCATCGTAAAATATAGAAAGGATATGAAAATCTTTTTAGCATTTCGAACAGTCATCTATTTACTTTGATTTTTTTACCAAAGCTAGTATAAACTAGTGAATAATATATTATGATTTTTGAACCAAAAATTGTAATTCGAAAAGTTTCATAGATTTAAATTTTTAGATGATTTTTTGCATGGACTTCCGTCGTAAAATATAGAAAGCATATGAAAAGCTTTTTAGCATTTCGAATAGTAATCGATTTAATTTGAATTTTTGACCCCAACTAATATAAACTAGTGTATAATATATTATGATTTTAGAACAAAACTTGTAGTTCGAAAAGTTTCATGGAATCTAATGTTTAGATGATTTTTAGAATGGACTTCCATCACAACCTTAACACATAGAAAGGTTCTTATTAGTTTCACATCATTTCGAACATTCATCGATTTAATTTGATTTTTTGTCCGAAACTGGTATAAACTTTTGTAGAGTACATTACAATTTTCTGAAAGAAACTGGCATTTCCAAAAAATTCATAGAATCTAATTTTTTAGATTTTTTTTGCATAGACATCCATCATAACCTTCCCTCTTAACACATAGAAAGGATCCGAAAAGTTTCATATCATTTCAAATATTCCACGATTTAATTTGATTTTTTGTTCGAAACTAGTAAAAACTTGTGTAGAGTATATTATAATTTTTTGAAAGAAACTGGCATTTCAAAAAGTTTCATAGAATCTAATTTTGAGATGATTTTTATTTGTAAGGACTTACCTAATAACTTTTCCTCGTAACATATAGAAAGGATCTGAAGAGTTTCGAATCATTCCGAACAGTCCTCGATTTAGTTTGATTTTTTGACCGAAACTAGTATAAACTAGTGTATAATATATTATGATTTTGGCCCGAAACATGTAATTCTAAAATTTTCATATAATCCAATTATTAAATGATTTTTTGCATGGACTTCCATCGTAAAATATAGAAAGGATATGAAAAGCTTTTTAGTATTTCGAACAATCAACTATTTACTTTGATTTTTTTAACCGAAACTAGTATAAACTAGTGAATAATATATTATGATTTTTGGACCGAAAATTGTAATTCGAAAAGTTTCAAAGATTTAAATATTTAGATGATTTTTTGCATGTACATCCATCGTAAAATATAGAAAGCAAATGAAAAGCTTTTTGGCATTTCGAAGAGTAATCGATTTAATTTGATTTTTTGACACCAACGAGTATAAACTATTGTATAATATATTATGATTTTATGAACAAAACTTGTAGTTCGAAAAGTTTCATAGAATCTAATGTTTAGATGATTTTTTGAATGGACTTCCATCATAACCTTCCCTCTTAACACATAAAAAGGATCTGATTAGTTTCATATCATTTCGAACATTCATCGATTTAATTTGATTTTTTGTCCGAAACTGGAATAAACTTGTGTGGAGTACATTACAATTTTCTGAAAGAAACTGGCTTTTCAAAAAAATTCATAGAATCTATTTTTTAGATTGTTTTTTGGATGGACATCCATCATAACCGTCCCTCTTAACACATAGAAAGGATCTGAAAATTTTCATATCATTTCAAACATTCCTCGATTTAATTTGATTTTTTGTTCGAAACTATTAAAAATATGTGTAGAGAATTATAATTTTTTGAAAGAAACTGTCATTTCAAAAACATTCATAGAATCTAATTTTGAGATGATTTTTATTTGTATGGACTTACCTAATAACTTTTCCTCGTAACATATAGAAAGGATCTGGAGAGTTTCGAATCATTCTGAACAGTCCTCGATTTAGTTTGATTTTTTGACCGAAACTAGTATAAACTAGTGTATAGTATATTATGATTTTGGCCCGAAACATGTAATTCTAAAAGTTTCATATTATCCAATTATTAGATGATTTTTTGCATGGACTTCCTTCGTAAAATATAGAAAGGATATGAAAATCTTTTTAGCATTTCGAACAGTCATCTATTTACTTTGATTTTTTTACCAAAGCTAGTATAAACTAGTGAATAATATATTATGATTTTTGAACCAAAAATTGTAATTCGAAAAGTTTCATAGATTTAAATTTTTAGATGATTTTTTGCATGGACTTCCGTCGTAAAATATAGAAAGCATATGAAAAGCTTTTTAGCATTTCGAGTAGTAATCGATTTAATTTGAATTTTTGACCCCAACTAATATAAACTAGTGTATAATATATTATGATTTTAGAACAAAACTTGTAGTTCGAAAAGTTTCATGGAATCTAATGTTTAGATGATTTTTAGAATGGACTTCCATCACAACCTTAACACATAGAAAGGATCTTATTAGTTTCACATCATTTCGAACATTCATCGATTTAATTTGATTTTTTGTCCGAAACTGGTATAAACTTTTGTAGAGTACATTACAATTTTCATAAAGAAACTGGCATTTCCAAAAAATTCATAGAATCTAATTTTTTAGATTTTTTTTGCATAGACATCCATCATAACCTTCCCTCTTAACACATAGAAAGGATCCGAAAAGTTTCATATCATTTCAAATATTCCTCAATTTAATTTGATTTTTTGTTCGAAACTAGTAAAAACTTGTGTAGAGTATATTATAATTTTTTGAAAGAAACTGGCATTTCAAAAAGTTTCATAGAATCTTATTTTGAAATGAATTTTATTTGTAAGGACTTACCTAATAACTTTTCCTCGTAACATATAGAAAGGATCTGAAGAGTTTCGAATCATTCCGAACAGTCCTCGATTTAGTTTGATTTTTTGACCGAAACTAGTATAAACTAGTGTATAATATATTATGATTTTGGCCCGAAACATGTAATTCTAAAAGTTTCATATAATCCAATTATTAGATGATTTTTTACATGGAGTTCCTTCGTAAAATATAGAAAGGATATGAAAAGCTTTTTAGCATTTCGAACAATCAACTATTTACTTTGATTTTTTTAACCGAAACTAGTATAAACTAGTGAATAATATATTATGATTTTTGGACCGAAAATTGTAATTCGAAAAGTTTCAAAGATTTAAATATTTAGATGATTTTTTGCATGTACTTCCATCGTAAAATATAGAAAGCATATGAAAAGCTTTTTGGCATTTCGAAAAGTAATCGATTTAATTTGATTTTTTGACACCAACGAGTATAAACTATTGTATAATATATTATGATTTTATGAACAAAACTTGTAGTTCGAAAAGTTTCATAGAATCTAATGTTTAGATGATTTTTTGAATGGACTTCCATCATAACCTTCCCTCTTAACACATAAAAATGATCTGATTAGTTTCATATCATTTCGAACATTCATCGATTTAATTTGATTTTTTGTCCGAAACTGGAATAAACTTGTGTGGAGTACATTACAATTTTCTGAAAGAAACTGGCTTTTCAAAAAAATTCATAGAATCTATTTTTTAGATTGTTTTTTGGATGGACATCCATCATAACCGTCCCTCTTAACACATAGAAAGGATCTGAAAATTTTCATATCATTTCAAACATTCCTCGATTTAATTTGATTTTTTGTTCGAAACTATTAAAAATATGTGTAGAGAATTATAATTTTTTGAAAGAAACTGTCATTTCAAAAACATTCATAGAATCTAATTTTGAGATGATTTTTATTTGTATGGACTTACCTAATAACTTTTCCTCGTAACATATAGAAAGGATCTGGAGAGTTTCGAATCATTCTGAACAGTCCTCGATTTAGTTTGATTTTTTGACCGAAACTAGTATAAACTAGTGTATAGTATATTATGATTTTGGCCCGAAACATGTAATTCTAAAAGTTTCATATTATCCAATTATTAGATGATTTTTTGCATGGACTTCCATCGTAAAATATAGAAAGGATATGAAAATCTTTTTAGCATTTCGAACAGTCATCTATTTACTTTGATTTTTTTACCAAAGCTAGTATAAACTAGTGAATAATATATTATGATTTTTGAACCAAAAATTGTAATTCGAAAAGTTTCATAGATTTAAATTTTTAGATGATTTTTTGCATGGACTTCCGTCGTAAAATATAGAAAGCATATGAAAAGCTTTTTAGCATTTCGAGTAGTAATCGATTTAATTTGAATTTTTGACCCCAACTAATATAAACTAGTGTATATAATATATTATGATTTTAGAACAAAACTTGTAGTTCGAAAAGTTTCATGGAATCTAATGTTTAGATGATTTTTAGAATGGACTTCCATCACAACCTTAACACATAGAAAGAATCTTATTAGTTTCACATCATTTCGAACATTCATCGATTTAATTTGATTTTTTGTCCGAAACTGGTATAAACTTTTGTAGAGTACATTACAATTTTCTGAAAGAAACTGGCATTTCCAAAAAATTCATAGAATCTAATTTTTTAGATTTTTTTTGCATAGACATCCATCATAACCTTCCCTCTTAACACATAGAAAGGATCCGAAAAGTTTCATATCATTTCAAATATTCCTCAATTTAATTTGATTTTTTGTTCGAAACTAGTAAAAACTTGTGTAGAGTATATTATAATTTTTTGAAAGAAACTGGCATTTCAAAAAGTTTCATAGAATCTTATTTTGAAATGAATTTTATTTGTAAGGACTTACCTAATAACTTTTCCTCGTAACATATAGAAAGGATCTGAAGAGTTTCGAATCATTCCGAACAGTCCTCGATTTAGTTTGATTTTTTGACCGAAACTAGTATAAACTAGTGTATAATATATTATGATTTTGGCCCGAAACATGTAATTCTAAAAGTTTCATATAATCCAATTATTAGATGATTTTTTACATGGAGTTCCTTCGTAAAATATAGAAAGGATGTGAAAAGCTTTTTAGCATTTCGAACAATCAACTATTTACTTTGATTTTTTTAACCGAAACTAGTATAAACTAGTGAATAATATATTATGATTTTTGGACCGAAAATTGTAATTCGAAAAGTTTCAAAGATTTAAATATTTAGATGATTTTTTGCATGTACATCCATCGTAAAATATAGAAAGCATATGAAAAGCTTTTTAGCATTTCGAAGAGTAATCGAATTAATTTGATTTTTTGACACCAACGAGTATAAACTAGTGTATAATATATTATGATTTTATGAACAAAACTTGTAGTTCAAAAAGTTTCATAGAATCTAATGTTTAGATGATTTTTTGAATGGACTTCCATCATAACCTTCCCTCTTAACACATAAAAAGGATCTGATTAGTTTCATATCATTTCGAACATTCATCGATTTAATTTGATTTTTTGTCCAAAACTGGAATAAACTTGTGTGGAGTACATTACAATTTTCTGAAAGAAACTGGCTTTTCAAAAAAATTCATAGAATCTATTTTTTAGATTGTTTTTTGGATGGACATCCATCATAACCGTCCCTCTTAACACATAGAAAGGATCTGAAATTTTCATATCATTTCAAACATTCCTCGATTTAATTTGATTTTTTGTTTGAAACTATTAAAAATATGTGTAGAGAATTATAATTTTTTGAAAGAAACTGTCATTTCAAAAACATTCATAGAATCTAATTTTGAGATGATTTTTATTTGTATGGACTTACCTAATAACTTTTCCTCGTAACATATAGAAATGATCTGGAGAGTTTCGAATCATTCTGAACAGTCCTCGATTTAGTTTGATTTTTTGACCGAAACTAGTATAAACTAGTGTATAGTATATTATGATTTTGGCCCGAAACATGTAATTCTAAAAGTTTCATATTATCCAATTATTAGAGGATTTTTTGCATGGACTTCCATCGTAAAATATAGAAAGGATATGAAAAACTTTTTAGCAATTCGAACAGTCATCTATTTACTTTGATTTTTTTACCAAAGCTAGTATAAACTAGTGAATAATATATTATGATTTTTGAACCAAAAATTGTAATTCGAAAAGTTTCATAGATTTAAATTTTTAGATGATTTTTTGCATGGACTTCCGTCGTAAAATATAGAAAGCATATGAAAATCTTTTTAGCATTTCGAGTTGTAATCGGTTTAATTTGAATTTTTGACCCCAACTAATATAAACTAGTGTATAATATATTATGATTTTAGAACAAAACTTGTAGTTCGAAAAGTTTCATGGAATCTAATGTTTAGATGATTTTTAGAATGGACTTCCATCACAACCTTAACACATAGAAAGGATCTTATTAGTTTCACATCATTTCGAACATTCATCGATTTAATTTGATTTTTTGTCCGAAACTGGTATAAACTTCTGTAGAGTACATTACAATTTTCTGAAAGAAACTGGCATTTCCAAAAAATTCATAGAATCTAATTTTTTAGATTTTTTTTGCATAGACATCCATCATAACCATCCCTCTTAACACATAGAAAGGATCCGAAAAGTTTCATATCATTTCAAATATTCCTCAATTTAATTTTATTTTTTGTTCGAAACTAGTAAAAACTTGTGTAGAGTATATTATAATTTTTTGAAAGAAACTGGCATTTCAAAAAGTTTCATAGAATCTTATTTTGAGATGAATTTTATTTGTAAGGACTTACCTAATAACTTTTACTCATAACATATAGAAAGGATCTGAAGAGTTTCGAATCATTCCGAACAGTCCTCGATTTAGTTTGATTTTTTGACCGAAACTAGTATAAACTAGTGTATAATATATTATGATTTTGGCCCGAAACATGTAATTCTAAAAGTTTCATATAATCCAATTATTAGATGATTTTTTACATGGACTTCCATCGTAAAATATAGAAAGGATATGAAAAGCTTTTTAGCATTTCGAACAATCAACTATTTACTTTGATTTTTTTAACCGAAACTAGTATAAACTAGTGAATAAAATATTATGATTTTTGGACCGAAAATTGTAATTCGAAAAGTTTCAAAGATTTAAATATTTAGATGATTTTTTGCATGTACATCCATCGTAAAATATAGAAAGCATATGAAAAGCTTTTTAGCATTTCGAAGAGTAATCGATTTAATTTTATTTTTTGACACCAACGAGTATAAACTAGTGTATAATATATTATGATTTTATGAACAAAACTTGTAGTTCGAAAAGTTTCATGGAATCTAATGTTTAGATGATTTTTAGAATGGACTTCCATCACAACCTTAACACATAGAAAGGATCTTATTAGTTTCACATCATTTCGAACATTCATCGATTTAATTTGATTTTTTGTCCGAAACTGGTATAAACTTCTGTAGAGTACATTACAATTTTCTGAAAGAAACTGGCATTTCCAAAAAATTCATAGAATCTAATTTTTTAGATTTTTTTTGCATAGACATCCATCATAACCATCCCTCTTAACACATAGAAAGGATCCGAAAAGTTTCATATCATTTCAAATATTCCTCAATTTAATTTGATTTTTTGTTCGAAACTAGTAAAAACTTGTGTAGAGTATATTATAATTTTTTGAAAGAAACTGGCATTTCAAAAAGTTTCATAGAATCTTATTTTGAGATGAATTTTATTTGTAAGGACTTACCTAATAACTTTTACTCGTAACATATAGAAAGGATCTGAAGAGTTTCGAATCATTCCGAACAGTCCTCGATTTAGTTTGATTTTTTGACCGAAACTAGTATAAACTAGTGTATAATATATTATGATTTTGGCCCGAAACATGTAATTCTAAAAGTTTCATATAATCCAATTATTAGATGATTTTTTACATGGACTTCCATCGTAAAATATAGAAAGGATATGAAAAGCTTTTTAGCATTTCGAACAATCAACTATTTACTTTGATTTTTTTAACCGAAACTAGTATAAACTAGTGAATAAAATATTATGATTTTTGGACCGAAAATTGTAATTCGAAAAGTTTCAAAGATTTAAATATTTAGATGATTTTTTGCATGTACATCCATCGTAAAATATAGAAAGCATATGAAAAGCTTTTTAGCATTTCGAAGAGTAATCGATTTAATTTGATTTTTTGACACCAACGAGTATAAACTAGTGTATAATATATTATGATTTTATGAACAAAACTTGTAGTTCGAAAAGTTTCATAGAATCTAATGTTTAGATGATTTTTTGAATGGACTTCCATCATAACCTTCCCTCTTAACACATAAAAAGGATTTGATTAGTTTCATATCATTTCGAACATTCATCGATTTAATTTGATTTTTTGTCCGAAACTGGAATAAACTTGTGTGGAGTACATTACAATTTTCTGAAAGAAACTGGCGTTTCAAAAAAATTCATAGAATCTATTTTTTAGATTGTTTTTTGGATGGATATCCATCATAACCGTCCCTCTTAACACATAGAAAGGATCTGGAAATTTTCATATCATTTCAAACATTCCTCGATTTAATTTGATTTTTTGTTCGAAACTATTAAAAACATGTGTAGAGAATTATAATTTTTAGAAAGAAACTGTCATTTCAAAAACATTCATAGAATCTAATTTTGAGATGATTTTTATTTGTATGGACTTACCTAATAACTTTTCCTCGTAACATTTAGAAAGGATCTGGAGAGTTTCGAATCATTCTGAACAGTCCTCGATTTAGTTTGATTTTTTGACCGAAACTAGTATAAACTAGTGTATAGTATATTATGATTTTGGCCCGAAACATGTAATTCTAAAAGTTTCATATTATCCAATTATTAGATGATTTTTTGCATGGACTTCCATCGTAAAATATAGAAAGGATATGAAAATCTTTTTAGCATTTCGAACAGTCATCTATTTACTTTGATTTTTTTACCAAAGCTAGTATAAACTAGTGAATAATATATTATGATTTTTGAACCAAAAATTGTAATTCGAAAAGTTTCATAGATTTAAATTTTTAGATGATTTTTTGCATGGACTTCCGTCGTAAAATATAGAAAGCATATGAAAAGCTTTTTAGCATTTCGAATAGTAATCGATTTAATTTGAATTTTTGACCGCAACTAATATAAACTATTGTATAATATATTATGATTTTAGAACAAAACTTGTAGTTCGAAAAGTTTCATGGAATCTAATGTTTAGATGATTTTTAGAATAGACTTCCATCACAACCTTAACACATAGAAAGGATCTTATTAGTTTCACATCATTTCGAACATTCATCGATTTAATTTGATTTTTTGTCCGAAACTGGTATAAACTTTTGTAGAGTACATTACAATTTTCTAAAAGAAACTGGCATTTCCAAAAAATTCATAGAATCTAATTTTTTTGATTTTTTTTGCATAGATATCCATCATAACCTTCCTTCTTAACACATAGAAAGGATCCGAAAAGTTTCATATCATTTCAAATATTCCACGATTTAATTTGATTTTTTGTTCGAAACTAGTAAAAACTTTTGTAGAGTATATTATAATTTTTTGAAAGAAACTGGCATTTCAAAAAGATTCATAGAATCTAATTTTGTGATGATTTTTATTTGTAAGGACTTACCTAATAACTTTTCCTCGTAACATATAGAAAGGATCTGAAGAGTTTCGAATCATTCCGAGCAGTCCTCGATTTAGTTTGATTTTTTGACCGAAACTAGTATGAACTAGTGTATAATATATTATTATTTTGGCCCGAAACATGTAATTCTAAAAGTTTCATATAATCCAATTATTAAATGATTTTTTGCATGGACTTCCATCGTAAAATATAGAAAGCATATGAAAAGCTTTTTAGCATTTCGAACAATCAACTATTTACTTTGATTTTTTTAACCGAAACTAGTATAAACTAGTGAATAATATATTATGATTTTTGGACCAAAAATTGTAATTCGAAAAGTTTCAAAGATTTAAATATTTAGATGATTTTTTGAATGTACATCCATCGTACAATATAGAAAGCATATGAAAAGCTTTTTAGCATTTCGAGGAGTAATCGATTTAATTTGATTTTTTGACACCAACGAGTATAAACTAGTGTATAATATATTATGATTTTATGAACAAAACTTGTAGTTCGAAAAGTTTCATAGAATCTAATGTTTTGATGATTTTTTGAATGGACTTCCATCATAACCTTCCATCTTAACACATAAAAAGGATCTGATTAGTTTCATACCATTTCGAACATTCATTGATTTAATTTGATTTTTTGTCCGAAACTGGAATAAACTTGTGTGGAGTACATTACAATTTTCTGAAAGAAACTGGCTTTTCAAAAAAATTCATAGAAATTATTTTTTAGATTGTTTTTTGGATGGACATCCATCATAACCGTCCCTCTTAACACATAGAAAGGATCTGAAAATTTTCATATCATTTCAAACATTCCTCGATTTAATTTGATTTTTTGTTCGAAACTATTAAAAACATGTGTAGAGAATTATAATTTTTAGAAAGAAACTGTCATTTCAAAAACATTCATAGAATCTAATTTTGAGATGATTTTTATTTGTATGGACTTACCTAATAACTTTTCCTCGTAACATATAGAAAGGATCTGGAGAGTTTCGAATCATTCTGAACAGTCCTCGATTTAGTTTGATTTTTTGACCGAAACTAGTATAAACTAGTGTATAGTATATTATGATTTTGGCCCGAAACATGTAATTCTAAAAGTTTCATATTATCCAATTATTAGATGATTTTTTGCATGGACTTCCATCGTAAAATATAGAAAGGATATGAAAATCTTTTTAGCATTTCGAACAGTCATCTATTTACTTTGATTTTTCTACCAAAGCTAGTATAAACTAGTGAATAATATATTATGATTTTTGAACCAAAAATTGTAATTCGAAAAGTTTCATAGATTTAAATTTTTAGATGATTTTTTGCATGGACTTCCGTCGTAAAATATAGAAAGCATATGAAAAGCTTTTTAGCATTTCGAATAGTAATCGATTTAATTTGAATTTTTGACCGCAACTAATATAAACTAGTGAATAATATATTATGATTTTAGAACAAAACTTGTAGTTCGAAAAGTTTCATGGAATCTAATGTTTAGATGATTTTTAGAATAGACTTCCATCACAACCTTAACACATAGAAAGGATCTTATTAGTTTCACATCATTTCGAACATTCATCGATTTAATTTGATTTTTTGTCCGAAACTGGTATAAACTTTTGTAGAGTACATTACAATTTTCTAAAAGAAACTGGCATTTCCAAAAAATTCATAGAATCTAATTTTTTAGATTTTTTTTGCATAGATATCCATCATAACCTTCCTTCTTAACACATAGAAAGGATCCGAAAAGTTTCATATCATTTCAAATATTCCACGATTTAATTTGATTTTTTGTTCGAAACTAGTAAAAACTTTTGTAGAGTATATTATAATTTTTTGAAAGAAACTGGCATTTCAAAAAGATTCATAGAATCTAATTTTGTGATGATTTTTATTTGTAAGGACTTACCTAATAACTTTTCCTCGTAACATATAGAAAGGATCTGAAGAGTTTCGAATCATTCCGAGCAGTCCTCGATTTAGTTTGATTTTTTGACCGAAACTAGTATGAACTAGTGTATAATATATTATTATTTTGGCCCGAAACATGTAATTCTAAAAGTTTCATATAATCCAATTATTAAATGATTTTTTGCATGGACTTCAAACGTAAAATATAGAAAGCATATGAAAAGCTTTTTAGCATTTCGAACAATCAACTATTTACTTTGATTTTTTTAACCGAAACTAGTATAAACTAGTGAATAATATATTATGATTTTTGGACCAAAAATTGTAATTCGAAAAGTTTCAAAGATTTAAATATTTAGATGATTTTTTGAATGTACATCCATCGTACAATATAGAAAGCATATGAAAAGCTTTTTAGCATTTCGAGGAGTAATCGATTTAATTTGATTTTTTGACACCAACGAGTATAAACTAGTGTATAATATATTATGATTTTATGAACAAAACTTGTAGTTCGAAAAGTTTCATAGAATCTAATGTTTTGATGATTTTTTGAATGGACTTCCATCATAACCTTCCATCTTAACACATAAAAAGGATCTGATTAGTTTCATACCATTTCGAACATTCATTGATTTAATTTGATTTTTTGTCCGAAACTGGAATAAACTTGTGTGGAGTACATTACAATTTTCTGAAAGAAACTGGCTTTTCAAAAAAATTCATAGAAATTATTTTTTAGATTGTTTTTTGGATGGACATCCATCATAACCGTCCCTCTTAACACATAGAAAGGATCTGAAAATTTTCATATCATTTCAAACATTCCTCGATTTAATTTGATTTTTTGTTCGAAACTATTAAAAACATGTGTAGAGAATTATAATTTTTAGAAAGAAACTGTCATTTCAAAAACATTCATAGAATCTAATTTTGAGATGATTTTTATTTGTATGGACTTACCTAATAACTTTTCCTCGTAACATATAGAAAGGATCTGGAGAGTTTCGAATCATTCTGAACAGTCCTCGATTTAGTTTGATTTTTTGACCGAAACTAGGATAAACTAGTGTATAGTATATTATGATTTTGGCCCGAAACATGTAATTCTAAAAGTTTCATATTATCCAATTATTAGATGATTTTTTGCATGGACTTCCATCGTAAAATATAGAAAGGATATGAAAATCTTTTTAGCATTTCGAACAGTCATCTATTTACTTTGATTTTTCTACCAAAGCTAGTATAAACTAGTGAATAATATATTATGATTTTTGAACCAAAAATTGTAATTCGAAAAGTTTCATAGATTTAAATTTTTAGATGATTTTTTGCATGGACTTCCGTCGTAAAATATAGAAAGCATATGAAAAGCTTTTTAGCATTTCGAATAGTAATCGATTTAATTTGAATTTTTGACCGCAACTAATATAAACTAGTGTATAATATATTATGATTTTAGAACAAAACTTGTAGTTCGAAAAGTTTCATGGAATCTAATGTTTAGATGATTTTTAGAATAGACTTCCATCACAACCTTAACACATAGAAAGGATCTTATTAGTTTCACATCATTTCGAACATTCATCGATTTAATTTGATTTTTTGTCCGAAACTGGTATAAACTTTTGTAGAGTACATTACAATTTTCTAAAAGAAACTGGCATTTCCAAAAAATTCATAGAATCTAATTTTTTAGATTTTTTTTGCATAGATATCCATCATAACCTTCCTTCTTAACACATAGAAAGGATCCGAAAAGTTTCATATCATTTCAAATATTCCACGATTTAATTTGATTTTTTGTTCGAAACTAGTAAAAACTTTTGTAGAGTATATTATAATTTTTTGAAAGAAACTGGCATTTCAAAAAGTTTCATAGAATCTAATTTTGTGATGATTTTTATTTGTAAGGACTTACCTAATAACTTTTCCTCGTAACATATAGAAAGGATCTGAAGAGTTTCGAATCATTCCGAGCAGTCCTCGATTTAGTTTGATTTTTTGACCGAAACTAGTATGAACTAGTGTATAATATATTATGATTTTGGCCCGAAACATGTAATTCTAAAAGTTTCATATAATCCAATTATTAAATGATTTTTTGCATGGACTTCCATCGTAAAATATAGAAAGCATATGAAAAGCTTTTTAGCATTTCGAACAATCAACTATTTACTTTGATTTTTTTAACCGAAACTAGTATAAACTAGTGAATAATATATTATGATTTTTGGACCAAAAATTGTAATTCGAAAAGTTTCAAAGATTTAAATATTTAGATGATTTTTTGAATGTACATCCATCGTACAATATAGAAAGCATATGAAAAGCTTTTTAGCATTTCGAGGAGTAATCGATTTAATTTGATTTTTTGACACCAACGAGTATAAACTAGTGTATAATATATTATGATTTTATGAACAAAACTTGTAGTTCGAAAAGTTTCATAGAATCTAATGTTTAGATGATTTTTTGAATGGACTTCCATCATAACCTTCCATCTTAACACATAAAAAGGATCTGATTAGTTTCATACCATTTCGAACATTCATTGATTTAATTTTATTTTTTGTCCGAAACTGGAATAAACTTGTGTGGAGTACATTACAATTTTCTGAAAGAAACTGGCTTTTCAAAAAAATTCATAGAATCTATTTTTTAGATTGTTTTTTAGATGGACATCCATCATAACCGTCCCTCTTAACACATAGAAAGGATCTGAAAATTTTCATATCATTTCAAACATTCCTCGATTTAATTTGATTTTTTGTTCGAAACTATTAAAAACATGTGTAGAGAATTATAATTTTTTGAAAGAAACTGTCATTTCAAAAACATTCATAGAATCTAATTTTGAGATGATTTTTATTTGTATGGACTTACCTAATAACTTTTCCTCGTAACATATAGAAAGGATCTGGAGAGTTTCGAATCATTCTGAACAGTCCTCGATTTAGTTTGATTTTTTGACCGAAACTAGTATAAACTAGTGTATAGTATATTATGATTTTGGCCCGAAACATGTAATTCTAAAAGTTTCATATTATCCAATTATTAGATGATTTTTTGCATGGACTTCCATCGTAAAATATAGAAAGGATATGAAAATCTTTTTAGCATTTCGAACAGTCATCTATTTACTTTGATTTTTTTACCAAAGCTAGTATAAACTAGTGAATAATATATTATGATTTTTGAACCAAAAATTGTAATTCGAAAAGTTTCATAGATTTAAATTTTTAGATGATTTTTTGCATGGACTTCCGTCGTAAAATATAGAAAGCATATGAAAATCTTTTTAGCATTTCGAATAGTAATCGATTTAATTTGAATTTTTGACCCCAACTAATATAAACTAGTGTATAATATATTATGATTTTAGAACAAAACTTGTAGTTCGAAAAGTTTCATGGAATCTAATGTTTAGATGATTTTTAGAATAGACTTCCATCACAACCTTAACACATAGAAAGGATCTTATTAGTTTCACATCATTTCGAACATTCATCGATTTAATTTGATTTTTTGTCCGAAACTGGTATAAACTTTTGTAGAGTACATTACAATTTTCTAAAAGAAACTGGCATTTCCAAAAAATTCATAGAATCTAATTTTTTAGATTTTTTTTGCATAGACATCCATCATAACCTTCCCTCTTAACACATAGAAAGGATCCGAAAAGTTTCATATCATTTCAAATATTCCACGATTTAATTTGATTTTTTGTTCGAAACTAGTAAAAACTTTTGTAGAGTATATTATAAGTTTTTTGAAAGAAACTGGCATTTCAAAAAGTTTCATAGAATCTAATTTTGTGATGATTTTTATTTGTAAGGACCTACCTAATAACTTTTCCTCGTAACATATAGAAAGGATCTGAAGAGTTTCGAATCATTCCGAGCAGTCCTCGATTTAGTTTGATTTTTTGACCGAAACTAGTATAAATTAGTGTATAATATATTATGACTTTTGGCCCGAAACATGTAATTCTAAAAGTTTCATATAATCCAATTATTAGATGATTTTTTACATGGACTTCCATTGTAAAATATAGAAAGGATATGAAAAGCTTTTTAGCATTTCGAACAATCAACTATTTACTTTGATTTTTTTAACCGAAACTAGTATAAACTAGTGAATAATATATTATGATTTTTGGACCGAAAATTGTAATTCGAAAAGTTTCAAAGATTTAAATATTTAGATGATTTTTTGCATGTACATCCATCGTAAAATATAGAAAGCATATGAAAAGCTTTTTAGCATTTCGAAGAGTAATCGATTTAATTTGATTTTTTGACACCAACGAGTATAAACTAGTGTATAATATATTATGATTTTATGAACAAAACTTGTAGTTTGAAAAGTTTCATAGAATCTAATGTTTAGATGATTTTTTGAATGGACTTCCATCATAACCTTCCCTCTTAACACATAAAAAGGATTTGATTAGTTTCATATCATTTCGAACATTCATCGATTTAATTTGATTTTTTGTCCGAAACTGGAATAAACTTGTGTGGAGTACATTACAATTTTCTGAAAGAAACTGGCGTTTCAAAAAAATTCATAGAATCTATTTTTTAGATTGTTTTTTGGATGGACATCCATCATAACCGTCCCTCTTAACACATAGAAAGGATCTGAAAAATTTCATATCATTTCAAACATTCCTCGATTTAATTTGATTTTTTGTTCGAAACTATTAAAAACATGTGTAGAGAATTATAATTTTTAGAAAGAAACTGTCATTTCAAAAACATTCATAGAATCTAATTTTGAGATGATTTTTATTTGTATGGACTTACCTAATAACTTTTCCTCGTAACATATAGAAAGGATCTGGAGAGTTTCGAATCATTCTGAACAGTCCTCGATTTAGTTTGATTTTTTGACCGAAACTAGTATAAACTAGTGTATAGTATATTATGATTTTGGCCCGAAACATGTAATTCTAAAAGTTTCATATTATCCAATTATTAGATGATTTTTTGCATGGACTTCCATCGTAAAATATAGAAAGGATATGAAAATCTTTTTAGCATTTCGAACAGTCATCTATTTACTTTGATTTTTCTACCAAAGCTAGTATAAACTAGTGAATAATATATTATGATTTTTGAACCAAAAATTGTAATTCGAAAAGTTTCATAGATTTAAATTTTTAGATGATTTTTTGCATGGACTTCCGTCGTAAAATATAGAAAGCATATGAAAAGCTTTTTAGCATTTCGAATAGTAATCGATTTAATTTGAATTTTTGACCCCAACTAATATAAACTAGTGTATAATATATTATGATTTTAGAACAAAACTTGTAGTTCGAAAAGTTTCATGGAATCTAATGTTTAGATGATTTTTAGAATAGACTTCCATCACAACCTTAACACATAGAAATGATCTTATTAGTTTCACATCATTTCGAACATTCATCGATTTAATTTGATTTTTTGTCCGAAACTGGTATAAACTTTTGTAGAGTACATTACAATTTTCTAAAAGAAACTGGCATTTCCAAAAAATTCATAGAATCTAATTTTTTAGATTTTTTTTGCATAGACATCCATCATAACCTTCCCTCTTAACACATAGAAAGGATCCGAAAAGTTTCATATCATTTCAAATATTCCACGATTTAATTTGATTTTTTGTTCGAAACTAGTAAAAACTTTTGTAGAGTATATTATAAGTTTTTTGAAAGAAACTGGCATTTCAAAAATTTTCATAGAATCTAATTTTGTGATGATTTTTATTTGTAAGGACCTACCTAATAACTTTTCGTCGTAACATATAGAAAGGATCTGAAGAGGTTCGAATCATTCCGAGCAGTCCTCGATTTAGTTTGATTTTTTGACCGAAACTAGTATAAACTAGTGTATAATATATTATGATTTTGGCCCGAAACATGTAATTCTAAAAGTTTCATATAATCCAATTATTAGATGATTTTTTACATGGACTTCCATCGTAAAATATAGAAAGGATATGAAAAGCTTTTTAGCATTTCGAACAATCAACTATTTACTTTGATTTTTTTAACCGAAACTAGTATAAACTAGTGAATAATATATTATGATTTTTGGACCGAAAATTGTAATTCGAAAAGTTTCAAAGATTTAAATATTTAGATGATTTTTTGCATGTACATCCATCGTAAAATATAGAAAGCATATGAAAAGCTTTTTAGCATTTCGAAGAGTAATCGATTTAATTTGATTTTTTGACACCAACGAGTATAAACTAGTGTATAATATATTATGATTTTATGAACAAAACTTGTAGTTCGAAAAGTTTCATAGAATCTAATGTTTAGATGATTTTTTGAATGGACTTCCATCATAACCTTCCCTCTTAACACATAAAAAGGATTTGATTAGTTTCATATCATTTCGAACATTCATCGATTTAATTTGATTTTTTGTCCGAAACTGGAATAAACTTGTGTGGAGTACATTACAATTTTCTGAAAGAAACTGGCGTTTCAAAAAAATTCATAGAATCTATTTTTTAGATTGTTTTTTGGATGGACATCCATCATAACCGTCCCTCTTAACACATAGAAAGGATCTGAAAAATTTCATATCATTTCAAACATTCCTCGATTTAATTTGATTTTTTGTTCGAAACTATTAAAAACATGTGTAGAGAATTATAATTTTTAGAAAGAAACTGTCATTTCAAAAACATTCATAGAATCTAATTTTGAGATGATTTTTATTTGTATGGACTTACCTAATAACTTTTCCTCGTAACATATAGAAAGGATCTGGAGAGTTTCGAATCATTCTGAACAGTCCTCGATTTAGTTTGATTTTTTGACCGAAACTAGTATAAACTAGTGTATAGTATATTATGATTTTGGTCCGAAACATGTAATTCTAAAAGTTTCATATTATCCAATTATTAGATGATTTTTTGCATGGACTTCCATCGTAAAATATAGAAAGGATATGAAAATCTTTTTAGCATTTCGAACAGTCATCTATTTACTTTGATTTTTCTACCAAAGCTAGTATAAACTAGTGAATAATATATTATGATTTTTGAACCAAAAATTGTAATTCGAAAAGCTTCATAGATTTAAATTTTTAGATGATTTTTTGCATGGACTTCCGTCGTAAAATATAGAAAGCATATGAAAAGCTTTTTAGCATTTCGAATAGTAATCGATTTAATTTGAATTTTTGACCCCAACTAATATAAACTAGTGTATAATATATTATGATTTTAGAACAAAACTTGTAGTTCGAAAAGTTTCATGGAATCTAATGTTTAGATGATTTTTAGAATAGACTTCCATCACAACCTTAACACATAGAAAGGATCTTATTAGTTTCACATCATTTCGAACATTCATCGATTTAATTTGATTTTTTGTCCGAAACTGGTATAAACTTTTGTAGAGTACCTTACAATTTTCTAAAAGAAACTGGCATTTCCAAAAAATTCATAGAATCTAATTTTTTAGATTTTTTTTGCATAGACATCCATCATAACCTTCCCTCTTAACACATAGAAAGGATCCGAAAAGTTTCATATCATTTCAAATATTCCACGATTTAATTTGATTTTTTGTTCGAAACTAGTAAAAACTTTTGTAGAGTATATTATAAGTTTTTTGAAAGAAACTGGCATTTCAAAAATTTTCATAGAATCTAATTTTGTGATGATTTTTATTTGTAAGGACCTACCTAATAACTTTTCCTCGTAACATATAGAAAGGATCTGAAGAGTTTCGAATCATTCCGAGCAGTCCTCGATTTAGTTTGTTTTTTTGACCGAAACTAGTATAAACTAGTGTATAATATATTATGATTTTGGCCCGAAACATGTAATTCTAAAAGTTTCATATAATCCAATTATTAGATGATTTTTTACATGGACTTCCATCGTAAAATATAGAAAGGATATGAAAAGCTTTTTAGCATTTCGAACAATCAACTATTTACTTTGATTTTTTTAACCGAAACTAGTATAAACTAGTGAATAATATATTATGATTTTTGGACCGAAAATTGTAATTCGAAAAGTTTCAAAGATTTAAATATTTAGATGATTTTTTGCATGTACATCCATCGTAAAATATAGAAAGCATATGAAAAGCTTTTTAGCATTTCGAAGAGTAATCGATTTAATTTGATTTTTTGACACCAACGAGTATAAACTAGTGTATAATATATTATGATTTTATGAACAAAACTTGTAGTTCGAAAAGTTTCATAGAATCTAATGTTTAGATGATTTTTTGAATGGACTTCCATCATAACCTTCCCTCTTAACACATAAAAAGGATTTGATTAGTTTCATATCATTTCGAACATTCATCGATTTAATTTGATTTTTTGTCCGAAACTGGAATAAACTTGTGTGGAGTACATTACAATTTTCTGAAAGAAACTGGCGTTTCAAAAAAATTCATAGAATCTATTTTTTAGATTGTTTTTTGGATGGACATCCATCATAACCGTCCCTCTTAACACATAGAAAGGATCTGAAAATTTTCATATCATTTCAAACATTCCTCGATTTAATTTGATTTTTTGTTCGAAACTTTTAAAAACATGTGTAGAGAATTATAATTTTTAGAAAGAAACTGTCATTTCAAAAACATTCATAGAATCTAATTTTGAGATGATTTTTATTTGTATGGACTTACCTAATAACTTTTCCTCGTAACATATAGAAAGGATATGGAGAGTTTCGAATCATTCTGAACAGTCCTCGATTTAGTTTGATTTTTTGACCGAAACTAGTATAAACTAGTGTATAGTATATTATGATTTTGGCCCGAAACATGTAATTCTAAAAGTTTCATATTATCCAATTATTAGATGATTTTTTGCATGGACTTCCATCGTAAAATATAGAAAGGATATGAAAATCTTTTTAGCATTTCGAACAGTCATCTATTTACTTTGATTTTTTTACCAAAGCTAGTATAAACTAGTGAATAATATATTATGATTTTTGAACCAAAAATTGTAATTCGAAAAGTTTCATAGATTTAAATTTTTAGATGATTTTTGCATGGACTTCCGTCGTAAAATATAGGAAGCATATGAAAAGCTTTTTAGCATTTTGAATAGTAATCGATTTAATTTGAATTTTTGACCCCAACTAATATAAACTAGTGTATAATATATTATGATTTTAGAACAAAACTTGTAGTTCGAAAAGTTTCATGGAATCTAATGTTTAGATGATTTTTAGAATAGACTTCCATCACAACCTTAACACATAGAAAGGATCTTATTAGTTTCACATCATTTCGAACATTCATCGATTTAATTTGATTTTTTTTCCGAAACTGGTATAAACTTTTGTAGAGTACATTACAATTTTCTAAAAGAAACTGGCATTTCCAAAAAATTCATAGAATCTAATTTTTTAGATTTTTTTTGCATAGATATCCATCATAACCTTCCTTCTTAACACATAGAAAGGATCCGAAAAGTTTCATATCATTTCAAATATTCCACGATTTAATTTGATTTTTTGTTCGAAACTAGTAAAAACTTTTGTAGAGTATATTATAATTTTTTGAAAGAAACTGGCATTTCAAAAAGTTTCATAGAATCTAATTTTGTGATGATTTTTATTTGTAAGGACTTACCTAATAACTTTTCCTCGTAACATATAGAAAGGATATGAAGAGTTTCGAATCATTCCGAGCAGCCTCGATTTAGTTTGATTTTTTGACCGAAACTAGTATAAACTAGTGTATAATATATTATGATTTTGGCCCGAAACATGTAATTCTAAAAGTTTCATATAATCCAATTATTAAATGATTTTTTGCATGGACTTCCATCGTAAAATATAGAAAGGATATGAAAAGCTTTTTAGCATTTCGAACAATCAACTATTTACTTTGATTTTTTTAACCGAAACTAGTATAAACTAGTGAATAATATATTATGATTTTTGGACCGAAAATTGTAATTCGAAAAGTTTCATAGATTTAAATATTTAGATGATTTTTTGCATGTACATCCATCGTAAAATATAGAAAGCATATGAAAAGCTTTTTAGCATTTCGAAGAGTAATCGATTTAATTTGATTTTTTGACACCAACGAGTATAAACTAGTGTATAATATATTATGATTTTATGAACAAAACTTGTAGTTCGAAAAGTTTCATAGAATCTAATGTTTAGATGATTTTTTGAATGGACTTCCATCATAACCTTCCCTCTTAACACATAAAAAGGATTTGATTAGTTTCATATCATTTCGAACATTCATTGATTTAATTTGATTTTTTGTCCGAAACTGGAATAAACTTGTGTGGAGTACATTACAATTTTCTGAAAGAAACTGGCTTTTCAAAAAAATTCATAGAATCTATTTTTTAGATTGTTTTTTGGATGGACATCCATCATAACCGTCCCTCTTAACACATAGAAAGGATCTGAAAATTTTCATATCATTTCAAACATTCCTCGATTTAATTTGATTTTTTGTTCGAAACTATTAAAAACAAGTGTAGAGAATTATAATTTTTTGAAAGAAACTGTCATTTCAAAAACATTCATAGAATCTAATTTTGAGATGATTTTTATTTGTATGGACTTACCTAAGAACTTTTCCTCGTAACATATAGAAAGGATCTGGAGAGTTTCGAATCATTCTGAACAGTCCTCGATTTATTTTGATTTTTTGACCGAAACTAGTATAAACTAGTGTATAGTATATTATGATTTTGGCCCGAAACATGTAATTCTAAAAGTTTCATATTATCCAATTATTAGATGATTTTTTGCATGGACTTCCATCGTAAAATATAGAAAGGATATGAAAATCTTTTTAGCATTTCGAACAGTCATCTATTTACTTTGATTTTTTTACCAAAGCTAGTATAAACTAGTGAATAATTTATTATGATTTTTGAACCAAAAATTGTAATTCGAAAAGTTTCATAGATTTAAATTTTTAGATGATTTTTTGCATGGACTTCCGTCGTAAAATATAGAAAGCATATGAAAAGCTTTTTAGCATTTCGAATAGTAATCGATTTAATTTGAATTTTTGACCCCAACTAATATAAACTAGTGTATAATATATTATGATTTTAGAACAAAACTTGTAGTTCGAAAAGTTTCATGGAATCTAATGTTTAGATGATTTTTAGAATGGACTTCCATCACAACCTTAACACATAGAAAGGATCTTATTAGTTTCACATCATTTCGAACATTCATCGATTTAATTTGATTTTTTGTCCGAAACTGGTATAAACTTCTGTAGAGTACATTACAATTTTCTGAAAGAAACTGGCATTTCCAAAAAATTCATAGAATCTAATTTTTTAGATTTTTTTTGCATAGACATCCATCATAACCTTCCCTCTTAACACATAGAAAGGATCCGAAAAGTTTCATATCATTTCAAATATTCCTCAATTTAATTTGATTTTTTGTTCGAAACTAGTAAAAACTTGTGTAGAGTATATTATAATTTTTTGAAAGAAACTGGCATTTCAAAAAGATTCATAGAATCTTATTTTGAGATGAATTTTATTTGTAAGGACTTACCTAATAACTTTTCCTCGTAACATATAGAAAGGATCTGAAGAGTTTCGAATCATTCCGAGCAGTCCTCGATTTAGTTTGATTTTTTGACCGAAACTAGTATAAACTAGTGTATAATATATTATGATTTTGGCCCGAAACATGTAATTCTAAAAGTTTCATATAATCCAATTATTAAATGATTTTTTGCATGGACTTCCATCGTAAAATATAGAAAGCATATGAAAAGCTTTTTAGCATTTCGAACAATCAACTAATTACTTTGATTTTTTTAACCGAAACTAGTATAAACTAGTGAATAATATATTATGATTTTTGGACCAAAAATTGTAATTCGAAAAGTTTCAAAGATTTAAATATTTAGATGATTTTTTGAATGTACATCCATCGTAAAATATAGAAAGCATATGAAAAGCTTTTTAGCATTTCGAGGAGTAATCGATTTAATTTGATTTTTTGACACCAACGAGTATAAACTAGTGTATAATATATTATGATTTTATGAACAAAACTTGTAGTTCGAAAAGTTTCATAGAATCTAATGTTTAGATGATTTTTTGAAAGGACTTCCATCATAACCTTCCCTCTTAACACATAAAAAGGATCTGATTAGTTTCATATCATTTCGTACATTCATTGATTTAATTTGATTTTTTGTCCGAAACTGGAATAAACTTGTGTGGAGTACATTACAATTTTCTGAAAGAAACTGGCTTTTCAAAAAAATTCATAGAATCTATTTTTTAGATTGTTTTTTGGATGGACATCCATCATAACCGTCCCTCTTAACACATAGAAAGGATCTGAAAATTTTCATATCATTTCAAACATTCCTCGATTTAATTTTATTTTTTGTTCGAAACTATTAAAAACATGTGTAGAGAATTATAATTTTTTGAAAGAAACTGTCATTTCAAAAACATTCATAGAATCTAATTTTGAGATGATTTTTATTTGTATGGACTTACCTAATAACTTTTACTCGTAACATATAGAAAGGATCTGAAGAGTTTCGAATCATTCCGAACAGTCCTCGATTTAGTTTGATTTTTTGACCGAAACTAGTATAAACTAGTGTATAATATATTATGATTTTGGCCCGAAACATGTAATTCTAAAAGTTTCATATAATCCAATTATTAGATGATTTTTTACATGGACTTCCATCGTAAAATATATAAAGGATATGAAAAGCTTTTTAGCATTTCGAACAATCAACTATTTACTTTGATTTTTTTAATTGAAACCAGTATAAACTAGTGAATAATATATTATGATTTTTGGACCGAAAATTGTAATTCGAAAAGTTTCATATATTTAAATTTTTAGATGATTTTTTGCATGGACATCCGTCGTAAAATATAGAAAGCATATGAAAAGCTTTTTAGCATTTCAAATAGTAATCGATTTAATTTGAATTTTTGACCCCAACTAATATAAACTAGTGTATAATATATTATGATTTTTGAACAAAACTTGTAGTTCGAAAAGTTTCATGGAATCTAATGTTTAGATGATTTTTAGAATGGACTTCCATCACAACCTTAACACATAGAAAGGATCTTATTAGTTTCACATCATTTCGAACATTCATCGATTTAATTTGATTTTTTGTCCGAAACTGGTATAAACTTCTGTAGAGTACATTACAATTTTCTAAAAGAAACTGGCATTTCCAAAAAATTCATAGAATCTAATTTTTTAGATTTTTTTGCATAGACATCCATCATAACCTTCCCTCTTAACACATAGAAAGGATCCGAAAAGTTTCATATCATTTCAAATATTCCTCAATTTAATTTGATTTTTTGTTCGAAACTAGTAAAAACTTGTGTAGAGAATATTATAATTTTTTGAAAGAAACTGGCATTTCAAAAAGATTCATAGAATCTTATTTTGAGAAGAATTTTATTTGTAAGGACTTACCTAATAACTTTTCCTCGTAACATATAGAAAGGATCTGAAGAGTTTCGAATCATTCCGAGCAGTCCTCGATTTAGTTTGATTTTTTGACCGAAACTAGTATAAACTAGTGTATAATATATTATGATTTTGGCCCGAAACATGTAATTCTAAAAGTTTCATATAATCCAATTATTAAATGATTTTTTGCATGGACTTCCATCGTAAAATATAGAAAGCATATGAAAATCTTTTTAGCATTTCGAACAATCAACTATTTACTTTGATTTTTTTAACCGAAACTAGTATAAACTAGTGAATAATATATTATGATTTTTGGACCAAAAATTGTAATTCGAAAAGTTTCAAAGATTTAAATATTTAGATGATTTTTTGAATGTACATCCATCGTAAAATATAGAAAGCATATGAAAAGCTTTTTAGCATTTCGAGGAGTAATCGATTTAATTTGATTTTTTGACACCAACGAGTATAAACTAGTGTATAATATATTATGATTTTATGAACAAAACTTGTAGTTCGAAAAGTTTCATAGAATCTAATGTTTAGATGATTTTTTGAATGGACTTCCATCATAACCTTCCCTCTTAACACATAAAAAGGATCTGATTAGTTTCATATCATTTCGAACATTCATTGATTTAATTTGATTTTTTGTCCGAAACTGGAATAAACTTGTGTGGAGTACATTACAATTTTCTGAAAGAAACTGGCTTTTCAAAAAAATTCATAGAATCTATTTTTTAGATTGTTTTTTGGATGGACATCCATCATAACCGTCCCTCTTAACACATAGAAAGGATCTGAAAATTTTCATATCATTTCAAACATTCCTCGATTTAATTTGATTTTTTGTTCGAAACTATTAAAAACATGTGTAGAGAATTGTAATTTTTTGAAAGAAACTGTCATTTCAAAAACATTCATAGAATCTAATTTTGAGATGATTTTTATTTGTATGGACTTACCTAATAACTTTTACTCGTAACATATAGAAAGGATCTGAAGAGTTTCGAATCATTCCGAACAGTCCTCGATTTAGTTTGATTTTTTGACCGAAACTAGTATAAACTAGTGTATAATATATTATGATTTTGGCCCGAAACATGTAATTCTAAAAGTTTCATATAATCCAATTATTAGATGATTTTTTACATGGACTTCCATCGTAAAATATATAAAGGATATGAAAAGCTTTTTAGCATTTCGAACAATCAACTATTTACTTTGACTTTTTTAATTGAAACCAGTATAAACTAGTGAATAATATATTATGATTTTTGGACCGAAAATTGTAATTCGAAAAGTTTCATATATTTAAATTTTTAGATGATTTTTTGCATGGACATCCGTCGTAAAATATAGAAAGCATATGAAAAGCTTTTTAGCATTTCGAAGAGTAATCGATTTAATTTGATTTTTTGACACCAACGAGTATAAACTAGAGTATAATATATTATGAACAAAACTTGTAGTTCGAAAAGTTTCATAGAATCTAATGTTTAGATGATTTTTTGAATGGAATTCCATCATAACCTTCCCTCTTAACACATAAAAAGGATCTAATTAGTTTCATATCATTTCGAACATTCATTGATTTAATTTGATTTTTTGTCCGAAACTGGAATAAACTTGTGTGGAGTACATTACAATTTTCTGAAAGAAACTGGCTTTTCAAAAAAATTCATAGAATCTATTTTTTAGATTGTTTTTTGGATGGACATCCATCATAACTGTCCCTCTTAACACATAGAAAGGATCTGAAAATTTTCATATCATTTCAAACATTCCTCAATTTAATTTGATTTTTTGTTCGAAACTAGTAAAAACATGTGTAGAGAATTATAATTTTTTGAAAGAAACTGTCATTTCAAAAACATTCATAGAATCTAATTTTGAGATGAATTTTATTTGTATGGACTTACCTAATAACTTTTCCTCGTAACATATAGAAAGGATCTGGAGAGTTTCGAATCATTCTGAACAGTCCTCGATTTAGTTTGATTTTTTGACCGAAACTAGTATAAACTAGTGTATAGTATATTATCATTTTGGCCCGAAACATGTAATTCTAAAAGTTTCATATTATCCAATTATTAGATTTTTTTTGCATGGAATTCCATCGTAAAATATAGAAAGCATATGAAAAGCTTTTTAGCATTTCGAATAGTAATCGATTTAATTTGAATTTTTGACCCCAACTAGTATAAACTAGTGTATAATATATTATGATTTTTTGAACAAAACCTGTAGTTCGAAAAGTTTCATGGAATCTAATGTTTAGATGATTTTTAGAATGGACTTCCATCACAACCTTCCCTCTTAACACATAGAAAGGATTTAATTAGTTTCACATCTTTTCAAAAAATCATCGATTTAATTTGATTTTATGTCCTAAACTGGTATAAACTTGTGTGGAGTACATTACAATTTTGTGACAGAAACTGGCATTTCAAAAAAAATCATAGAATCTAATTTTTAGATTGTTTTTTGCATGGACATCCATCATAACCGTCCCTCTTAACACATATAAATAATCTGAAAATTTTCATATCATTTCAAACATTCCTCGATTTAATTTGAGTTTTTGTTCGAAACTAGTAAAAACTTGTGTAGAGTATTATAATTTTTTGAAAGAAACTGGCATTTCAAAAAGTCTCATAGAATCTAATTTTGAGATCATTTTTATTTGTATGGACTTGCCTAATTACTTTTCCTCGTAACATATAGAAAGGATCTGAAGAGTTTCGAATCATTCCGAATTGTCCTCGATTTAATTGATTTTTTGACCAAAACTAGTATAAACTAGTGTAGAATATATTATGATTTTGGCCCAAAACATGTAATTCTAAAAGTTTCATATAATCCAATTATTAGATGATTTTTTGCACGGACTTCCATCGTAAAATATAGAAAGGATATGAAAAGCTTTTTAGCATTTCGAACAGTCATCTATTTACTTTGATTTTTTTTACCGAAACTAGTATAAACTAGTGAATAATATATTATGATTTTTGGACCGAAAATTGTAATTCGAAAAGTTTCATAGATTTAAATTTTTAGATGATTTTTTGCATGGACATCCGTCGTAAAATATAGAGAAAGCATATGAAATGTTTTTTTGCATTTCGAACAGTAATCGATTTAATTTGAATTTTTTACCCCAACTAATATAAACTAGTGTATAATATATTATGATTTTTGAACAAAACTTGTAGTTCGAAAAGTTTCATAGAATCTAATGTTTAGATGATTTTTAGAATGGACTTCCATCATAACCTTAACACATAGAAAGGATCTGATTAGTTTCACATCATTTTAAACATTCATCGATTTAATTTGATTTTTTGTCCGAAACAGATATAAACTTGTGTAGAGTACATTACAATTTTCTGAAAGAAACTGGCATTTCAAAAAAATTCATAGAATCTAATTTTAAATTTTTTTTGCATAGACATCCTCATAACCTTCCCTCTTAACACATAGAAAGGATCTGAAAAGTTTCATATCATTTCAAACATTCATCGATTTAATTTGATATTTTGTTCGAAACTAGTAAAAACTTGTGTATGGTATATTATAATTTTTTTGAAAGAAACTGGCATTTCAAAAAGTTTCATAGAATCTAATTTTGAGATTATTTTTATTTGTATGGACTTACCTAATAACTTTTCCTCGTAATATATAGAAAGGATCTGAAGAGTTTCGAATCATTCCGAACAGTCCTCGATTTAGTTTGATTTTTTTACCGAAACTAGTATAAACTAGTGTATAATATATTATGATTTTGGCCCGAAACATGTAATTATAAAAGTTTCATATAATCCAATTTTTAGATGATTTTTTGCATGGACTTCCGTTGTTAAATATAGAAAGGATATGAAAAGCTTTTTAGCATTTCGAACAATCATCTATTTACTTTGATTTTTTTACCGAAACTAGTATAAACTAGTGAATAATATATTATGATTTTTGGACCAAAAATTGTAATTCGAAAAGTTTCATAGATTTAAATTTTTAGATGATATTTTGCATGGACATTCGTCATAAAATATAGAAAGCATATGAAAAGCTTTTTAGCATTTCGAACAGTAATCGATTTAATTTGATTTTTTGACCCTAACTAATATAAACTTGTGTATAATATATTATGATTTTTTGAAAAAAACTTGTAGTTCGAAAAATTTCATAGAATCTAATGTTTAGATGATTTTTAGAATGGACTTCCATCATAACCTTAACACATACAAAGGATGTGATTAGGTTCACATCATTTCGAACATTCATCGATTTAATTTGATTTTTTTTTCTGAAACTGGTATAAACTTGTGTAGAGTACATTACAATTTTCTGAAAGAAACTGGCATTTCAAAAAAATTCATAGAATCTAATTTTTAGATTGTTTTTTGCATAGACATCCATCATAACCTTCCCTCTTAACATATAGAAAGGATCTGTAAAGTTTCATGTCATTTCAAACTTTACTCAATTTAATTTGATTTTTTGTTCGAAACTAGTAAAAAGATGTGTAGAGTATATTATAATTTTTTTGAAAGAAACTGGCAATTCAAAAAGTTTTATAGAATCTAATTTTAAGATGATTTTTTTTGTATGGACTTACCTAATAACTTTTCCTCGTAACATATAGAACGGATCTAAAGAATTTCGAATCATTCCGAACAGTCCTCGATTTAGTTTGATATTTTGACCGAAACTAGTATATAAACTAGTGTATAATATATTATGATTTTGGCCCGAAACATGTAATTCTAAAAGTTTCATATAATCCAATTTTTAGATGATTTTTTGCATGGACTTCCGTCGTAAAATATAGAAAGGATATGAAAAGCTTTATAGCATTTCGAACAGTCATCTATTTACTTTGATTTTTTTACCGAAACTAGTGAATAATATATTATGATTTTTGGACCAAAAATTGTAATTCAAAAAGTTTCATAGAATTAAATATTTATATGATTTTTTGCATGGACATCCGTCGTAAAATATAGAAAGCATATGAAAAGCGTTTTAGCATTTCGAACAGTAATCGATTTAATTTGATTTTTTGACCCCAACTAGTATAAACTAGTGTATAATATATTATGATTTTTTGAACAAAACCTATAGTTCGAAAATTTTCATAGAATCTAATGTTTAGATGATTTTTTGAATGGACTTCCATCATAACCTTCCTTCTTAACACATAGAAAGGATCTAATTAGTTTCACATCTTTTCGAACATTCACCGATTTAATTTGATTTTATGTCCGAAACTGGTATAAACTTGTGTGGAGTACATTACAATTTTGTGAAAGAAACTGGCATTTCAAAAAAATCATAGAATCTAATTTTTAGATTGTTTTTTGCATGGACATCCATCATAATCGTCCCTCTTAACACATAGAAAGGATCTGAAAATTTTCATATCATTTCAAACATTCCTCGATTTAATTTGATTTTTGTTCGAAATTAGTAAAAACTTGTGTAGAGTATTATACTTTTTAGATAGAAACTGACATTTCAAAAAGGATCTGAAGAGTTTCGAATCATTCCGAACAGTCCTCGATTTAATCCAATTTTTTAATGATTTTTTGCATGGACTTCCGTCGTAAAATATAGAAAGGATATGAAAAGCTTTTTAGCATTTCGAACAGTCATCTATTTACTTTGATTTTTTTACCGAAACTAGTGAATAATATATTATGATTTTTGGACCGAAAATTGTAATTCGCAAAGTTTCATAGATTTAAATTTTTAGATGATTTTTTGGATGTACATTCGTTGTAAAATATAAAAAGCATATGAAAAGCTTTTTAGCATTTCGAACAGTAATCGATTTAATTTGATTTTTTGACCAAAACTAGTATAAACTAATGTATAATATATTATGATTTTTTGAACAAAACTTGTAGTTCGAAAAGTTTCATAGAATCTAATGTTTAGATGATCTTTTGAATGGACTTCCATCATAACCTTCCCTCTTAACACATAAAAAGGATCTAATTAGTTTAATATCATTTTGAACTTTCATCGATTTAATTTGATTTTTTATCCAAAACTAGAATAAACTTGTTTGGAGTACATTACAATTTTCTGAAACAAACTGGCATTTCATAAAAATTCATAGAATCTAATTTTTAGATTTTTTTTTGCATTGACATCCATCATAACCGTCCCTCTTATCACATAGAAAGGATCTGAAAATTTTCATATCATTTCAAACATTCCTCGATTTAATTTGATTTTTTGTTCGAAACTAGTAAAAACTTGTGTAGAGTATTATAATTTTTAGAAAGAAACTTGCATGGCCCGAAACATGTAATTCTAAAATTTTCATAGAATCTAATTTTTAGATGATTTTTTGCAAGGACTTCCGTCGTAAAATATAGAAAGGATATGAAAAGCTTTTTAGCATTTCGAACAGTCATCTATTTACTTTGATTTTTTTTACCGAAACTAGTATAAATTAGTGAATAATATATTATGATTTTTGGACCGAAAATTGTAATTCAAAAAGTTTCATAGAATTAAATTTTTCATTGTTTTTTTGCATGGACATCCGTCATAAAATATAGAAATCATATGAAAAGATTTTTAGCATTTCGAACCGTAATCGATTTAATTTGATTTTTTGACGCCAACTAGTATAAACTAGTGTATAATATATTATAATTTATTGAACAAAACCTGTAGTTCGAAAAGTTTAATAGAATCTAATGTTTATATGAATTTTTTGAATGGACATCCATCATAACCTTCCCTCTTAACAAATAGATAGGATCTGATTAGTTTCACATCTTTTCGAACATTCATCGATTTAATTTGATTTTTTATCCGAAATTGGTATAAACTTGTGTAGAGTACATTACAATTTTCTGAAAGAAACTGGCATTTCAAAACGAATCATAGAATCTAATTTATAGATTGTTTTTTGCATGGACATCCATCATAACCTTCCCTCTTAACACATAGAAAGGATCTGAAAAGTTTCATATCATTTCAAACATTCCTAGATTTAATTTGATTTTTTGATCGAAACTTGTTGAAACTTGTGTATAGTATATTATAATTTTTTGAAAGAAACTAGAATTTCGAAAAGTTTCATAGACTCTAATTTTGAGAGGATTATTATTTGTATGGACTTACCTAATAACTTTTCCTCGTAACATATAGAAAGGAACTGAAGAGATTCGAATCATTCCGAACATTCCTCGATTTAGTTTGACTTTTTGACCGAAACTAGTATTAACTAGTGAATATTATATTATGATTTCGGCCCGAAACAAGTAATTCTAAAAGTTTCATAGAATCCAATTTTTAGATGATTTTTTGCATGAACTTCCGTCGTATAATATAGAAAGGATATGAAAAGCTTTTTAGCATTTTGAACTGTCATCTATTTACATTGATTTATAACCGAAACTAGTATAAACTAGTGTGTAATATATTATTATTTTTGGACCGAATATTGTAATTTGAAAAGTTTCATAGAATCAAATTTTTAGATGATTTTTTGCATGGACATCCGTCGTAAAATATAGAAAGCATATGAAAAACGTTTTAGCATTTCGAACAGTCATCGAATTAATTTGATTTTTTGACCCCAACTAGCATAAACTAGTGTATAATATATTATGATTTTTTTCAACTAAACTTGCAGTTCGAAAAGTTTCATAGAATTTAATTTTTAGATGATTTTTTGAATGGACTTCCATCATAACCTTCCCCCTTAACACATAAAAAGGATCTAATTAGTTTCATATCATTTCGAACATTCATCGATTTAATTTGATTTTTCCTCCGAAACTGGTATAAACCTTTATAGAGTACATTTCAATTTTTTGAAAGAAATTGGCTTTTCAAAAACTTCATAGAATCTAATTTTTAGATTGTTTTTTGCATGGACATCCATCATAACCTTCCCTCTTAACACATAGAAAGGATCTGATTTTGAGATGATTTTTATTTGTATGGACTTACCTAATAACTTTATATCTTAACATATTGAAAGGATCTGAAGTGTTTCGAATCATTCCGAATAGTCCTCGATTTAGTTTGATTTTTTGACCGAAACTAGTATAAACTAGTGTAGAATATATTATGATTTTGGCCCGAAACATGTAATTCTAAAAGTTACATAGAATCCAATTTTTAGAATATTTTTTGCATGAAATTCTGTCGTAAAATATAGAAAGGATATGAAAAGCTTTTTAGCATTTCGAATAGTCATCTATTTACTTTGATTTTTTCACCGAAACTAGTATAAACTAGTGAATAATATATTATGATTTTTGGACCGAAAATTGTAATTCTAAAAGTTCCATAGAATCAAATTTTTAGATGATTTTTTGCATGGACATTCGTCGTAAAATATAGAGAGCATATGAAAAGCTTGTTAGCATTTCGAACAGTCATCGATTTAATTTGTTTTTTTTTACCCCAACTAGTAAATACTAGTTATAATACATTATGATTTTTTGAACAAAACTAAAGTTCGAAAAGTTTCATAGAATCTAATTGTTAGATGATTTTTTGAATGGACTTCCATCATAACCTTCCCTCTTAACACATAGAAAGGATCTGATTAGTTTCATATCGTTTCGAACATTCATCGATTTAATTTGATTTTTTTCCGAAACTAGTATAAACTTGTGTAGAGTACATTACAATTTTCTTAAAGAAACTGGCATTTAAAAAAAATTCATAGAATCTAATTTTTAGATTGTTTTTTGAATGGACATCCATCATAACCTTCCCTCTTAACTTTCATCGATTTAATTTGATTATTTGTTCGAAACTAGTAAAAACTTGTGTATAGTATATTATAATTTTTTGAAAGAAACTGGCATTTCAAAAAGTTTCAGAGAATCAAATTTTGAAATGATTTTATTTGTATAGAGTTACCTAATAACTTTTCCTCTTAACATATTGAAAGGATCTGAAGCGTTTCGAATCATTCCGAACAGTCCTCAATGTAGTTTGATTTTTGACCGAAACTATGATAAACTAGTGTATAATATATTATTATTTTTGGACCGAATATTGTAATTTGAAAAGTTTCAAAGAATCAAATTTTTAGATGATTTTTTGCAAGGAAATCCGTCGTAAAATATAGAAAGCATAAGAAAAGCTTTTTAGCATTTCGAACAGTCATCAATTTAATTTTATTTTTTACCCCAGCTAGTATAAACTTGTCTATAATATATTATAAATTTTTGAACAAAACTTGCGGTTCGAAAAGTTTCATAGGATCTAATTTTAGATGATTTTTTGAATGGACATCCTCATAACCTTCCCTCTTAACACATAGAAAGGATCTTATTAGTTTCATATCATTCGAATATTCATCGATTTAATTTGATTTTTTTTTCCGAAACTGGTATAAACTTGTGTAGAGTACATTAGAATTTTCTGAAAGAAACTGGCATTTAAAAAAAAATTCATAAATTCTAATTTTTAGATTGTTTTTTGCATGGACATCCGTCTTAACCTTCCCTCTTATCACATAGAAAGGATCTGAAAAGTTTCATATCATTTCAAACATTCCTCGATTTAATTTGATTTTTTGTTCGAAACTAGTAAAAACTTGTGTAGAGTATATTATAATTTTTTGAAAGAAACTGGCATTTCAAAAAGTTTCATAGAAGCTAATTTTGAAATGATTTTATTTGTATAGAGTTACCTAATAACTTTTCCTCTTAACATATTGAAAGGATCTGAAGAGTTTCGAATCATTACGAACAGTCCTCGATGTAGTTTGATTTTTGACCGAAACTATGATAAACTAGTGTATAATATATTATGATTTTGGCCCGAAACATGTAATTCTAAAAGTTTCATAGTATCCAATTTTTAGATGATTTTTTGCATGGGCTTCCGTCGAAAAATATAGAAAGGATATGAAAAGCTTTTTAGCATTTCGAACAGTCATCTATTTACTTTGATTTTTTTTTACCGAAACTAGTATAAACTAGTGTATAATATATTATGATTTTAGGACCAAAAATTGTAATTCGAAAAGTTCCATAGAATCAAATTTTTAGATGATTTATTGCATGGACATTGGTCGTAAAATATAGGAAGCATATGAAAAGCATTTTATCATTTCGAACAGTCATAGATTTAAATTGATTTTTTGACCCCAACTATTAAAAACTAGTGTATAATATATTATGATTTTTTGAACAAAACTTGCAGTTCGAAAAGTTTCATAGAATCTAATTTCAAGATAAATTTTTAAATGGACTTCAATCATAACCTTCCATATTAACACACTGAAAGGATCTAATTAGTTTCATATCATTTCGAACATTCGTCGATTTAATTTAATTTTTGGTCCGAAACTAGTATAAACTTATGTAGAGTACATTACAATTTTCGGAAAGAAACTGGCATTTCAAAAAAATTCATAGAATCTAATTTTTGGATTGTTTTTTGCATGGACATCCATCATAACCTTCCTTCTTAACACATAGAAAGGATCTGAAAAGTTTCATTTCATTTCAAACATTCCTCGATTTAATTAGATTTTTTGTTCGAAACTAGTAAAAACTTGTGTAGAGTATATTATAATTTTTTGAAAGAAACTGGCATTTCAAAAAGTTTCATAGAATCTAATTTGGAGGTGATTTTTATTTGTATGGACTTACCTAATAACATTTCATCGTAACATATAGAAAGGATCTGAAGTATTCCGAATCATTCCGAACAGTCCTCGATTTAGTTTGATTTTTTTACCGAAACTAGTATAAACTAGTGTATAATATATTATGATTTTTTGCATGGTTTTTCGTCGTAAAATATAAAAAGGATACGAAAAGCTTTTTAGTATTTCGAACAATCATCTATTTACTTTTATTTTTTTACCGTAACTAGTATAAACTAGTGTATAATATATTATGATTTTTGGACCAAAAATTGTAATTCGAAAAGTTTCATAGAAATCAAATTTTTGGATGATTTTTTGCATGGACATTCGTTGTAAAATTTAGAAAGTATATGAAAAAATTTTAGCATTTCAAACAGTCTTCGATTTAATTTGATTTTTTGACCCCAACTTGTATAAACTAGTTTATAATATATTATAATTTTTTAAACTAGTTCATAAAATCTAATTTTTAGATGATTTTTTGAATGGACTTCCATCATAACCTTCCCTCTTAACACATAGAAAGGGTCTGATTAGTTTCATATCGTTTCGAACATTCGTCGATTTAATTTGATTTTTTGTCCGAAACTAGTATCAACTTGTGTAGAGTACATTACAATTTTCTGAAAGAAAATGGCATTTCAAAAAATTTCATAGAATCTTATTTTTAGATTGTTTTTTGCATGGACATCCATGATAACCTTCCCTCTTAACACAAAGAAAGGATCTGAAAAGTTTCATATCACTACAAACATTCCTCGATTTATTTTGATTTTTTGTTCGAAATTAGTAAAAACTTTTGTAGAGTATATTATAATTTTTTGAAAGAAACCGGCATTTCAAAAAGTTTGATAGAATCTAATTTTGACATGATTTTTATTTGTATGGACTTACTCAATAACATTTCATTGTAACATATAGAAAGGATGTGAAGAATTCCGAATCATTCCGAACAATCCTCAATTTAGTTTGATTTTTTTACCGAAATTAGTATAAACTAGTGTGTAATATATTATGATTTTGGCCCGAAACATGTAATTCTAAAAATTTCAAAGAATCCAATTTTAAGATTATTTTTTGCATGGATTTCCATCGTAAAATATAGAAAGGATACGAAAAGCTTTTTAGCATTTTGAACAATCATCTATTTACTTTTATTTTTTTACCGAAACTAGTGTATAATATATTGTGATTTTTGGACCAAAAATTGTAATTCGAAAAGTTTCATAGAAATCAAATTTTTAGATGATTTTTTGATTGGACATTCGTTGTAAAATTTAGAAAGTATATGAAAAGCTTTTTAGCATTTCAAACTGTCTTAGATTTAATTTGATTTTTTGACCCCAACTAGTATAAACTAGTGTATAATATATTATGATTTTTTAAACAAAACTTACAGTTCGAAAAGTTTCATAAAATCTAATATATAGATGATTTTTTGAATGGACTTCCATCATAACCTTCCCTCTTAACACATAGAAAGGATTTGATTAGTTTCATATCATTTCGAACATACGTCAATTTAATTTGATTTTTCGTCCGAAACTAGTATCAACTTGTGTAGAGTACATTACAATTTTCTGAAAGAAACTGGCATTTCAAAAAATTTCATAGAATCTAATTTTTAGATTGTTTTTTGCATGCACATCCATCATAACCTTCCCTCTTAACACATAGAAAGGATCTGAAATGTTTCATATCACTACAAACATTCCTCTATTTAATTTGATTTTTTGTTCGAAACTAGTAAAAACTTGTGTAGAGTATATTATTATTTTTTGAAAGAAACTGGCATTTCAAAAAGTTTCATAGAATCTAATTTTGAGATGATTTTTATTTGTATGGACTTACCTAATAACATTTCATTGTAACATATAGAAAGGATCTGAAGAATTCCGAATCATTCCGAACAGTCCTTGATTTAGTTTGATTTTTTTACCGAAACTAGTATAAACTAGTGTATAATATATTATGATTTTGGCCCGAAACATGTAATTCTAAAAGTTTCAAAGAATCCAATTTTTAGATGATTTTTTGCATGGATTTCTGTCGTAAAATATAGATAGGATATTAAAATATTTTTAGCATTTCGAACACTCATCTATTTACTTTGATTTTTATAACGATACTAGTATAAACTAGTGTATAATATATTATGATTTTTTGACCAAAAATTGTAATTCGAAAAGTTTCATAGAATCAAATTTTTAGCTGATTTTTTGCATGGACATTGGTCGTAAAATATAGAAAGCATATGAAAAGCTTTTTAGCATTTCGAACAGTCATCGATTTAATTTGATTTTTTGACCCCAACTAGTAAAAACTAGTTATAATATATTATGATTTTTTGAACAAAACTTGCAGTTCGAAAAGTTTCATAGAATCTAATTTTTAGATGATTTTTTGAATGGACTTCCATCATAACCTTCCCTTTTAACACATAGAAAGGATCTGATTATTCTCATATCGTTTCGAACATTCGTCGATTTAATTTGATTTTTTGTCCGAAACTAGTATAAACTTGTGTAGAGTACATTACAATTTTCTTAAAGAAACTGGCATTTAAAAAAAAATCATAGAATCTAATTTTTAGATGGTTTTTTGCTTGGACATCCATCATAACCATTCCTCTTAACACATAGAAAGGATCTGAAAAGTTTCATATCACTCCAAACATTCCTCGATTTATTTTGATTTTTTGTTCGAAACTAGTAAAAACTTGTGTAGAGTATATTATAATTTTTTGAAAGAAACTGGCATTTGAAAATGTTTCATAGAATCTAATTTTGAGATGATTTTTATTTGTATTGACTTACCTAATAACATTTCCTCATAACATATAGAAAGGGTCTGAAGAGTTTCGAATCATTCCGAACAGTCCTCGATTTAGTTTGATTATTGCCTGAAACTAGTATAAACTAGTGTATAATATATTATGATTTTGGCCCGAAACATGTAATTCTAAAAGTTTCATAGAATCCAATTTTTAGATGATTTTTTGCATGGAATTCCATCGTAAAATATAGAAAGGATATGAAAATATTTTTAGCATTTCGAACAGTCATCTATTTACTTTGATTTTTATAACGAAACTAGTATAAACAAGTGTATAATATATTATGATTTTTGGACCAAAAATTGTAATTCGAAAAGTTTCATAGAATCAAATTTTTAGATGATTTTTTTCATGGACATTCGTCGTAAAATACAGAAAGCATATGAAAAGATTTTTAGCATTTCGAACAGTCATCGATTTAATTTGATTTTTTGACCCCAACTAGTAAAAACTAGTTATAATATATTATTTTTTGAACAAAACTTATAGTTCGAAAAGTTTCATAGAATCTAATATTTAGATGATTTTTTGAATGAACTTCCATCATAACCTTCCCTCTTAACACATAGAAAGGATCTGATTAGTTTCATATCGTTTTGAACATTCGTCGATTTAATTTGATTTTTTTTCCGAAACTAATATCAACTTGTGTAGAGTACATTACAATTTTCAGAAAGAAACTCGCATTTCAAAAAATTTCATAGAATCTAATTTTTAGATTGTTTTTTGCATGGGCATCCATCATAATCGTCCCTCTTAACACATAGAAAGGATCTGAAAAGTTTCATATCACTCCAAACATTCCTCGATTTAATTTGATTTTTTTTTCAAAATTAGTAAAAACTTTTGTAGAGTATATTATAATTTTTTGAAAGAAACTGGGATTTCAAAATGTTTCATAGAATCTAATTTTGGCATGATTTTTATCTGTATTGACTTACCTAATAACATTTCATTGTAACATATAGAAAGGATCTGAAGAATTCCGAATCATTCCGAACAGTCCTCGATTTAGATTGATTTTTTTTACCGAAACTAGTATAAACTAGTGTATAATATATTATGATTTTGGCCCGAAACATGTAATTCTAAAAGTTTCAAGGAATCCAATTTTTAGATGATTTTTTGCATGGAATTCCGTCGTAAAATATAGAAAGGATACGAAAAGCTTTTTAGCGTTTCGAACAGTCATCTATTTACTTTGATTTTTATAACGACACTAGTATAAACTAGTGTATAATATATTATGATTTTTGGACCAAAAATTGTAATTCGAAAAGTTTCATAGAATCAAATTTTTAGATGATTTTTTGCATGGACATTCGTCGTAAAATTTAGAAAGTATATGAAAACCTTTTTAGCATTTCAAATCGTCATCGATTTAATTTGATTTTTTGACCCCAACTAGTAAAAACTAGTTATAATATATTTTTTTTAACGAAACTTGCATTTCGAAAAGTTTCATAGAATCTAATTTTTAGATGATTTTTTGAATGGACTTCCATCATAAACTTCCCTCTTAGCACATAGAAAGGATCTGATTAGTTTCATATCGTTTCGAACATTCGTCGATTTAATTTGATTTTTTGTCCGAAACTAGTATAAATTTGTCTAGAGTACATTACAATTTTCTTAAAGAAACTGGCATTTCAAAAATATTCATAGAATCTAATATTTAGATTGTTTTTTGCATGGACATCCATCATAACCTTCCCTCTTTACAATTAGAAAGGGTCTGAAAAATTTCATATCATTCCAAACATTCCTTTATTTAATTTTATTTTTTGTTCGAAACTAGTAAAAACTTGTGTAGAGTATATCATAATTTTTTGAAAGAAACTGGCATTTCAAAAAGATTCATAGAATTTAATTTTGAGATGATTTTTATTTGTATGGACTTACCTAATAATATTTCCTCGTAACATATAAAAAGGATCTGAAGAGTTTCGAATCATTCTGATCAGTCCTCGATTTAGTTTGATTTTTTTTACCGAAACTAGTATAAACCAGTGTATAATATATTATGATTTTGGCCCAAAACATGTACTTCTAAAAGTTTCATTGAATCCAATTTTTAGATGATTTTTTACATGGAATTCCGTCGTAAAATATAGAAAGAATATAAAAAGCTTTTTAGCATTTTGAACAGTCATCTATTTACCTTGATTTTTATAACGAAACTAGTATAAACTAGTGTATAATATACTATGATTTTTGGACCAAAAATTGTAATTCGAAAAGTTTCATAGAATCAAATTTTTAGCTGATTTTTTGCATGGACATTGGTCGTAAAATATAGAAAGCATATGAAAAGCTTTTTAGCATTTCGAACAGTCATCGATTTAATTTGATTTTTTGACCCCAACTAGTAAAAACTAGTTATAATATATTATGATTTTTTGAACAAAACTTACAGTTCGAAAAGTTTCATAGAATCTAATTTTTAGATGATTTTTTGAATGGACTTCCATCATAACCTTCCCTCTTAACACATAGAAAGGATCTGATTAGTTACATATCGTTTCGAACATTCGTCGATTTAATTTGATTTTTTGTCCGAAACTAATATCAACTTGTGTGGAGTACATTACAATTTTCTGAAAGAAACTGGCATTTCAAAAAATTTCATAGAATCTAATTTTTAGATTGTTTTTTGCAAGGACATCCATCATAATCGTCCCTCTTAACACATAGAAAGGATCTGAAAAGTTTCATATCACTCCAAACATTCCTCAATTTAATTTGATTTTTTGTTCGAAATTAGTAAAAACTTTTGTAGAGTATATTATAATTTTTTGAAAGAAATTGGGATTTCAAAATGTTTCTTAGAATCTAATTTTGACATGATTTTTATTTGTATTGACTTACCTAATAACATTTCATTGTAACATATAGAAAGGATCTGAAGAATTCCGAATCATTCCGAACAGTCCTCGATTTAGTTTGATTTTTTTTTACCGAAACTAGTATAAACTAGTGTATAATATATTATGATTTTGGCCCGAAACATGTAATTCTAAAAGTTTCAAGGAATCCAATTTTTAGATGATTTTTTGCATGGAATTCCGTCGTAAAATATAGAAAGGATACGAAAAGCTTTTTAGCGTTTCGAACAGTCATCTATTTACTTTGATTTTTATAACGACACTAGTATAAACTAGTGTATAATATATTATGATTTTTGGACCAAAAATTGTAATTCGAAAAGTTTCATAGAATCAAATTTTTAGATGATTTTTTGCATGGACATTCGTCGTAAAATTAAGAAAGTATATGAAAACCTTTTTAGCATTTCAAATCGTCATCGATTTAATTTGATTTTTTGACCCCAACTAGTAAAAACTAGTTATAATATATTTTTTTTAACGAAACTTGCAGTTCGAAAAGTTTCATAGAATCTAATTTTTAGATGATTTTTTGAATGGACTTCCATCATAAACTTCCCTCTTAGCACATAGAAAGGATCTGATTAGTTTCATATCGTTTCGAACATTCGTCGATTTAATTTGATTTTTTGTCCGAAACTAGTATAAATTTGTCTAGAGTACATTACAATTTTCTTAAAGAAACTGGCATTTCAAAAATATTCATAGAATCTAATTTTTAGATTGTTTTTTGCATGGACATCCATCATAACCTTCCCTCTTTACAATTAGAAAGGGTCTGAAAAATTTCATATCATTCCAAACATTCCTTTATTTAATTTTATTTTTTGTTCGAAACTAGTAAAAACTTGTGTAGAGTATATTATAATTTTTTGAAAGAAACTGGCATTTCAAAAAGATTCATAGAATTTAATTTTGAGATGATTTTTATTTGTATGGACTTACCTAATAATATTTCCTCGTAACATATAGAAAGGATCTGAAGAGTTTCGAATCATTCCGATCAGTCCTCGATTTAGTTTGATTTTTTTTACCGAAACTAGTATAAACCAGTGTATAATATATTATGATTTTGGCCCAAAACATGTACTTCTAAAAGTTTCATTGAATCCAATTTTTAGATGATTTTTTACATGGAATTCCGTCGTAAAATATAGAAAGAATATAAAAAGCTTTTTATCATTTTGAACAGTCATCTATTTACCTTGATTTTTATAACGAAACTAGTATAAACTAGTGTATAATATACTATGATTTTTGGACCAAAAATTGTAATTCGAAAAGTTTCATAGAATCAAATTTTTAGCTGATTTTTTGCATGGACATTGGTCGTAAAATATAGAAAGCATATGAAAAGCTTTTTAGCATTTCGAACAGTCATCGATTTAATTTGATTTTTTGACCCCAACTAGTAAAAACTAGTTATAATATATTATGATTTTTTGAACAAAACTTACAGTTCGAAAAGTTTCATAGAATCTAATTTTTAGATGATTTTTTGAATGGACTTCCATCATAACCTTCCCTCTTAACACATAGAAAGGATCTGATTAGTTACATATCGTTTCGAACATTCGTCGATTTAATTTGATTTTTTGTCCGAAACTAATATCAACTTGTGTGGAGTACATTACAATTTTCTGAAAGAAACTGGCATTTCAAAAAATTTCATAGAATCTAATTTTTAGATTGTTTTTTGCAAGGACATCCATCATAATCGTCCCTCTTAACACATAGAAAGGATCTGAAAAGTTTCATATCACTCCAAACATTCCTCAATTTAATTTGATTTTTTGTTCGAAATTAGTAAAAACTTTTGTAGAGTATATTATAATTTTTTGAAAGAAATTGGGATTTCAAAATGTTTCTTAGAATCTAATTTTGACATGATTTTTATTTGTATTGACTTACCTAATAACATTTCATTGTAACATATAGAAAGGATCTGAAGAATTCCGAATCATTCCGAACAGTCCTCGATTTAGTTTGATTTTTTTTTACCGAAACTAGTATAAACTAGTGTATAATATATTATGATTTTGGCCCGAAACATGTAATTCTAAAAGTTTCAAGGAATCCAATTTTTAGATGATTTTTTGCATGGAATTCCGTCGTAAAATATAGAAAGGATACGAAAAGCTTTTTAGCGTTTCGAACAGTCATCTATTTACTTTGATTTTTATAACGACACTAGTATAAACTAGTGTATAATATATTATGATTTTTGGACCAAAAATTGTAATTCGAAAAGTTTCATAGAATCAAATTTTTAGATGATTTTTTGCATGGACATTCGTCGTAAAATTAAGAAAGTATATGAAAACCTTTTTAGCATTTCAAATCGTCATCGATTTAATTTGATTTTTTGACCCCAACTAGTAAAAACTAGTTATAATATATTTTTTTTAACGAAACTTGCAGTTCGAAAAGTTTCATAGAATCTAATTTTTAGATGATTTTTTGAATGGACTTCCATCATAAACTTCCCTCTTAGCACATAGAAAGGATCTGATTAGTTTCATATCGTTTCGAACATTCGTCGATTTAATTTGATTTTTTGTCCGAAACTAGTATAAATTTGTCTAGAGTACATTACAATTTTCTTAAAGAAACTGGCATTTCAAAAATATTCATAGAATCTAATTTTTAGATTGTTTTTTGCATGGACATCCATCATAACCTTCCCTCTTTACAATTAGAAAGGGTCTGAAAAATTTCATATCATTCCAAACATTCCTTTATTTAATTTTATTTTTTGTTCGAAACTAGTAAAAACTTGTGTAGAGTATATTATAATTTTTTGAAAGAAACTGGCATTTCAAAAAGATTCATAGAATTTAATTTTGAGATGATTTTTATTTGTATGGACTTACCTAATAATATTTCCTCGTAACATATAGAAAGGATCTGAAGAGTTTCGAATCATTCCGATCAGTCCTCGATTTAGTTTGATTTTTTTTACCGAAACTAGTATAAACCAGTGTATAATATATTATGATTTTGGCCCAAAACATGTACTTCTAAAAGTTTCATTGAATCCAATTTTTAGATGATTTTTTACATGGAATTCCGTCGTAAAATATAGAAAGAATATAAAAAGCTTTTTAGCATTTTGAACAGTCATCTATTTACCTTGATTTTTATAACGAAACTAGTATAAACTAGTGTATAATATATTATGATTTTTGGACCAAAAATTGTAATTCGAAAAGTTTCATAGAATCAAATTTTTAGCTGATTTTTTGCATGGACATTGGTCGTAAAATATAGAAAGCATATGAAAAGCTTTTTAGCATTTCGAACAGTCATCGATTTAATTTGATTTTTTGACCCCAACTAGTAAAAACTAGTTATAATATATTATGAGTTTTTGAACAAAACTTACAGTTCGAAAAGTTTCATAGAATCTAATTTTTAGATGATTTTTTGAATGGACTTCCATCATAACCTTCCCTCTTAACACATAGAAAGGATCTGATTAGTTACATATCGTTTCGAACATTCGTCGATTTAATTTGATTTTTTGTCCGAAACTAATATCAACTTGTGTGGAGTACATTACAATTTTCTGAAAGAAACTGGCATTTCAAAAAATTTCATAGAATCTAATTTTTAGATTGTTTTTTGCAAGGACATCCATCATAATCGTCCCTCTTAACACATAGAAAGGATCTGAAAAGTTTCATATCACTCCAAACATTCCTCAATTTAATTTGATTTTTTGTTCGAAATTAGTAAAAACTTTTGTAGAGTATATTATAATTTTTTGAAAGAAATTGGGATTTCAAAATGTTTCTTAGAATCTAATTTTGACATGATTTTTATTTGTATTGACTTACCTAATAACATTTCATTGTAACATATAGAAAGGATCTGAAGAATTCCGAATCATTCTGAACAGTCCTCGATTTAGTTTGATTATTTTTTACCGAAACTAGTATAAACTAGTGTATAATATATTATGATTTTGGCCCGAAACATGTAATTCTAAAAGTTTCAAGGAATCCAATTTTTAGATGATTTTTTGCATGGAATTCCGTCGTAAAATATAGAAAGGATACGAAAAGCTTTTTAGCGTTTCGAACAGTCATCTATTTACTTTGATTTTTATAACGACACTAGTATAAACTAGTGTATAATATATTATGATTTTTGGACCAAAAATTGTAATTCGAAAAGTTTCATAGAATCAAATTTTTAGATGATTTTTTGCATGGACATTCGTCGTAAAATTTAGAAAGTATATGAAAACCTTTTTAGCATTTCAAATCGTCATCGATTTAATTTGATTTTTTGACCCCAACTAGTAAAAACTAGTTATAATATATTTTTTTTAACGAAACTTGCAGTTCGAAAAGTTTCATAGAATCTAATTTTTAGATGATTTTTTGAATGGACTTCCATCATAAACTTCCCTCTTAGCACATAGAAAGGATCTGATTAGTTTCATATCGTTTCGAACATTCGTCGATTTAATTTGATTTTTTGTCCGAAACTAGTATAAATTTGTCTAGAGTACATTACAATTTTCTTAAAGAAACTGGCATTTCAAAAATATTCATAGAATCTAATTTTTAGATTGTTTTTTGCATGGACATCCATCATAACCTTCCCTCTTTACAATTAGAAAGGGTCTGAAAAATTTCATATCATTCCAAACATTCCTTTATTTAATTTCATTTTTTGTTCGAAACTAGTAAAAACTTGTGTAGAGTATATTATAATTTTTTGAAAGAAACTGGCATTTCAAAAAGATTCATAGAATTTAATTTTGAGATGATTTTTATTTGTATGGACTTACCTAATAATATTTCCTCGTAACATATAGAAAGGATCTGAAGAGTTTCGAATCATTCCGATCAGTCCTCGATTTAGTTTGATTTTTTTTACCGAAACTAGTATAAACCAGTGTATAATATATTATGATTTTGGCCCAAAACATGTACTTCTAAAAGTTTCATTGAATCCAATTTTTAGATGATTTTTTACATGGAATTCCGTCGTAAAATATAGAAAGAATATAAAAAGCTTTTTAGCATTTTGAACAGTCATCTATTTACCTTGATTTTTATAACGAAACTAGTATAAACTAGTGTATAATATATTATGATTTTTGGACCAAAAATTGTAATTCGAAAAGTTTCATAGAATCAAATTTTTAGCTAATTTTTTGCATGGACATTGGTCGTAAAATATAGAAAGCATATGAAAAGCTTTTTAGCATTTCGAACAGTCATCGATTTAATTTGATTTTTTGACCCCAACTAGTAAAAACTAGTTATAATATATTATGAGTTTTTGAACAAAACTTACAGTTCGAAAAGTTTCATAGAATCTAATTTTTAGATGATTTTTTGAATGGACTTCCATCATAACCTTCCCTCTTAACACATAGAAAGGATCTGATTAGTTACATATCGTTTCGAACATTCGTCGATTTAATTTGATTTTTTGTCCGAAACTAATATCAACTTGTGTGGAGTACATTACAATTTTCTGAAAGAAACTCAAAAAATTTCATAGAATCTAATTTTCAGATTGTTTTTTGCAAGGACATCCATCATAATCGTCCCTCTTAACACATAGAAAGGATCTGAAAAGTTTCATATCACTCCAAACATTCCTCAATTTAATTTGATTTTTTGTTCGAAATTAGTAAAAACTTTTGTAGAGTATATTATAATTTTTTGAAAGAAATTGGGATTTCAAAATGTTTCTTAGAATCTAATTTTGACATGATTTTTATTTGTATTGACTTACCTAATAACATTTCATTGTAACATATAGAAAGGATCTGAAGAATTCCGAATCATTCCGAACAGTCCTCGATTTAGTTTGATTTTTTTTTACCGAAACTAGTATAAACTAGTGTATAATATATTATGATTTTGGCCCGAAACATGTAATTCTAAAAGTTTCAAGGAATCCAATTTTTAGATGATTTTTTGCATGGAATTCCGTCGTAAAATATAGAAAGGATACGAAAAGCTTTTTAGCGTTTCGAACAGTCATCTATTTACTTTGATTTTTATAACGACACTAGTATAAACTAGTGTATAATATATTATGATTTTTGGACCAAAAATTGTAATTCGAAAAGTTTCATAGAATCAAATTTTTAGATGATTTTTTGCATGGACATTCGTCGTAAAATTTAGAAAGTATATGAAAACCTTTTTAGCATTTCAAATCGTCATCGATTTAATTTGATTTTTTGACCCCAACTAGTAAAAACTAGTTATAATATATTTTTTTTAACGAAACTTGCAGTTCGAAAAGTTTCATAGAATCTAATTTTTAGATGATTTTTTGAATGGACTTCCATCATAAACTTCCCTCTTAGCACATAGAAAGGATCTGATTAGTTTCATATCGTTTCGAACATTCGTCGATTTAATTTGATTTTTTGTCCGAAACTAGTATAAATTTGTCTAGAGTACATTACAATTTTCTTAAAGAAACTGGCATTTCAAAAATATTCATAGAATCTAATTTTTAGATTGTTTTTTGCATGGACATCCATCATAACCTTCCCTCTTTACAATTAGAAAGGGTCTGAAAAATTTCATATCATTCCAAACATTCCTTTATTTAATTTCATTTTTTGTTCGAAACTAGTAAAAACTTGTGTAGAGTATATTATAATTTTTTGAAAGAAACTGGCATTTCAAAAAGATTCATAGAATTTAATTTTGAGATGATTTTTATTTGTATGGACTTACCTAATAATATTTCCTCGTAACATATAGAAAGGATCTGAAGAGTTTCGAATCATTCCGATCAGTCCTCGATTTAGTTTGATTTTTTTTACCGAAACTGGTATAAACCAGTGTATAATATATTATGATTTTGGCCCAAAACATGTACTTCTAAAAGTTTCATTGAATCCAATTTTTAGATGATTTTTTACATGGAATTCCGTCGTAAAATATAGAAAGAATATAAAAAGCTTTTTAGCATTTTGAACAGTCATCTATTTACCTTGATTTTTATAACGAAACTAGTATAAACTAGTGTATAATATATTATGATTTTTGGACCAAAAATTGTAATTCGAAAAGTTTCATAGAATCAAATTTTTAGCTGATTTTTTGCATGGACATTGGTCGTAAAATATAGAAAGCATATGAAAAGCTTTTTAGCATTTCGAACAGTCATCGATTTAATTTGATTTTTTGACCCCAACTAGTAAAAACTAGTTATAATATATTATGATTTTTTGAACAAAACTTACAGTTCGAAAAGTTTCATAGAATCTAATTTTTAGATGATTTTTTGAATGGACTTCCATCATAACCTTCCCTCTTAACACATAGAAAGGATCTGATTAGTTACATATCGTTTCGAACATTCGTCGATTTAATTTAATTTTTTGTCCGAAACTAATATCAACTTGTGTGGAGTACATTACAATTTTCTGAAAGAAACTGGCATTTCAAAAAATTTCATAGAATCTAATTTTTAGATTGTTTTTTGCAAGGACATCCATCATAATCGTCCCTCTTAACACATAGAAAGGATCTGAAAAGTTTCATATCACTCCAAACATTCCTCAATTTAATTTGATTTTTTGTTCGAAATTAGTAAAAACTTTTGTAGAGTATATTATAATTTTTTGAAAGAAATTGGGATTTCAAAATGTTTCTTAGAATCTAATTTTGACATGATTTTTATTTGTATTGACTTACCTAATAACATTTCATTGTAACATATAGAAAGGATCTGAAGAATTCCGAATCATTCCGAACAGTCCTCGATTTAGTTTGATTTTTTTTTACCGAAACTAGTATAAACTAGTGTATAATATATTATGATTTTGGCCCGAAACATGTAATTCTAAAAGTTTCAAGGAATCCAATTTTTAGATGATTTTTTGCATGGAATTCCGTCGTAAAATATAGAAAGGATACGAAAAGCTTTTTAGCGTTTCGAACAGTCATCTATTTACTTTGATTTTTATAACGACACTAGTATAAACTAGTGTATAATATATTATGATTTTTGGACCAAAAATTGTAATTCGAAAAGTTTCATAGAATCAAATTTTTAGATGATTTTTTGCATGGACATTCGTCGTAAAATTTAGAAAGTATATGAAAACCTTTTTAGCATTTCAAATCGTCATCGATTTAATTTGATTTTTTGACCCCAACTAGTAAAAACTAGTTATAATATATTTTTTTTAACGAAACTTGCAGTTCGAAAAGTTTTATAGAATCTAATTTTTAGATGATTTTTTGAATGGACTTCCATCATAAACTTCCCTCTTAGCACATAGAAAGGATCTGATTAGTTTCATATCGTTTCGAACATTCGTCGATTTAATTTGATTTTTTGTCCGAAACTAGTATAAATTTGTCTAGAGTACATTACAATTTTCTTAAAGAAACTGGCATTTCAAAAATATTCATAGAATCTAATTTTTAGATTGTTTTTTGCATGGACATCCATCATAACCTTCCCTCTTTACAATTAGAAAGGGTCTGAAAAATTTCATATCATTCCAAACATTCCTTTATTTAATTTCATTTTTTGTTCGAAACTAGTAAAAACTTGTGTAGAGTATATTATAATTTTTTGAAAGAAACTGGCATTTCAAAAAGATTCATAGAATTTAATTTTGAGATGATTTTTATTTGTATGGACTTACCTAATAATATTTCCTCGTAACATATAGAAAGGATCTGAAGAGTTTCGAATCATTCCGATCAGTCCTCGATTTAGTTTGATTTTTTTTACCGAAACTGGTATAAACCAGTGTATAATATATTATGATTTTGGCCCAAAACATGTACTTCTAAAAGTTTCATTGAATCCAATTTTTAGATGATTTTTTACATGGAATTCCGTCGTAAAATATAGAAAGAATATAAAAAGCTTTTTAGCATTTTGAACAGTCATCTATTTACCTTGATTTTTATAACGAAACTAGTATAAACTAGTGTATAATATATTATGATTTTTGGACCAAAAATTGTAATTCGAAAAGTTTCATAGAATCAAATTTTTAGCTGATTTTTTGCATGGACATTGGTCGTAAAATATAGAAAGCATATGAAAAGCTTTTTAGCATTTCGAACAGTCATCGATTTAATTTGATTTTTTGACCCCAACTAGTAAAAACTAGTTATAATATATTATGATTTTTTGAACAAAACTTACAGTTCGAAAAGTTTCATAGAATCTAATTTTTAGATGATTTTTTGAATGGACTTCCATCATAACCTTCCCTCTTAACACATAGAAAGGATCTGATTAGTTACATATCGTTTCGAACATTCGTCGATTTAATTTAATTTTTTGTCCGAAACTAATATCAACTTGTGTGGAGTACATTACAATTTTCTGAAAGAAACTGGCATTTCAAAAAATTTCATAGAATCTAATTTTTAGATTGTTTTTTGCAAGGACATCCATCATAATCGTCCCTCTTAACACATAGAAAGGATCTGAAAAGTTTCATATCACTCCAAACATTCCTCAATTTAATTTGATTTTTTGTTCGAAATTAGTAAAAACTTTTGTAGAGTATATTATAATTTTTTGAAAGAAATTGGGATTTCAAAATGTTTCTTAGAATCTAATTTTGACATGATTTTTATTTGTATTGACTTACCTAATAACATTTCATTGTAACATATAGAAAGGATCTGAAGAATTCCGAATCATTCCGAACAGTCCTCGATTTAGTTTGATTTTTTTTTACCGAAACTAGTATAAACTAGTGTATAATATATTATGATTTTGGCCCGAAACATGTAATTCTAAAAGTTTCAAGGAATCCAATTTTTAGATGATTTTTTGCATGGAATTCCGTCGTAAAATATAGAAAGGATACGAAAAGCTTTTTAGCGTTTCGAACAGTCATCTATTTACTTTGATTTTTATAACGACACTAGTATAAACTAGTGTATAATATATTATGATTTTTGGACCAAAAATTGTAATTCGAAAAGTTTCATAGAATCAAATTTTTAGATGATTTTTTGCATGGACATTCGTCGTAAAATTTAGAAAGTATATGAAAACCTTTTTAGCATTTCAAATCGTCATCGATTTAATTTGATTTTTTGACCCCAACTAGTAAAAACTAGTTATAATATATTTTTTTTAACGAAACTTGCAGTTCGAAAAGTTTCATAGAATCTAATTTTTAGATGATTTTTTGAATGGACTTCCATCATAAACTTCCCTCTTAGCACATAGAAAGGATCTGATTAGTTTCATATCGTTTCGAACATTCGTCGATTTAATTTGATTTTTTGTCCGAAACTAGTATAAATTTGTCTAGAGTACATTACAATTTTCTTAAAGAAACTGGCATTTCAAAAATATTCATAGAATCTAATTTTTAGATTGTTTTTTGCATGGACATCCATCATAACCTTCCCTCTTTACAATTAGAAAGGGTCTGAAAAATTTCATATCATTCCAAACATTCCTTTATTTAATTTCATTTTTTGTTCGAAACTAGTAAAAACTTGTGTAGAGTATATTATAATTTTTTGAAAGAAACTGGCATTTCAAAAAGATTCATAGAATTTAATTTTGAGATGATTTTTATTTGTATGGACTTACCTAATAATATTTCCTCGTAACATATAGAAAGGATCTGAAGAGTTTCGAATCATTCCGATCAGTCCTCGATTTAGTTTGATTTTTTTTACCGAAACTGGTATAAACCAGTGTATAATATATTATGATTTTGGCCCAAAACATGTACTTCTAAAAGTTTCATTGAATCCAATTTTTAGATGATTTTTTACATGGAATTTCGTCGTAAAATATAGAAAGAATATAAAAAGCTTTTTAGCATTTTGAACAGTCATCTATTTACCTTGATTTTTATAACGAAACTAGTATAAACTAGTGTATAATATATTATGATTTTTGGACCAAAAATTGTAATTCGAAAAGTTTCATAGAATCAAATTTTTAGCTGATTTTTTGCATGGACATTGGTCGTAAAATATAGAAAGCATATGAAAAGCTTTTTAGCATTTCGAACAGTCATCGATTTAATTTGATTTTTTGACCCCAACTAGTAAAAACTAGTTATAATATATTATGAGTTTTTGAACAAAACTTACAGTTCGAAAAGTTTCATAGAATCTAATTTTTAGATGATTTTTTGAATGGACTTCCATCATAACCTTCCCTCTTAACACATAGAAAGGATCTGATTAGTTACATATCGTTTCGAACATTCGTCGATTTAATTTGATTTTTTGTCCGAAACTAATATCAACTTGTGTGGAGTACATTACAACTTTCTGAAAGAAACTGGAATTTTCAAAAAATTTCATAGAATCTAATTTTTAGATTGTTTTTTGCAAGGACATCCATCATAATCGTCCCTCTTAACACATAGAAAGGATCTGAAAAGTTTCATATCACTCCAAACATTCCTCAATTTAATTTGATTTTTTGTTCGAAATTAGTAAAAACTTTTGTAGAGTATATTATAATTTTTTGAAAGAAATTGGGATTTCAAAATGTTTCTTAGAATCTAATTTTGACATGATTTTTATTTGTATTGACTTACCTAATAACATTTCATTGTAACATATAGAAAGGATCTGAAGAATTCCGAATCATTCCGAACAGTCCTCGATTTAGTTTGATTTTTTTTTACCGAAACTAGTATAAACTAGTGTATAATATATTATGATTTTGGCCCGAAACATGTAATTCTAAAAGTTTCAAGGAATCCAATTTTTAGATGATTTTTTGCATGGAATTCCGTCGTAAAATATAGAAAGGATACGAAAAGCTTTTTAGCGTTTCGAACAGTCATCTATTTACTTTGATTTTTATAACGACACTAGTATAAACTAGTGTATAATATATTATGATTTTTGGACCAAAAATTGTAATTCGAAAAGTTTCATAGAATCAAATTTTTAGATGATTTTTTGCATGGACATTCGTCGTAAAATTTAGAAAGTATATGAAAACCTTTTTAGCATTTCAAATCGTCATCGATTTAATTTGATTATTTGACCCCAACTAGTAAAAACTAGTTATAATATTTTTTTTTAACGAAACTTGCAGTTCGAAAAGTTTCATAGAATCTAATTTTTAGATGATTTTTTGAATGGACTTCCATCATAAACTTCCCTCTTAGCACATAGAAAGGATCTGATTAGTTTCATATCGTTTCGAACATTCGTCGATTTAATTTGATTTTTTGTCCGAAAATAGTATAAATTTGTCTAGAGTACATTACAATTTTCTTAAAGAAACTGGCATTTCAAAAATATTCATAGAATCTAATTTTTAGATTGTTTTTTGCATGGACATCCATCATAACCTTCCCTCTTTACAATTAGAAAGGGTCTGAAAAATTTCATATCATTCCAAACATTCCTTTATTTAATTTTATTTTTTGTTCGAAACTAGTAAAAACTTGTGTAGAGTATATTATAATTTTTTGAAAGAAACTGGCATTTCAAAAAGATTCATAGAATTTAATTTTGAGATGATTTTTATTTGTATGGACTTACCTAATAATATTTCCTCGTAACATATAGAAAGGATCTGAAGAGTTTCGAATCATTCCGATCAGTCCTCGATTTAGTTTGATTTTTTTTACCGAAACTAGTATAAACCAGTGTATAATATATTATGATTTTGGCCCAAAACATGTACTTCTAAAAGTTTCATTGAATCCAATTTTTAGATGATTTTTTACATGGAATTCCGTCGTAAAATATAGAAAGAATATAAAAAGCTTTTTAGCATCTTGAACAGTCATCTATTTACCTTGATTTTTATAACGAAACTAGTATAAACTAGTGTATAATATATTATGATTTTTGGACCAAAAATTGTAATTCGAAAAGTTTCATAGAATCAAATTTTTAGCTGATTTTTTGCATGGACATTGGTCGTAAAATATAGAAAGCATATGAAAAGCTTTTTAGCATTTCGAACAGTCATCGATTTAATTTGATTTTTTGACCCCAACTAGTAAAAACTAGTTATACTATATTATGATTTTTTGAACAAAACTTACAGTTCGAAAAGTTTCATAGCATCTAATTTTTAGATGATTTTTTGAATGGACTTCCATCATAACCTTCCCTCTTAACACATAGAAAGGATCTGATTAGTTACATATCGTTTCGAACATTCGTCGATTTAATTTGATTTTTTGTCCGAAACTAATATCAACTTGTGTGGAGTACATTACAATTTTCTGAAAGAAACTGGCATTTCAAAAAATTTCATAGAATCTAATTTTTAGATTGTTTTTTTGCAAGGACATCCATCATAATCGTCCCTCTTAACACATAGAAAGGATCTGAAAAGTTTCATATCACTCCAAACATTCCTCGATTTAATTTGATTTTTTGTTCGAAATTAGTAAAAACTTTTGTAGAGTATATTATAATTTTTTGAAAGAAATTGGGATTTCAAAATGTTTCTTAGAATCTAATTTTGACATGATTTTTATTTGTATTGACTTACCTAATAACATTTCATTGTAACATATAGAAAGGATCTGAAGAATTCCGAATCATTCCGAACAGTCCTCGATTTAGTTTGATTTTTTTTACCGAAACTAGTATAAACTAGTGTATAATATATTATGATTTTGGCCCGAAACATGTAATTCTAAAAGTTTCAAGGAATCCAATTTTTAGATGATTTTTTGCATGGAATTCCGTCGTAAAATATAGAAAGGATACGAAAAGCTTTTTAGCGTTTCGAACAGTCATCTATTTACTTTGATTTTTATAACGACACTAGTATAAACTAGTGTATAATATATTATGATTTTTGGACCAAAAATTGTAATTCGAAAAGTTTCATAGAATCAAATTTTTAGATGATTTTTTGCATGGACATTCGTCGTAAAATTTAGAAAGTATATGAAAACCTTTTTAGCATTTCAAATCGTCATCGATTTAATTTGATTATTTGACCCCAACTAGTAAAAACTAGTTATAATATTTTTTTTTAACGAAACTTGCAGTTCGAAAAGTTTCATAGAATCTAATTTTTAGATGATTTTTTGAATGGACTTCCATCATAAACTTCCCTCTTAGCACATAGAAAGGATCTGATTAGTTTCATATCGTTTCGAACATTCGTCGATTTAATTTGATTTTTTGTCCGAAAATAGTATAAATTTGTCTAGAGTACATTACAATTTTCTTAAAGAAACTGGCATTTCAAAAATATTCATAGAATCTAATTTTTAGATTGTTTTTTGCATGGACATCCATCATAACCTTCCCTCTTTACAATTAGAAAGGGTCTGAAAAATTTCATATCATTCCAAACATTCCTTTATTTAATTTTATTTTTTGTTCGAAACTAGTAAAAACTTGTGTAGAGTATATTATAATTTTTTGAAAGAAACTGGCATTTCAAAAAGATTCATAGAATTTAATTTTGAGATGATTTTTATTTGTATGGACTTACCTAATAATATTTCCTCGTAACATATAGAAAGGATCTGAAGAGTTTCGAATCATTCCGATCAGTCCTCGATTTAGTTTGATTTTTTTTACCGAAACTAGTATAAACCAGTGTATAATATATTATGATTTTGGCCCAAAACATGTACTTCTAAAAGTTTCATTGAATCCAATTTTTAGATGATTTTTTACATGGAATTCCGTCGTAAAATATAGAAAGAATATAAAAAGCTTTTTAGCATCTTGAACAGTCATCTATTTACCTTGATTTTTATAACGAAACTAGTATAAACTAGTGTATAATATATTATGATTTTTGGACCAAAAATTGTAATTCGAAAAGTTTCATAGAATCAAATTTTTAGCTGATTTTTTGCATGGACATTGGTCGTAAAATATAGAAAGCATATGAAAAGCTTTTTAGCATTTCGAACAGTCATCGATTTAATTTGATTTTTTGACCCCAACTAGTAAAAACTAGTTATACTATATTATGATTTTTTGAACAAAACTTACAGTTCGAAAAGTTTCATAGCATCTAATTTTTAGATGATTTTTTGAATGGACTTCCATCATAACCTTCCCTCTTAACACATAGAAAGGATCTGATTAGTTACATATCGTTTCGAACATTCGTCGATTTAATTTGATTTTTTGTCCGAAACTAATATCAACTTGTGTGGAGTACATTACAATTTTCTGAAAGAAACTGGCATTTCAAAAAATTTCATAGAATCTAATTTTTAGATTGTTTTTTTGCAAGGACATCCATCATAATCGTCCCTCTTAACACATAGAAAGGATCTGAAAAGTTTCATATCACTCCAAACATTCCTCGATTTAATTTGATTTTTTGTTCGAAATTAGTAAAAACTTTTGTAGAGTATATTATAATTTTTTGAAAGAAATTGGGATTTCAAAATGTTTCTTAGAATCTAATTTTGACATGATTTTTATTTGTATTGACTTACCTAATAACATTTCATTGTAACATATAGAAAGGATCTGAAGAATTCCGAATCATTCCGAACAGTCCTCGATTTAGTTTGATTTTTTTTTACCGAAACTAGTATAAACTAGTGTATAATATATTATGATTTTGGCCCGAAACATGTAATTCTAAAAGTTTCAAGGAATCCAATTTTTAGATGATTTTTTGCATGGAATTCCGTCGTAAAATATAGAAAGGATACAAAAAGCTTTTTAGCGTTTCGAACAGTCATCTATTTACTTTGATTTTTATAACGACACTAGTATAAACTAGTGTATAATATATTATGATTTTTGGACCAAAAATTGTAATTCGAAAAGTTTCATAGAATCAAATTTTTAGATGATTTTTTGCATGGACATTCGTCGTAAAATTTAGAAAGTATATGAAAACCTTTTTAGCATTTCAAATCGTCATCGATTTAATTTAATTTTTTGACCCCAACTAGTAAAAACTAGTTATAATATATTTTTTTTAACGAAACTTGCAGTTCGAAAAGTTTCATAGAATCTAATTTTTAGATGATTTTTTGAATGGACTTCCATCATAAACTTCCCTCTTAGCACATAGAAAGGATCTGATTAGTTTCATATCGTTTCGAACATTCATCGATTTAATTTGATTTTTTGTCCGAAACTAGTATAAATTTGTCTAGAGTACATTACAATTTTCTTAAAGAAACTGGCATTTCAAAAATATTCATAGAATCTAATTTTTAGATTGTTTTTTGCATGGACATCCATCATAACCTTCCCTCTTTACAATTAGAAAGGGTCTGAAAAATTTCATATCATTCCAAACATTCCTTTATTTAATTTTATTTTTTGTTCGAAACTAGTAAAAACTTGTGTAGAGTATATTATAATTTTTTGAAAGAAACTGGCATTTCAAAAAGATTCATAGAATTTAATTTTGAGATGATTTTTATTTGTATGGACTTACTTAATAATATTTCCTCGTAACATATAGAAAGGATCTGAAGAGTTTCGAATCATTCCGATCAGTCCTCGATTTAGTTTGATTTTTTTTACCGAAACTAGTATAAACCAGTGTATAATATATTATGATTTTGGCCCAAAACATGTACTTCTAAAAGTTTCATTGAATCCAATTTTTAGATGATTTTTTACATGGAATTCCGTCGTAAAATATAGAAAGAATATAAAAAGCTTTTTAGCATTTTGAACAGTCATCTATTTACCTTGATTTTTATAACGAAACTAGTATAAACTAGTGTATAATATATTATGATTTTTGGACCAAAAATTGTAATTCGAAAAGTTTCATAGAATCAAATTTTTAGCTGATTTTTTGCATGGACATTGGTCGTAAAATATAGAAAGCATATGAAAAGCTTTTTAGCATTTCGAACAGTCATCGATTTAATTTGATTTTTTGACCCCAACTAGTAAAAACTAGTTATACTATATTATGATTTTTTGAACAAAACTTACAGTTCGAAAAGTTTCATAGCATCTAATTTTTAGATGATTTTTTGAATGGACTTCCATCATAACCTTCCCTCTTAACACATAGAAAGGATCTGATTAGTTACATATCGTTTCGAACATTCGTCGATTTAATTTGATTTTTTGTCCGAAACTAATATCAACTTGTGTGGAGTACATTACAATTTTCTGAAAGAAACTGGCATTTCAAAAAATTTCATAGAATCTAATTTTTAGATTGTTTTTTTGCAAGGACATCCATCATAATCGTCCCTCTTAACACATAGAAAGGATCTGAAAAGTTTCATATCACTCCAAACATTCCTCGATTTAATTTGATTTTTTGTTCGAAATTAGTAAAAACTTTTGTAGAGTATATTATAATTTTTTGAAAGAAATTGGGATTTCAAAATGTTTCTTAGAATCTAATTTTGACATGATTTTTATTTGTATTGTGTTACCTAATAACATTTCATTGTAACATATAGAAAGGATCTGAAGAATTCCGAATCATTCCGAACAGTCCTCGATTTAGTTTGATTTTTTTTTACCGAAACTAGTATAAACTAGTGTATAATATATTATGATTTTGGCCCGAAACATGTAATTCTAAAAGTTTCAAGGAATCCAATTTTTAGATGATTTTTTGCATGGAATTTAGTCGTAAAATATAGAAAGGATACGAAAAGCTTTTTAGCGTTTCGAACAGTCATTTATTTACTTTGATTTTTATAACGACACTAGTATAAACTAGTGTATAATATATTATGATTTTTGGACCAAAAATTGTAATTCGAAAAGTTTCATAGAATCAAATTTTTAGATGATTTTTTGCATGGACATTCGTCGTAAAATTTAGAAAGTATATGAAAAGCTTTTTAGCATTTCAAACCGTCATCGATTTAATTGGATTTTTTGACCCCAACTAGTAAAAACTAGTTATAATAATTTTTTATTAACAAAACTTGCAGTTCGAAAAGTTTCATAGAATCTAATTTTTAGATGATTTTTTGAATGGACTTCCATCATAAACTTCCCTCTTAGCACATAGAAAGGATCTGATTAGTTTCATATCGTTTCGAACATTCGTCGATTTAATTTGATTTTTTGTCCGAAAATAGTATAAATTTGTCTAGAGTACATTACAATTTTCTTAAAGAAACTGGCATTTCAAAAATATTCATAGAATCTAATTTTTAGATTGTTTTTTGCATGGACATCCATCATAACCTTCCCTCTTTACAATTAGAAAGGGTCTGAAAAATTTCATATCATTCCAAACATTCCTTTATTTAATTTTATTTTTTGTTCGAAACTAGTAAAAACTTGTGTAGAGTATATTATAATTTTTTGAAAGAAACTGGCATTTCAAAAAGATTCATAGAATTTAATTTTGAGATGATTTTTATTTGTATGGACTTACCTAATAATATTTCCTCGTAACATATAGAAAGGATCTGAAGAGTTTCGAATCATTCCGATCAGTCCTCGATTTAGTTTGATTTTTTTTACCGAAACTAGTATAAACCAGTGTATAATATATTATGATTTTGGCCCAAAACATGTACTTCTAAAAGTTTCATTGAATCCAATTTTTAGATGATTTTTTACATGGAATTTCGTCGTAAAATATAGAAAGAATATAAAAAGCTTTTTAGCATTTTGAACAGTCATCTATTTACGTTGATTTTTATAACGAAACTAGTATAAACTAGTGTATAATATATTATGATTTTTGGACCAAAAATTGTAATTCGAAAAGTTTCATAGAATCAAATTTTTAGCTGATTTTTTGCATGGACATTGGTCGTAAAATATAGAAAGCATATGAAAAGCTTTTTAGCATTTCGAACAGTCATCGATTTAATTTGATTTTTTGACCCCAACTAGTAAAAACTAGTTATACTATATTATGATTTTTTGAACAAAACTTACAGTTCGAAAAGTTTCATAGAATCTAATTTTTAGATGATTTTTTGAATGCACTTCTATCATAACCTTCCCTCTTAACACATAGAAAGGATCTGATTAGTTACATATCGCTTCGAACATTCGTCGATTTAATTTGATTTTTTGTCCGAAACTAATATCAACTTGTGTGGAGTACATTACAATTTTCTGAAAGAAACTGGCATTTCAAAAAATTTCATAGAATCTAATTTTTAGATTGTTTTTTGCATGGACATCCATCATAATCGTCCCTCTTAACACATAGAAAGGATCTGAAAAGTTTCATATCACTCCAAACATTCCTCGATTTAATTTGATTTTTTGTTCGAAATTAGTAAAATTTTTGTATAGTATATTATAATTTTTTGAAAGAAACTGGTATTTCAAAATGTTTCATAGAATCTAATTTTGACATGATTTTTATTTGTATTGACTTACCTAATAACATTTCATTGTAACATATAGAAAGGATCTGAAGAATTCCGAATCATTCCGAACAGTCCTCGATTTAGTCTGATTTTTTTTTACCGAAACTAGTATAAACTAGTGTATAATATATTATGATTTTGGCCCGAAACATGTAATTCTAAAAGTTTCAATGAATCCAATTTTTAGATGATTTTTTGCATGGAATTCCGTCGTAAAATATAGAAAGGATACGAAAAGCTTTTTAGCGTTTCGAACAGTCATTTATTTACTTTGATTTTTATAACGACACTAGTATAAACTAGTGTATAATATATTATGATTTTTGAACCAAAAATTGTAATTCGAAAAGTTTCATAGAATCAAATTTTTAGATGATTTTTTGCATGGACATTCGTCGTAAAATTTAGAAAGTATAAGAAAAGCTTTTTAGCATTTCAAACCTTCATCGATTTAATTAGATTTTTTGACCCCAACTAGTAAAAACTAGTTATAATATTTTTTTATTAACAAAACTTGCAATTCGAAAAGTTTCATAGAATCTAATTTTTAGATGATTTTTTGAATGGACTTCCATCATAACCTTCCCTCTTAGCACATAGAAAGTATCTAATTAGTTTCATATCGTTTCGAACATTCGTCGATTTAATTTGATTTTTTGTCCGAAACTAGTATAAATTTGTGTAGAGTACATTACAATTTTCTTAAAGAAACTGGCATTTCAAAAATATTCATAGAATCTAATTTTTAGATTGTTTTTTGCATGGACATCCATCATAACCTTCCCTCTTTACAATTAGAAAGGATCTGAAAAATTTCATATCATTCCAAACATTCCTTTATTTAATTTTATTTTTTGTTCGAAACTAGTAAAAACTTGTGTAGAGTATATTATAATTTTTTGAATGAAACTGGCATTTCAAAAAGTTTCATAGAATCTAATTTTGAGATGATTTTTATTTGTATGGACTTACCTAATAACATTTCCTCGTAATATATAGAAAGGATCTGAAGAATTCCGAATCATTCCGAACAGTCCTCGATTTAGTTTGATTTTTTTACCGAAACTAGTATAAACTAGTTTATAATATATTATGATTTTGGCCCGAAACATGTAATTCTAAAAGTTTCATAGAATCCAATTTTGAGATAATTTTTTTGCATGGATTTCCGTCGTAAAATATATAAGGATATGAAAATATTTTTAGCATTTCCAACAGTCATCTATTTACTTTGATTTTTTTACGGAAACTGGTATAAAGTAGTGTATAATATATTATGAATTTTGGACCAAAAATTGTAATTCGAAGAGTTTCATAGAAATCAAATTTTTAGATGATTTTTTGCATGGACATTCGTCATAAAATATAGAAAGCGAATGAAAAGCTTTTTAACATTTCAAACAGTCATTGATTTAATTTGATTTTTTGACCCCAACTAGTATAAACTAGTGTATAATATATTATGATTTTTTTTTAAAAAACTTGCAGTTCGAAAAGTTTCATAGAATCTAATTTTTAGATGATTTTTTGAATGGACTTCCATCATAACCTTCCCTCTAAACACATAGAAAGGATCTGATTAGTTTCATATCGTTTTGAACATTCATCGATTTAATTTTATTTTTTGTCTGAAACTAGTATAAACTTGTGTAGAGTACATTACAATTTTCTGAAAGAAACTGGCATTTCAAAAAATTATATAGAATCTAATTTTTAGATTGTTTTTTGCTTGGACATCCATCATAACCTTCCCTCTTAACACATAGAAAGGATGTGAAAAGTTTCGTATCACTCCAAACATTCCTCGATTTAATTTGATTTTTTGCTCGAAACTAGTAAAAACTTGTGTAGAGTTTATTATAAATTTTTGAAAGAAACTGACATTTCAAAATGCTTCATAGAATATAATTTTGAGATGATTTTTATTTGTATGGACTTACCTAATAACTTTTCCTCGTAACATATAGAAAGGATCTGAAGAGTTTCGAATCATTCCGAACAGTCCTCGATTTAGTTTGATTTTTTGCCCGAAACTAGTATAAACCAGTGTATAATATATTATGATTTTGGCCCGAAACATGTAAATCTAAGAGTTTCATAGAATCCAATTTTTAGATAATTTTTGCATGGACTTCCGTCGTAAAATATAGAAAGGTTATGAAAAGATTTTTAGCGTTTCGAACAGTCCTCGATATAATTTGATTTTTTAACGAAACTAGTATAACCTAGTGTATAATATATTATGATTTTTGGACTAAAAATTGTAATTCGAAAAGTTTCATAGAATCAAATTTTTAGATGATTTTTTGCATGGACATCCGTTGTAAAATAAAGAAAGCATATGAAAAGCTTTTTAGCATTTCGAACAGTCATCGATTTAATTTGATTTTTTGACCCCAACTAGTAAAAACTAGTTATAATATATTATGATTTTTCGAACAAAACTTGAAGTTCGAAAAGTTTCATTGAATCTAATTTTTAGATGATTTTTTTGAATGGACTTCCATCATAACCTTCCCTCTTAACACATTGAAAGGATCTGATTAGTTTCATATCGTTTCGAACATTCGTCGATTTAATTTGATATTTTGTCTGAAACTAGTATAAACTTGTGTAGAGTACATTACAATTTTCTTAAAGAAACTGGCATTTCAAAAAAATTCTTTGAATCTAATTTTTAGATTGTTTTTTGCATGGACATCCATCATAACCTTCCCTCTTAATAATTAGAAAGGATCTGAAAAGTTTCATATCGTTACAAACATTCCTCTATTTAATTTGATTTTTTGTTCTAAACTAGTAAAAACTTGTGTAGAGTATATTATAATTTTTTGAATGAAACTGGCATTTCAAAAAGTTTCATAGATAATAATTTTGAGATGATTTTTATTTGTATGGACTTACCTAATAAGATTTCCTCGTAACATATAGAAAGGATCTGAAGAATTCCGAATCATTCCGAACAGTCCTTGATTTAGTTTGATTTTTTTACCGAAACTAGTATAAACTATCTTATAATATATTATGATTTTGGCCCGAAACATGTAATTCTAAAAGTTTCATAGAATCCAATTTTTAGATGATTTTTTGCATGGATTTCCGTCGTAAAATATATAAGGTTATAAAAATCTTTTTAGCATTTTGAACAGTCATCTATTTACTTTGATTTTTTTACCGAAACTAGTATAAACTAGTGTATAATATATGATGATATTTGGACCAAAAATTGTAATTCGAAAAGTTTTATAGAAATCAAATTTTTAGATGATTTTTTGCATGGAAATTCATCATAAAATATAGAAAGCGAATGAAAAGCTTTTTAGCATTTCAAACAGTCATCGATTTAATTTGATATTTTGACCCCAACTAGTATAAACTAGTGTATAATATATTATGATTTTTTAAACAAAACTTGCAGTTCGAAAAGTTTCATAGAATCTAATTTTTAGATGATTTTTTGAATGGACTTCCATCATAACCTTCCCTCTAAACACATAGAAAGGATCTGATTAGTTTCATATCATTTCGAACATTCGTCGATTTAATTTGATTTTTTGTCTGAACTAGTATAAACTTGTGTAGAGTACATTACAATTTTCTGAAAGAAACTGGCATTTCAAAAAATTTCATAGAATCTAATTTTTAGATTGTTTTTTGCTTTGACATCCATTATAACCTTCCCTCTTAACATATAGAAAGGATGTGAAAAGTTTCATATCACTCCAAACATTCCTCGATTTAATTTGATTTTTTGCTCTAAACTAGTAAAAACTTGTGTAGAGTATATTATAAATTTTTGAAAGAAACTGGCATTTCAAAAGGCTTCATAGAATATAATTATGAGATGATTTTTATTTGTATGGACTTACCTAATAACTTTTCCTCGTAACATATAGAAAGGATCTGAAGAGTTTCGAATCATTCCGAGCAGTCCTTGATTTAGTTTGATTTTTTGCCCGAAACTAGTATAAACCAGTGTATAATATATTATGATATTGGCCCGAAACATGTAATTCTTAAAGTTTCATAGAATCCAATTTTTAGATAATTTTTTGCATGGACTTCCGTCGTAAAATATAGAAAGGTTATGAAAAGATTTTTAGCGTTTCGAACAGTCCTCGATATAATTTGATTTTTTTAACAAAACTAGTATAAACTAGTGTATAATATATTATGATTTTTGGACCAAAAATTGTAATTCGAAAAGTTTCATAGAATCAAATTTTTAGATGATTTTTGCATGGACATCCATCGTAAAATATAGAAAGCATATGAAAAGCTTTATAGCATTTCGAACAGTCATCGTTTTAATTTGATTTTTTGACCCCAACTAGTAAAAACTAGTTATAATATATTATGATTTTTTGAACAAAACTTGATGTTCGAAAAGTTTCATTGAATCTAATTTTTAGATGATTTTTTTGAATGGACTTCCATCATAACATTCCCTATTAACAAATAGAAAGGATCTGATTAGTTTCATATCGTTTTGAACATTCGTCGATTTAATTTGATTTTTTGTCTGAAACGAGTATAAACTTGTGTAGAGTACATTACAATTTTCTTAAAGAAACTGGCATTTTAAAAAATTACATAGAATCTAATTTTTAGATTGTTTTTTGCATGGACATCCATCATAAACTTCCCTCTTAACAATTAGAAAGGATCTGAAAAGTTTCATATCATTACAAACATTCCTCGATTTAATTTGATTTTTTGCTCGACACTAGTAAAATCCTGTGTAGAGTATATTATAATTTTTTGAAAGAAACTGGCATTTGAAAAAGTTTCATAGAATCTAATTTTGAGATGATTTTTATTTGTATGGACTTACCTAATAACATTTCCTCATAACATATAGAAAGGATCTGAAGAGTTTCGAATCATTCCGAACAGTCCTCGATTTAGTTTGATTTTCTTACCGAAACTAGTATAAACTAGTGTATAATATATTATGATTTTGGCCCGAAACATGTAATTTTAAAAGTTTCATAGAATCCAATTTTTAGATTATTTTTTACATGGATTTCCATCTTAAAATATTGAAAGGATCTGAAAAGCTTTTTAGCATTTCAAACAGTCATCGATTTAATTTGATTTTTTGACCCCAACTAGTATAAACTAGTGTATAATATATTATGATTTTTTAAACAAAACTCGTAGTTCGAAAAGTTTCATAGAATCTAATTTTTAGATGATTTTTTGAATGGACTACCATTTAACCTTCCCTCTAAACACATAGAAGGGATCTGATAGTTTCATATCGTTTCAAACATTCGTCGATTTAATTTGAATTTTTTGTCTGAAACTAGTATAAACTTGTGTATAGTACATTACAATTTTCTGAAAGAAACTGGCATTTCAAAAAATTTCATAGAATCTAATTTTAAGATTGTTTTTTGCATGGACATCAATCATAACCTTCCCTCTTAACACATAGATAGGATCTGGAAAATTTCATATCACTCCAAACATTCCTCGATTTAATTTGATTTTTTGCTCGAAACTAGTAAAAACTTGTGTAGAGTATATTATAATTTTTTGAAAGAAACCAGCATTTCAAAATGCTTCATAGAATCTAATTTAGAGATGATTTTTATTTGTATGGAGTTACCTAATAACTTTTCCTCGTAACATATAGAAAGGATCTGAAGAGTTTCGAATCATTACGAACAGTCCTCGACTTAGTTTGATATTTTGCCCGAAACTAGTATAAACCAGTGTATAATATATTATGATTTTGGCCCGAAACATATAATTCTAAAAGTTTCATAGAATCCAATTTTAAGATGATTTTTTGCATGGACTTCCTTCGTAAAATATAGAAAGGTTATGAAAAGATTTTTAGCATTTCGAACAGTAAACTATTTAATTTTATTTTCTTAAAGAAACTTGTATAAACTAGCATATAATATATTAAGATTTTTGGACCAAAAATTGTAATTCGAAATGTTTCATAGAATCGAATTTTTAGATGATTTTTTGCATGGACATCAGTCGTAAAATATAGAAAGCATATGAAAAGCTGTTTAGCATTTCGAACAGTCATCGATTTAATTTGATTTTTTTACCCCAACTAGTAAAAACTAGTTATAATATATTATGATTTTTTGAACAAAACTTGAAGTTCGAAAAGTTTCAGAGAATCTAATTTTAAGATGAATTTTTTAATGGACTTCCATCATAACCTTCCCTCTTAACACATAGAAAGGATCTGATTAGTTTCATATCGTTTCGAACATTCGTCGATTTTATTTGATTTTTTGTCCGAAACTAGTATAAACTTGTGTATAGTACATTACAATTTTCTTAAAGAAACTGGAATTTTAAAAAAATTCATAGAATCTAATTTTTAGATTGTCTTTTGCATGGACATCCATCATAAACTTCCCTCTTAACAATTAGAAAGGATCTGAAAAGTTTCATATCATTACAAACATTCTTCTTTTTAATTTGATTTTTTGTTCGAAATTAGTAAAAACCTGTGTAGAGTATATTATAATTTTTTGAAAGAAACTGGCATTTCAAAAAGTTTCATAGAATCTAATTTTGAGATGATTTTTATTTGTGTGGACTTACCTAATAACATTTCCTCGTAACATATAGAAAGGATCTGAAGAATTCCGAATCATTCCGCAAAGACCTCGATTTAGTTTGATTTTTTTACCGAAACTAGTATAAACTAGTGTATAATATATTATGATATTGGCCCGAAAAATGTAATTCTAAAAGTTTCATAGAATCCAATTTTTAGATTATTTTTTACATGGATTTCCGTTGTAAAATATAGAAAGGATCTGAAAAGCTTTTTAGCATTTCAAACAGTCATCGATTTAATTTGATTTTTTGACCCCAACTAGTATAAACTAGTGTATAATATATTATGATTTTTTAAACAAAACTTGTAGTTCGAAAAGTTTCATAGAATCTAATTTTTAGATGATTTATTGAATGGACTTCCATCATAACCTTCCCTCTAAACACATAGAAATGATCTGATTAGTTTCATATCGTTTCGAACATTCGTCGATTTAATTTGAATTTTTTGTCTGAAACTAGTATAAACATGTGTATAGTACATTACAATTTTCTGAAAGAAACTGGCATTTCAAAAAATTTCATGGAATCTAATTTTTATATTATTTTTTGCATGGACATCAATAATAACCTTCCCTCTTAACACATTGATAGGATCTGAAAAGTTTCATATCACTCCAAACATTCCTCGATTTAATTTGATTTTTTGCTCGAAACTAGTAAAAACTTGTGTAGAGTATATTATAATTTTTTGAAAGAAACCGGCATTTCAAAATGCTTCATAGAATCTAATTTATAGATGATTTTTATTTGTATGGACTTACCTAATAACTTTTCCTCGTAACATATAGAAAGGATCTGAAGAGTTTCGAATCATTATGAACAGTCCTCGATTTAGTTTGATTTTTTGCCCGAAACTACTATAAACCAGTGTATAATATATTATGATTTTGGCCTGAAACATGTAATTCTAAAAGTTTCATAGAATCCAATTTTAAGATAATTTTTTGCATGGACTTCCTTCGTAAAATATAGAAAGGTTATGAAAAGATTTTTAGCATTTCGAACTGTCAACTATTTAATTTTATTTTTTAAAAGAAACTAGTATAAACTAGTATATAAAATATTATGATTTTTGGACCAAAAATTGTAATTCGAAAAGTTTCATAGAATCGAATTTTTAGGTGATTTTTTTGCAGGGACATCAGTCGTAAAATATAGAAAGTATATGAAAAGCTTTTTAGCATTTCGAACAGTCATCGATTTAATTTGATTTTTTGACCCCAACTAGTAAAAACAAGTTATAATATATTATGATTTTTTGAACAAATCTTGAAGTTCGAAAAGTTTCAGAGAATCTAATTTTTAGATGATTTTTTGAATGGACTTCCATCATAACCTTCCCTCTTAACACATAAAAATGATCTTATTAGTTTCATATTGTTTCGAACAATCATCGATTTTATTTGATTTTTTGTCCGAAACTAGTATAAACTTGTGTAGAGTACATTACAATTTTCTTAAAGAAACTGGCATTTAAAAAAAATTCATAGAATCTAATTTTTAGATTGTCTTTTGCATGGACATCCATTATAAACTTCCCTCTTAACAATTAGAAAGGATCTGAAAAGTTTCATATCATTACAAACATTCTTCTTTTTAATTTGATTTTTTGTACGAAATTAGTAAAAACCTGTGTAGAGTATATTATAATTTTTTGAAAGAAATTGGCATTTCAAAAAGTTTCAGAGAATCTAATTTTGAGATGATTTTTATTTGTGTGGACTTACCTAATAACATTTCATCGTAACATATAGAAAGGATCTGAAGAATTCCGAATCATTCCGCAAAGTCCTCGATTTAGTTTGATTTTTTTACCGAAACTAGTATAAACTAGTGTATAATATATCATGATTTTCGCCCGAAACATGTAATTCTAGAAGTTTCATAGAATCCAATTTTTAGATTATTTTTTACATGGATGTCCGTCGTAAAATATAGAAAGGATCTGAAAAGCTTTTTAGCATTTCAAACAGTCATCGATTTAATTTGATGTTTTGACCCCAACTAGTATAAACTAGTGTATAATATATTATGATTTTTTAAACAAAACTTGTAGTTCGAAAAGTTTCATAGAATCTAATTTTTAGATGATTTTTTGAATGGACTTCCATCATAACCTTCCCTCTAAACACATAGAAAGGATCTAATTTGTTTCATATCGTTTCGAACATTCGTCGATTTAATTTGAATATTTTGTCTGAAACTAGTATAAACTTGTGTATAGTACATTACAATTTTCTAAAAGAAACTGGCATTTCAAAAAATTTCATTGAATCTAATTTTTAGATTTTTTTTGTATGGACATCAATCATAACCTTCCCTCATAACACATAGATAGGATCTGAAAAGTTTCATATCACTCCAAACATTCCTCGATTTAATTTGATTTTTTGCTCGAAACTAGTAAAAACTTGTGTAGAGTATATTATAATTTTTTGAAAGAAACCGGCATTTCAAAATGCTTCATAGAATCAAATTTAGAGATGATTTTTATTTGTATGGACTTACCTAATAACTTTTCCTTGTAACATATAGAAAGGATCTGAAGAGTTTCGAATCATTCTGAACAATCCTCGATTTAGTTTGATTTTTTGCCCGAAACTAGTATAAACCAGTGTATAATATATTATAATTTTGGCCCGAAACATGTAATTCTAAAAGTTTCATAGAATCCAAATATTAGATGATTTTTTGCATGGACTTCCTTCGTAAAATATAGAAAGGTTATGAAAATATTTTTAGCATTTCGAACAATCAACTATTTAATTTTATTTTTTTAAAGAAACTAGTATAAACTAGTATATAATATATTATGATTTTTGGACCAAAAATTGTAATTCGAAATATTTCATAGAATCGAATTTTTAGATGATATTTTGCATGGACATCAGTCGTAAAATATAGAAAGCATATGAAAAGCTTTTTTAGCATTTCAAACATTCATGATTTAATTTGATTTTTTAACCCCAACTAGTAAAAACTAGTTATAATATATTATAATTTTTTGAACAAAACTTGAAGTTCGAAAAGTTTCATAGAATCTAATTTTTAGATGATTTTTTGAATGGACTTCCATCATAACCTTCCCTCTTAACACATAGAAAGGATCTGATTAGTTTCATATCGTTTCGAACATTCGTCGATTTAATTTGATTTTTTGTCCGAAACTATTATAAACTTGTGTAGAGTACATTACAATTTTCTTAAAGAAACTGGCATTTCAAAAAAATTCAATGAATCTAATTTTTAGATTGTTTTTTGCATGGACATACATCATAACCTACCCTCTTAACAATTAGAAAGGATCTGAAAAGTTTCATATCAATACAAACATTCCTCTTTTTAATTTGATTTTTTGTTCGAAATTAGTAAAAACCTGTGTAGAGTATATTATAATTTTTTGAAAGAAACTGGCATTTCAAAAAGTTTCATAGAATCTAATTTTGAGATGATTTTTATTTGTGTGGACTTACCTAATATTATTTCCTCGTAACATATAGAAAGGATCTGAAGAATTCCGAATCATTCCGAACAGTCCTCGATTTAGTTTGATTTTTTTACCGAAACTAGTATAAACTAGTGTATAATATATTATGATTTTGGCCCGAAACATGTAATTCTAGAAGTTTCATAGAATCCAATTTTTAGATTATTTTTTACATGGATTTTCGTCGTAAAATATAGAAAGGATCTGAAAAGCTTTTTAGCATTTCAAACAGTCATCGATTTAATTTGATTTTTTGACCCCAACTAGTTTAAACTAGTGTATAATATATTATGATTTTTTAAACAAAACTTGTAGTTCGAAAAGTTTCATAGAATCTAATTTTTAGATGATTTTTCGAAATGACTTCCATCATAACCTTCCCTCTAAACACATAGAAAGGATCTGATTAGTTTCATATCGTTTCGAACATTCGTCGATTTAATTTGAATTTTTTGTCTGAAACTAGTATAAACTTGTGTATAGTACATTACAATTTTCTGAAAGAAACTGGCATTTCAAAAAATTTCATTGAATCTAATTTTTAGATTGTTTTTTGCATGGAGATCAATCATAACCTTCCCTCTTAACACATAGATAGGATCTGAAAAGTTTCATATCACTCCAAACATTCCTCGATTTGATTTGATTTTTTGCTCGAAACTAGTAAAAACTTATGTAGAGTATATTATAATTTTTTGAAAGAAACCAGCATTTCAAAATGCTTCATAGAATCTAATTTAGAGATGATTTTTATTTGGATGGACTTACCTAATAACTTTTCGTCGTAACATATAGAAAGGATCTGAAGAGTTTCGAATCATTCCGAACAATCCTCGATTTAGTTTGATTTTTTGCCTGAAACTAGTATAAACCAGTGTATAATATATTAGAATTTTGGACCGAAACATGTAATTCTAAAAGTTTTATAGTATTCAATTTTTAGATGATTTTTTGCATGGACTTCCGTCGTAAAATATAGAAAGGTTATGAAAATATTTTTAGCGTTTCGAATAGTCCTCGATATAATTTGATTTTTTTAACGAAACTAGTATAAACTAGTTATAATATAATATGATTTTTTGAACAAAACTTGAAGTTCGAAAAGTTTCATAGAATCTAATTTTTAGATGATTTTTGAATGGACTTCCATCATAACCTTCCCTCTTAACACATAGAAAGGATCTGATTAGTTTCATATCGTTTCGAACATTCGTCGATTTAATTTGATTTTTTGTCCGAAACTAGTATAAACTGGTATTTCAAAAAAATTCATAGAATCTAATTTTTAGATTGTTTTTTGCATGGACATCCATCATAACCTTCCCTCTTAACAATTAGAAAGGATCTAAAAGGTTTCATATCATTTCAAACATTTCTCTATTTAATTTGATTTTTTTTTCGAAACTAGTAAAAACTTGTGTAGAGTATATTATAATTTTTTGAAAGAAACTGGCATTTGAAAATATTTCGTAGAATCTAATTTTGAGTTGATTTTTATTTGTATGGACTTACATAATAACTTTTCCTCGTAACATACATAAATGATCTGAAGAGTTTCGAATCATTCTGAACTGTCCTCGATTTAGTTTGATTTTTTGCCTGAAACTAGTATAAACCAGTGTATAATATATTATGATTTTGGCCCGAAACATGTAATTCTAACAGTTTCATAAAATCCAATTTTTAGATGATTTTTTGCATGGACTACCGTCGTAAAATATAGAAAGGATATTAAAAGCTTTTTAGCGTTTCGAACAGTCATGTATTTACTTTGGTTTTTTTAATGAACCTAGTATAAACTAGTGTATAATATATTATGATTTTTAGACCAAAAATTGTAATTCAAAAGTTTCATAGAATCAAATTTTTAGATGATTTTTTGCATGGACATTCGTCGTAAAATATAGAAAGCATATGAAAGGCTTTTTAGCATTTCGAACAGTCATCTATTTACTTTGGTTTTTTTCCCGAAACTAGTATAAACTAGTGTATAATATACTATGATTTGTTAGATGATTTTTTGCATGGACATTCATCATAAAATATAGAAAGCATATGAAAAGCTTTTTAGCATTTCAAACATTCATCGATTTAATTTGATTTTTTGACCCCAACTAGTATAAACTAGTGTATAATATATTATGATTTTTTAAACAAAACTTGCAGTTCGAAAAGTTTCATAGAATCTAATTTTTAGATGATTTTTTGAATGGACTTCCATCATAACCTTCCCTCTAAACACATAGAAAGGATCTGATTAGTTTCATATCATTTCGAACATTCGTCGATTTAATTTGATTTTTTGTCTGAACTAGTATAAACTTGTGTAGAGTACATTACAATTTTCTGAAAGAAACTGGCATTTCAAAAAATTTCATAGAATCTAATTTTTAGATTGTTTTTTGCTTTGACATCCATTATAACCTTCCCTCTTAACATATAGAAAGGATGTGAAAAGTTTCATATCACTCCAAACATTCCTCGATTTAATTTGATTTTTTGCTCTAAACTAGTAAAAACTTGTGTAGAGTATATTATAAATTTTTGAAAGAAACTGGCATTTCAAAAGGCTTCATAGAATATAATTATGAGATGATTTTTATTTGTATGGACTTACCTAATAACTTTTCCTCGTAACATATAGAAAGGATCTGAAGAGTTTCGAATCATTCCGAGCAGTCCTTGATTTAGTTTGATTTTTTGCCCGAAACTAATATAAACCAGTGTATAATATATTATGATATTGGCCCGAAACATGTAATTCTTAAAGTTTCATAGAATCCAATTTTTAGATAATTTTTTGCATGGACTTCCGTCGTAAAATATAGAAAGGTTATGAAAAGATTTTTAGCGTTTCGAACAGTCCTCGATATAATTTGATTTTTTTAACAAAACTAGTATAAACTAGTGTATAATATATTATGATTTTTGGACCAAAAATTGTAATTCGAAAAGTTTCATAGAATCAAATTTTTAGATGATTTTTGCATGGACATCCATCGTAAAATATAGAAAGCATATGAAAAGCTTTATAGCATTTCGAACAGTCATCGTTTTAATTTGATTTTTTGACCCCAACTAGTAAAAACTAGTTATAATATATTATGATTTTTTGAACAAAACTTGATGTTCGAAAAGTTTCATTGAATCTAATTTTTAGATGATTTTTTTGAATGGACTTCCATCATAACCTTCCCTATTAACAAATAGAAAGGATCTGATTAGTTTCATATCGTTTTGAACATTCGTCGATTTAATTTGATTTTTTGTCCGAAACGAGTATAAACTTGTGTAGAGTACATTACAATTTTCTTAAAGAAACTGGCATTTTAAAAAATTACATAGAATCTAATTTTTAGATTGTTTTTTGCATGGACATCCATCATAAACTTCCCTCTTAACAATTAGAAAGGATCTGAAAAGTTTCATATCATTACAAACATTCCTCGATTTAATTTGATTTTTTGCTCGACACTAGTAAAATCCTGTGTAGAGTATATTATAATTTTTTGAAAGAAACTGGCATTTGAAAAAGTTTCATAGAATCTAATTTTGAGATGATTTTTATTTGTATGGACTTACCTAATAACATTTCCTCATAACATATAGAAAGGATCTGAAGAGTTTCGAATCATTCCGAACAGTCCTCGATTTAGTTTGATTTTCTTACCGAAACTAGTATAAACTAGTGTATAATATATTATGATTTTGGCCCGAAACATGTAATTTTAAAAGTTTCATAGAATCCAATTTTTAGATTATTTTTTACATGGATTTCCATCTTAAAATATTGAAAGGATCTGAAAAGCTTTTTAGCATTTCAAACAGTCATCGATTTAATTTGATTTTTTGACCCCAACTAGTATAAACTAGTGTATAATATATTATGATTTTTTAAACAAAACTCGTAGTTCGAAAAGTTTCATAGAATCTAATTTTTAGATGATTTTTTGAATGGACTACCATTTAACCTTCCCTCTAAACACATAGAAGGGATCTGATAGTTTCATATCGTTTCAAACATTCGTCGATTTAATTTGAATTTTTTGTCTGAAACTAGTATAAACTTGTGTATAATACATTACAATTTTCTGAAAGAAACTGGCATTTCAAAAAATTTCATAGAATCTAATTTTAAGATTGTTTTTTGCATGGACATCAATCATAACCTTCCCTCTTAACACATAGATAGGATCTGGAAAATTTCATATCACTCCAAACATTCCTCGATTTAATTTGATTTTTTGCTCGAAACTAGTAAAAACTTGTGTAGAGTATATTATAATTTTTTGAAAGAAACCAGCATTTCAAAATGCTTCATAGAATCTAATTTAGAGATGATTTTTATTTGTATGGAGTTACCTAATAACTTTTCCTCGTAACATATAGAAAGGATCTGAAGAGTTTCGAATCATTACGAACAGTCCTCGACTTAGTTTGATATTTTGCCCGAAACTAGTATAAACCAGTGTATAATATATTATGATTTTGGCCCGAAACATATAATTCTAAAAGTTTCATAGAATCCAATTTTAAGATGATTTTTTGCATGGACTTCCTTCGTAAAATATAGAAAGGTTATGAAAAGATTTTTAGCATTTCGAACAGTAAACTATTTAATTTTATTTTCTTAAAGAAACTTGTATAAACTAGCATATAATATATTAAGATTTTTGGACCAAAAATTGTAATTCGAAAAGTTTCATAGAATCGAATTTTTAGATGATTTTTTGCATGGACATCAGTCGTAAAATATAGAAAGCATATGAAAAGCTGTTTAGCATTTCGAACAGTCATCGATTTAATTTGATTTTTTTACCCCAACTAGTAAAAACTAGTTATAATATATTATGATTTTTTGAACAAAACTTGAAGTTCGAAAAGTTTCAGAGAATCTAATTTTAAGATGAATTTTTTAATGGACTTCCATCATAACCTTCCCTCTTAACACATAGAAAGGATCTGATTAGTTTCATATCGTTTCGAACATTCGTCGATTTTATTTGATTTTTTGTCCGAAACTAGTATAAACTTGTGTATAGTACATTACAATTTTCTTAAAGAAACTGGAATTTTAAAAAAATTCATAGAATCTAATTTTTAGATTGTCTTTTGCATGGACATCCATCATAAACTTCCCTCTTAACAATTAGAAAGGATCTGAAAAGTTTCATATCATTACAAACATTCTTCTTTTTAATTTGATTTTTTGTTCGAAATTAGTAAAAACCTGTGTAGAGTATATTATAATTTTTTGAAAGAAACTGGCATTTCAAAAAGTTTCATAGAATCTAATTTTGAGATGATTTTTATTTGTGTGGACTTACCTAATAACATTTCCTCGTAACATATAGAAAGGATCTGAAGAATTCCGAATCATTCCGCAAAGACCTCGATTTAGTTTGATTTTTTTACCGAAACTAGTATAAACTAGTGTATAATATATTATGATATTGGCCCGAAAAATGTAATTCTAAAAGTTTCATAGAATCCAATTTTTAGATTATTTTTTACATGGATTTCCGTTGTAAAATATAGAAAGGATCTGAAAAGCTTTTTAGCATTTCAAACAGTCATCGATTTAATTTGATTTTTTGACCCCAACTAGTATAAACTAGTGTATAATATATTATGATTTTTTAAACAAAACTTGTAGTTCGAAAAGTTTCATAGAATCTAATTTTTAGATGATTTTTTGAATGGACTTCCATCATAACCTTCCCTCTAAACACATAGAAATGATCTGATTAGTTTCATATCGTTTCGAACATTCGTCGATTTAATTTGAATTTTTTGTCTGAAACTAGTATAAACATGTGTATAGTACATTACAATTTTCTGAAAGAAACTGGCATTTCAAAAAATTTCATGGAATCTAATTTTTATATTATTTTTTGCATGGACATCAATAATAACCTTCCCTCTTAACACATTGATAGGATCTGAAAAGTTTCATATCACTCCAAACATTCCTCGATTTAATTTGATTTTTTGCTCGAAACTAGTAAAAACTTGTGTAGAGTATATTATAATTTTTTGAAAGAAACCGGCATTTCAAAATGCTTCATAGAATCTAATTTAGAGATGATTTTTATTTGTATGGACTTACCTAATAACTTTTCCTCGTAACATATAGAAAGGATCTGAAGAGTTTCGAATCATTATGAACAGTCCTCGATTTAGTTTAATTTTTTGCCCGAAACTACTATAAACCAGTGTATAATATATTATGATTTTGGCCTGAAACATGTAATTCTAAAAGTTTCATAGAATCCAATTTTAAGATAATTTTTTGCATGGACTTCCTTCGTAAAATATAGAAAGGTTATGAAAAGATTTTTAGCATTTCGAACTGTCAACTATTTAATTTTATTTTTTAAAAGAAACTAGTATAAACTAGTATATAAAATATTATGATTTTTGGACCAAAAATTGTAATTCGAAAAGTTTCATAGAATCGAATTTTTAGGTGATTTTTTTGCAGGGACATCAGTCGTAAAATATAGAAAGTATATGAAAAGCTTTTTAGCATTTCGAACAGTCATCGATTTAATTTGATTTTTTGACCCCAACTAGTAAAAACAAGTTATAATATATTATGATTTTTTGAACAAATCTTGAAGTTCGAAAAGTTTCAGAGAATCTAATTTTTAGATGATTTTTTGAATGGACTTCCATCATAACCTTCCCTCTTAACACATAAAAATGATCTTATTAGTTTCATATTGTTTCGAACAATCATCGATTTTATTTGATTTTTTGTCCGAAACTAGTATAAACTTGTGTAGAGTACATTACAATTTTCTTAAAGAAACTGGCATTTAAAAAAAATTCATAGAATCTAATTTTTAGATTGTCTTTTGCATGGACATCCATTATAAACTTCCCTCTTAACAATTAGAAAGGATCTGAAAAGTTTCATATCATTACAAACATTCTTCTTTTTAATTTGATTTTTTGTACGAAATTAGTAAAAACCTGTGTAGAGTATATTATAATTTTTTGAAAGAAATTGGCATTTCAAAAAGTTTCATAGAATCTAATTTTGAGATGATTTTTATTTGTGTGGACTTACCTAATAACATTTCATCGTAACATATAGAAAGGATCTGAAGAATTCCGAATCATTCCGCAAAGTCCTCGATTTAGTTTGATTTTTTTACCGAAACTAGTATAAACTAGTGTATAATATATCATGATTTTGGCCCGAAACATGTAATTCTAGAAGTTTCATAGAATCCAATTTTTAGATTATTTTTTACATGGATGTCCGTCGTAAAATATAGAAAGGATCTGAAAAGCTTTTTAGCATTTCAAACAGTCATCGATTTAATTTGATGTTTTGACCCCAACTAGTATAAACTAGTGTATAATATATTATGATTTTTTAAACAAAACTTGTAGTTCGAAAAGTTTCATAGAATCTAATTTTTAGATGATTTTTTGAATGGACTTCCATCATAACCTTCCCTCTAAACACATAGAAAGGATCTAATTTGTTTCATATCGTTTCGAACATTCGTCGATTTAATTTGAATTTTTTGTCTGAAACTAGTATAAACTTGTGTATAGTACATTACAATTTTCTAAAAGAAACTGGCATTTCAAAAAATTTCATTGAATCTAATTTTTAGATTTTTTTTGTATGGACATCAATCATAACCTTCCCTCATAACACATAGATAGGATCTGAAAAGTTTCATATCACTCCAAACATTCCTCGATTTAATTTGATTTTTTGCTCGAAACTAGTAAAAACTTGTGTAGAGTATATTATAATTTTTTGAAAGAAACCGGCATTTCAAAATGCTTCATAGAATCAAATTTAGAGATGATTTTTATTTGTATGGACTTACCTAATAACTTTTCCTTGTAACATATAGAAAGGATCTGAAGAGTTTCGAATCATTCTGAACAATCCTCGATTTAGTTTGATTTTTTGCCCGAAACTAGTATAAACCAGTGTATAATATATTATAATTTTGGCCCGAAACATGTAATTCTAAAAGTTTCATAGAATCCAAATATTAGATGATTTTTTGCATGGACTTCCTTCGTAAAATATAGAAAGGTTATGAAAATATTTTTAGCATTTCGAACAATCAACTATTTAATTTTATTTTTTTAAAGAAACTAGTATAAACTAGTATATAATATATTATGATTTTTGGACCAAAAATTGTAATTCGAAATATTTCATAGAATCGAATTTTTAGATGATATTTTGCATGGACATCAGTCGTAAAATATAGAAAGCATATGAAAAGCTTTTTTAGCATTTCAAACATTCATGATTTAATTTGATTTTTTGACCCCAACTAGTAAAAACTAGTTATAATATATTATAATTTTTTGAACAAAACTTGAAGTTCGAAAAGTTTCATAGAATCTAATTTTTAGATGATTTTTTGAATGGACTTCCATCATAACCTTCCCTCTTAACACATAGAAAGGATCTGATTAGTTTCATATCGTTTCGAACATTCGTCGATTTAATTTGATTTTTTGTCCGAAACTATTATAAACTTGTGTAGAGTACATTACAATTTTCTTAAAGAAACTGGCATTTCAAAAAAATTCAATGAATCTAATTTTTAGATTGTTTTTTGCATGGACATACATCATAACCTACCCTCTTAACAATTAGAAAGGATCTGAAAAGTTTCATATCAATACAAACATTCCTCTTTTTAATTTGATTTTTTGTTCGAAATTAGTAAAAACCTGTGTAGAGTATATTATAATTTTTTGAAAGAAACTGGCATTTCAAAAAGTTTCATAGAATCTAATTTTGAGATGATTTTTATTTGTGTGGACTTACCTAATATTATTTCCTCGTAACATATAGAAAGGATCTGAAGAATTCCGAATCATTCCGAACAGTCCTCGATTTAGTTTGATTTTTTTACCGAAACTAGTATACACTAGTGTATAATATATTATGATTTTGGCCCGAAACATGTAATTCTAGAAGTTTCATAGAATCCAATTTTTAGATTATTTTTTACATGGATTTTCGTCGTAAAATATAGAAAGGATCTGAAAAGCTTTTTAGCATTTCAAACAGTCATCGATTTAATTTGATTTTTTGACCCCAACTAGTTTAAACTAGTGTATAATATATTATGATTTTTTAAACAAAACTTGTAGTTCGAAAAGTTTCATAGAATCTAATTTTTAGATGATTTTTCGAAATGACTTCCATCATAACCTTCCCTCTAAACACATAGAAAGGATCTGATTAATTTCATATCGTTTCGAACATTCGTCGATTTAATTTGAATTTTTTGTCTGAAACTAGTATAAACTTGTGTATAGTACATTACAATTTTCTGAAAGAAACTGGCATTTCAAAAAATTTCATTGAATCTAATTTTTAGATTGTTTTTTGCATGGAGATCAATCATAACCTTCCCTCTTAACACATAGATAGGATCTGAAAAGTTTCATATCACTCCAAACATTCCTCGATTTGATTTGATTTTTTGCTCGAAACTAGTAAAAACTTATGTAGAGTATATTATAATTTTTTGAAAGAAACCAGCATTTCAAAATGCTTCATAGAATCTAATTTAGAGATGATTTTTATTTGGATGGACTTACCTAATAACTTTTCGTCGTAACATATAGAAAGGATCTGAAGAGTTTCGAATCATTCCGAACAATCCTCGATTTAGTTTGATTTTTTGCCTGAAACTAGTATAAACCAGTGTATAATATATTAGAATTTTGGACCGAAACATGTAATTCTAAAAGTTTTATAGTATTCAATTTTTAGATGATTTTTTGCATGGACTTCCGTCGTAAAATATAGAAAGGTTATGAAAATATTTTTAGCGTTTCGAATAGTCCTCGATATAATTTGATTTTTTTAACGAAACTAGTATAAACTAGTTATAATATAATATGATTTTTTGAACAAAACTTGAAGTTCGAAAAGTTTCATAGAATCTAATTTTTAGATGATTTTTGAATGGACTTCCATCATAACCTTCCCTCTTAACACATAGAAAGGATCTGATTAGTTTCATATCGTTTCGAACATTCGTCGATTTAATTTGATTTTTTGTCCGAAACTAGTATAAACTGGTATTTCAAAAAAATTCATAGAATCTAATTTTTAGATTGTTTTTTGCATGGACATCCATCATAACCTTCCCTCTTAACAATTAGAAAGGATCTAAAAGGTTTCATATCATTTCAAACATTTCTCTATTTAATTTGATTTTTTTTTCGAAACTAGTAAAAACTTGTGTAGAGTATATTATAATTTTTTGAAAGAAACTGGCATTTGAAAATGTTTCGTAGAATCTAATTTTGTGTTGATTTTTATTTGTATGGACTTACATAATAACTTTTCCTCGTAACATACATAAATGATCTGAAGAGTTTCGAATCATTCTGAACTGTCCTCGATTTAGTTTGATTTTTTGCCTGAAACTAGTATAAACCAGTGTATAATATATTATGATTTTGGCCCGAAACATGTAATTCTAACAGTTTCATAAAATCCAATTTTTAGATGATTTTTTGCATGGACTACCGTCGTAAAATATAGAAAGGATATTAAAAGCTTTTTAGCGTTTCGAACAGTCATGTATTTACTTTGGTTTTTTTAATGAACCTAGTATAAACTAGTGTATAATATATTATGATTTTTAGACCAAAAATTGTAATTCAAAAGTTTCATAGAATCAAATTTTTAGATGATTTTTTGCATGGACATTCGTCGTAAAATATAGAAAGCATATGAAAGGCTTTTTAGCATTTCGAACAGTCATCTATTTACTTTGGTTTTTTTCCCGAAACTAGTATAAACTAGTGTATAATATACTATGATTTGTTAGATGATTTTTTTCATGGACATTCATCATAAAATATAGAAAGCATATGAAAAGCTTTTTAGCATTTCAAACATTCATCGATTTAATTTGATTTTTTGACCCCAACTAGTATAAACTAGTGTATAATATATTATGATTTTTTTACAAAACTTGAAGTTCGAAAAGTTTCATAGAATCTAATTTTTAGATGATTTTTTGAATGGACTTCCATCATAACCTTCCCTCTTACCACATAGAAAGGATCTGATTAGTTTCATATCGTTTCGAACATTCGTCGATTTTATTTGATTTTTTGTCCGAAACTAGTATAAACTTGTGTAGAGTACATTACAATTTTCTTAAAGAAACTGGCATTTCAAAAAAAAATCATAGAATCTAATTTTTAGATTTTTTTTTCCATGGACATCCATCATAACCTTCCCTCTAAACTCATAGAAAGGATCTGAAAAGTTTCATATAACTCCAAACAATCCTCGATTTAATTTATTTTTTGTTCGAAACTAGTAAAAACTTGTGAAGAGTATATTATAATTTTTTGAAAGAAACTGGCATTTGAAAATGTTTCGTAGAATCTAATTTTGAGTTGATTTTTATTTGTATGGACTTACCTAATAACTTTTCCTCGTAACATACATAAATGATCTGAAGAGTTTCGAATCATTCTGAACTGTCCTCGATTTAGTTTGATTTTTTGCCTGAAACTAGTATAAACCAGTGTATAATATATTATGATTTTGGCCCGAAACATGTAATTCTAACAGTTTCATAAAATCCAATTTTTAGATGATTTTTTGCATGGACTTCCGTCGCAAAATATAGAAAGGATATTAAAGGCTTTTTAGCGTTTCGAACAGTCATCTATTTACTTTGGTTTTTTTAATGAAACTAGTATAAACTAGTGTATAATATATTATGATTTTTAGACCAAAAATTGTAATTCGAAAGTTTAATAGAATCAAATTTTTAGATGATTTTTTGCATGGACATTCGTCGTAAAATATAGAAAGCATATGAAAGGCTTTTAAGCATTTCGAACTGTCATCGATTTAATTTGATTTTTTTACCCCAACTAGTAAAAACTAGTTATAATATATTATTATTTTTTGAACAAAATTTAAAGTTCGAAAAGTTTCATAGAATCTAATTTTTAGATGATTTTTTTAATTGACTTCCATCATAACCTTCCCTCTTAACACATATAAAGGATCTGATTAGTTTCATATCGTTTCGAACATTCGTCGATTTAATTTGATTTTTTGTCTGAAACTAGTATAAACTTGTGTAGAGTACATTACAATTTTCTTAAAGAAACTGGCATTTCAAAAAAATTCATAGAATCTAATTTTTAGATTGTTTTTTGAATGGGCATCCATCATAACCTTCCCTTTTAACAATTAGAAAGGATCTGAAAAGTTTCATATCATTTCAAACATTCCTCTATTTAATTTGATTATTTGTTCGAAACTAGTAAAAACTTGTGTAGAGTATATTTTAATTTTTAGAAAGAAACTGGCATTTCAAAAAGTTTCATAGAATCTAATTTTGAAATTATTTTTATTTGTATGGACTTTCCTAATAACATTTCTTCGTAACATATAGAAAAGATCTGAAGATTTTCGAATCATTCCGAACAGTCCTCGATTTAGTTTGATTTTTTTTACTGAAACTAGTATTAGCTAGTGAATAATATATTATGATTTTGGCCCGAAACATGTAATTCTAAAAGTTTCATAGAATCCAAATTTTAGATGATTTTTTGCATGGATTTCCTTCGTAAAATATAGAAAGGATATGAAAAGCTTTTTAGCATTTCGAACAATCATCTATTTACTTTGATTTTTTTTTACCGAAACTAGTATAAACTAGTGTATAATATATTATGAATTTTGGACCAAAAATTGTAAATCGAAAAGTTTCTTGAAATCAAATTTTTAGATGATTTTTTGCATGGACATTCGTCATAAAATATAGAAAGCATATGAAAAGCTTTTTAGCATTTCAAACAGTCATCGATTTAATTTAATTTTTTGACCCCAACTAGTATAAACTAGTGTATAATATATTATGATTTTTTAAACAAAACTTGCAGTTCGAAAAGTTTCATAGAATCTAATTTTTAGATGATTTTTTGAATGGACTTCCATCATAACCTTCCCTCTTAACACATAGAAAGGATCTGATTAGTTTCATATCGTTTCGAACATTCATCGATTTAACTTGTGTAGAGTACATTACAATTTTCTTAAAGAAACTGGCATTTCAAAAAAAATTCATAGAATCTAATTTTTAGATTGTTTTTTGCATGGACATCCATCATAACCTTCCCTCTTAACAATTAGAAAGGATCTGAAAAGTTTCATATCACTCCAAACATTCCTCGATTTAAATTGAATTTTTGTTCGAAACTAGTAAAAACTTGTGTAGAGTATATTATAATTTTTAGAAAGAAACTAGCATTTCAAAATGTTTCATAGAATCTAATTTTGAGATGATTTTTATTTGTATGAACTTACCTAATAAGTTTTCCTCATAACATATAGAAAGGATCTGAAGAGTTTCGAATCATTACGAAAAGTCCTCGATTTAGTTTGATTTTTTGCCCGAAACTAGTATAAACCAGTGTATAATATATTATGATTTTGGCCCGAAACATGTAATTCTAAAAGTTTCATAGAATCCAATTTTTAGATGATTTTTTGCATGGACTTCCGTCGTAAAATATAGAAAGTATATGAAAAGCATTTTAGCGTTTAGAACAGTCATTTATTTACTATGATTATTTTAACGAAACTATTATAAACTAGTGTATAATATATTATGATTTTTAGACCAAAAATTGTAATTCAAAAAGTTTCATAGAATCAAATTTTTAGATGATTTTTTGCATGGATATTGGTCGTAAAATTTAGAAAGCATATGAAAAGATTTTTAGCATTTCGAACAGTCATCGATTTAATTTGATTTTTTGACCCCAACTAGTTAAAACTAGTTATAATATATTATGATATTTTGAACAAAACATGAAGTTCGAAAAGTTTCATAGAATCTAATTTTTAGATGATTTTTTGAATGAACTTCCATCTTAACCTTCCCTCTTAACACATAGAAAGGATCTGATTAGTTTCATATCGTTTCGAACATTCGTCGATTTAATTTGAATTTTTGTCCGAAACTAGTATAAACTTGTGTAGAGTACATTACAATTTTCTTAAAGAAACAGGCATTTCAAAAAAAAATCATAGAATCTAAGTTTTAGATTTTTTTTTGCATGGACATCCATCATAACCTTCCCTCTTAACAATTGGAAAGGATATGAAAAGTTTCATATCATTTCAAATATACCTCTATTTAATTTGATTTTTTGTTCGAAACTAGTAAAAACTTGTGTATAGTATATTATAATTTTTTGAAAGAAACTGGCATTTCAAAAAGTTTCATAGAATCTAATTTTGAGATCATTTTTATTTGTATGGACTTACCTAATAACATTTCCTCGTAACATATAGAAAAGATCTGAAGAGTTTCGAATCATTCCGAACAGTCCTCGATTTAGTTTGATTTTTTTACCGAAACTAGTATAAACCAGTGTATAATATATTATGATTTTGTCCTGAAACATATAATTCGAAAAGTTCATAGAATCCAATTTATAGATGATTGTTTGCATGAACTTCTGTCGTAAACTATAGAAAGGATATGAAAAGTTTTTTAGCGTTTAGAACAATCATCTATTTACTATGATTTTTTTAACGAAACTAGTATAAACTAGTGTAAAATATATTATGATTTTTAGACCAAAAATTGTAATTCGAAAAGTTTCATAGAATCAAATTTTTAGATGATTTTTTGCATGAACATCCGTCGTAAAATATAGAAAGCATATGAAAAGCTTTTTAGCATTTCGAACAGTCATAGATTTAAATTTATTTTTGACCCCAACTAGTAAAAACTAGTTATAATATATTATGATTTTTTGAACAAAACTTGAAGTTTGAAAAGTTTCATAGAATCTAATTTTTAGATGATTTTTTGAATGGACTTCCATCATAACCTTCCCTCTTAACACATAGAAAGGATCTGATTAGTTTCATATCGTTTCGAACATTCTTCGATTTAATTTGATTTTTTGTCCGAAACTAGTATAAACTTGTGTAGAGTACATTACAATTTTCTTAAAGAAACTAGCATTTCAAAAAAAATTCATAGAATCTAATTTTTAGATTGTTTTTTGCATGGACATCCATCATAACCTTCCCTCTTAACAATTAGAAAGGATCTGAAAATTTTCATTTCATTTCAAACATTCCTCGATTTAATTTTATTTTTTGTTCGAAACTAGTAAGAACTTGTGTAGATTATATTATAATTTTTTGAAAGAAACTGGGACTTAAAAAAGTTTCATAGGATCTAATTTTGAGATGATTTTTATTTGTATGGACTTACCTAATAACATTTCCTCGTAACATATGGAAAGGATCTGAAGAGTTTCGAATCATTCCGAAAAGTCCTCGATTTAGTTTGATTTTTTTTACCGAAACTAGTATAAACTGGTGTATAATATATTATGATTTTGGCCCGAAACATGTAATTCTAAAAGTTTCATAGAATCTAAATTTTAGATGATTTTTTGCATGGATTTCCATCGTAAAAATATAGAAAGCATATGAAAAGCTTTTTAGCATTTCGAACAGTCATCTATTTACTTTGATTTTTTTTTACCAAAACTAGTATAAACTAGTGTATAATATATTATGATTTTTGGACCAAAAATTGTAATTCTAAAAGGTTCATAGAAAACAAATTTTTAGATGATTTTTTGTCTGAAACTAGTATAAACTTGTGTAGAGTAGATTACAATTTTCTGAAAGAAACTGGCATTTCAAAAAATTTCATAGAATCTAATTTTTAGATTATTTTTTGCATGGACATTTATCATAACCTTCCCTCTTAACACATAGAAAGGATCTGAAAAGTTTCATATCACTCCAAACATTCCTCGATTTAATTTGATTTTTTGTTCGAAACTAAAATAAACTTGTGTAGAGTACATTACAATTTTCTTAAAGAAACTGACATTTCAAAAAAAATTCATAGAATTTAATTTTTAGATTGTTTTTTGCATGGACATCCATCATAATCTTCCCTCTTTACAATTAGAAAGGATCTGAAAAGTTTCATATCATTTCAAACATTCCTCTATTTAATTTGATTTTTTGTTCAAAACTAGTAAAAACTTGTGTAGAGTATATTATAATTTTTTGAAAGAAACTTGTATTTCAAAAAGTTTCATAGAATCTAATTTTGAGATAATTTTTATTTGTATGGACTTACCTAATAACATTTCCTCGTAACATATAGAAAGGATCTGAAGAGTTTCGAATCATTCCGAACAGTCCTCGATTTAGTTTGATTTTATTTACCGAAACTAGTATAAACTAGTGTATAATAAATTATGATTTTTGCCCGAAACATGTAATTCTAAAAGTTTCATAGAATCCATATTTTAGATGATTTTTTGCATTCACTTCCGTCGTAAAATATAAAAAGGATATGAAAAGCTTTTTAGCATTTCGAACAGTCAACTATTTACTTTGATTTTTTTACCGAAACTAGTATAAACTAGTGTATAATATATTATGATTTTTGGGGCAAAAATTCTAATTCGAAAAGTTTCATAGAAATCAAATTTTTAGATGATTTTTTGCATGGACATTCATCATAAAATATAGAAGGCATATGAAAAGCTTTTTAGCATTTCAAACAGTGATCGATTTAATTTGATCCTTTGACCCCAACTAGTATAAACTAGTGTATAATATAATATGATTTTTTTTTAAAAACTTGCAGTTCGAAAAGTTTCATAAAATCTAATTTTTAGATGATTTTTTGAATGGACTTCCATCATAACCTTCCCTCTTAACATATAGAAAGGATCTGATTAGTTTCACATCGTTTCGAACATTCATCGATTTAATTTGATTTTTTGTTTGAAACTAGTATAAACTTGTGTAGAGTACATTAAAATTTTCTGAAAGAAACTGGCATTTCAAAAAAAAATCATAGAATCTAATTTTTAGATTGTTTTTTGCATGGAAATCCATCATGACCTTCCCTATTAACACATAGAAAGGATCTGAAAAGTTTCATATCACTCCAAACATTCCTCGATTTAATTTGATTTTTTGTTCGAAACTAGTAAAAACTTGTGTAGAGTATATTATAATTTTTTGAAAGAAACTGGCATTTCAAAATGTTTCATAGAATCTAATTTTGAGATGATTTTTATTTGTATGGACTTACCTAATAACATTTCCTCGTAACATATAGAAAGGATCTGAAGAGTTTCGAATCATTCCGAACAGTCCTCGATTTAGTCTATTTTTTTACTGAAACTAGTATAAACCAGTGTATATATATTATGATTTTGGCCCGAAACATGTAATTCTAAAAGTTTCATAGAATCCAATTTTTAGATGAGTTTTTGCATGGATTTCCGTGGTAAAATATAGAAAGGATATGAAAAGCTTTTTAGCATTTCGAAAAGTTATCTATTTACTTTGATTTTTTTAATGAAACTAGTATAAACTAGTGTATAATATATTATGATTTTTATACCAAAAATTTTAATTCGAAAAGTTTCATAGAATCAAATTTTTAGATGATTTTTTGCATGGACATCTGTCGTAAAATATAGAAAGTATAAGAAAGTAAATTTTTAGATGATTTTTTGCATGGACATCTGTCATCGATTTAATTTGATTTTTTGACCCCAACTAGTAAAAACTAGATATAATATATTATGATTTTTTGAACAAAACTTGAAGTTCGAAACGTTTCATAGAATCTAATTTTTAGTTTATTTTTTGAATGGACTACCATCATTACCTTCCCTCTTAACACATAGAAAGGATCTGCTTTGTTTCATATCGTTTTGAACATTCGTCGATTTAATTTGATTTTTTGTCCGAAACTAGTATAAACTTGTGTAGAGTACATTACAATTTTCTTAAAGAAACTGGCATTTCAAAAAAAAATCATAGAATTTAATTTTTAGATTGTTTTTTGCATGGACATCCATCATAACCTTCCCTCTTAAAAATTAGAAAGGATCTGAAAAGTTTCATATCATTTCAAACATTCCTCTATTTAATTTTATTTTTTGTTCGAAACTAGTAAAAACTTGTGTAGAGTATATTATAATTTTTTAAAAGGGACTGGCATTTCAAATAGTTTCATAGAATCTAATTTTGAGATGATTTTTATTTGTATGGATTACCTAATAACATTTCCTCGTAACATATAGAAAGGATCTGAAGAGTTTCGAATCATTCTGAACAGTCCTTGATTTAGTTTGTTTTTTTTACCGAAACTAGTATAAACTAGTGTATAATATATTATGATTTTGGCCCGAAACATGTCATTCTAAAAGTTTCATGGAATCCAAATTTTAGATGATTTTTTGCATGGATTTCTATCCTAAAATATAGAAAGGATGTGAAAAGCTTTTTAGCATTTCGAACAGTCGTCTATTTACTTTGATTTTTTTATCGAAACTAGTATAAACTAGTGTAAAATATATTATGATTTTTGGACCAAAAATTGTAATTCGAAAAGTTTCATAGATATAAAATTTTTAGATGATTTTTTGCATGGACATTCGTCATAAAAAATAGAAAGCATATGAAAAGCTTTTTAAGATTTCAACCAGTCATCGATTTAATTTTATTTTGTGACCCCAACTAGTAATAACTAGTGTATAATATATTATGACTTTTTAAACAAAACTTGTAGTTCGAAAAGTTTCATAGAATCTAATTTTTAGAGGATTTTTTGAATGGACTTCCATCATAACATTCCCTTTTAACACATAGAAAGGATCTGATTAGTTTCATATCGTTTCGAACATTCGTCGATTTAATTTGATTTTTTGTCTGAAACTAGTATAAACTTGTGTAGAGTACATTACAATTTTCTGAAAAAACTGGCATTTCAAAAAAATTCATAGAATCTAATTTTTAGATTTTTTTTTGCATGGACATTTATCATAACCTTCCCTCTTAACACATAGAGAGGATCTGAAAAGTTTCATATCACTTCAAACATTCCTCAATTTAATTTGATTTTTTCTCCGAAACTAATATAAACTTGTGTAGAGTACATTACAATTTTCTTAAAGAAACTGACATTTCAAAAAAAATTCATAGAATCTAATTTTTAGATTCTTTTTTGCATGGACATCCATCATAACCTTCCCGCTTAACAATTAGAAAGGATCTGAAAAGGTTCATATCATTTCAAACATTACTCTATTTAATTTAATTTTTTGTTCAAAACTAGTAAAAACTTGTGTAGAGTATATTATAATTTTTTGAAAGAAACTTGCATTTCAAAAAGTTTCATAGAATCTAATTTTGAGATGATTTTTATTTGTATGGACTTACCTAATAACATTTCCTCGTAAATATAGAAAGGATCTGAAGAGTTTCGAATCATTCCGAACAGTCCTCGATTTAGTTTGATTTTTTTACCGAAACTTGTATAATCTAGTGTATAATATATTATGATTTTTGCCCGAAACATGTAATTCTAAAAGTTTCATAGAATCCAAATTTTAGATGATTTTTTGCATGGATTTTCGTCATAAAATATAGAAAGGATATGAAAAGCTTTTTAGCATTTCAAACAATCATCTGTTTACTTTGATTTTTTTAACGAAACTAGTATAAACAAGTGTATAATATATTATGATTTTTGGACCAAAAATAGTAATTCGAAAAGTTTCATAGAAATAAAAATTTAAGATGATTTTTTGCATGGACATTCGTCATAAAATATAGAAAGCATTTCAAAAGCTTTTTAGCATTTCAAAAAGTCATCGATTTAATTTGATATTTTGGCCCCAACTAGTATAAACTAGTGTATAATATATTATGATTTTTTTTTAAAAAACTTGCAGTTCGAAAAGTTTCTTAGAATCTAATTTTTAGATTATTTTTTGAATGGACTTCCATCATAATCTTCCCTCTTAACACATAGAAAGGATCTGATTAGTTTCATATCGTTTCGAACATTCGTCGATTTAATTTGATTTTTTGTCTGAAACTAGTATAAAATTGTGTAGAGTACATTACAATTTTCTTAAAGAAACTGGCATTTCAAATAAATTCATAGAATCTAATTTTTAGATTGTTTTTTGCATGGAAATCCATCATAACCTTCTCTATTAACACATAGAAAGGATCTGAAAAATTTCATATCACTCCAAACATTCCTCGATTTAATTTGATTTTTTGTTCGAAACTAGTAAAAACTTGTGTAGAGTATATTATAATTTTTTGAAAGAAACTGGCATTTCAAAATGTTTCATAGAATCTAATTTTGAGATGATTTGTATTTGTATGGACTTACCTAATAACATTTCCTCATAACATATAGAAAGGATCTGAAGAGTTTCGAATCATTCCGAACAGTCCTCGATTTAGTCTGATTTTTTTACCGAAACTAGTATAAACAAGTGTATAATATATTATGATTTTGGCCCGAAACATGTAATTCTAAAAGTTTCATAGAATCCAATTTTTAGATGAGTTTTTGCATGGACTTCTGTCGTAAAATATAGAAAGGATATGAAAATCGTTTTAGCATTTCGAAAAGTTATCTATTTACTTTGATTTTTTTAACGAAACTAGTATAAACTAGTGTATAATATATTATGATTTTTAAACCAAAAATTTTAATTCGAAAAGTTTCATAGAATCAAATTTTTAGATCATTTTTTGCATGGACATCCGTCGTAAAATATAGAAAGCATATGAAAAGATTTTTAGCATTTCGAACAGACATCGATTTAATTTGATTTTTTTACCCCAACTAGTAAAAACTAGATATAATATATTATTATTTTTTGAACAAAACTTGAAGTTCGAAACGTTTCATGGAATCTAATTTTTAGTTGATTTTTTGAATGGACTACCATCATTACCTTCCCTCTTAACACATAGAAAGGATCTGCTTAGTTTCATATCGTTTCGAACATTCGTCGATTTAATTTGATTTTTTATCCGAAATTAGTATAAACTTGTGTAGAGTACATTACAATTTTCTTAAAGAAACTGGCATTTCAAACAAAATCATAGAATCTAATTTTTAGATTGTTTTTTGCATGGTCATCCATCATAACCTTCCCTCTTAATAATTAGAAAGGATCTGAAAAGTTTCATATCATTTCAAACCATTCCTCTATTTAATTTTATTTTTAGTTCGAAACTAGTAAAAACTTGTGTAGAGTATATTATAATTTTTTGAATGAAACTGGCATTTAAAAAAGTTTCATAGACTCTAATTTTGAGATGATTTTTATTTGTATGGACTCACCTAATAACTTTTCCTTGTAACATATAGAAAGTATCTAAAGAGTTTCGAATCATTCTGAACTGTCCTCGATTTAGTTTGATTTTTTCCTGAAACTAGTATAAACATGTGTATAATATATTATGATTTTGGCCCGAAACATGTAATTCTAAAAGTTTCATAGAATTTAATTTTTAGATGATTTCTTCAATGGACTTCCGTCGTAAAATATAGAAAGGATATGAAAAGCTTTTTAGCATTTCGAACAGTCATCTATTTACTTTGAGTTTTTTTTTACCGAAACTAGTATAAACTAGTGTATAATATATATTATGATTTTTGGACCAAAAATTGTAATACGAAAAATTTCATAGAAATCAAATTTTTAGATGATTTTTTGCATGGACATTCGTCGTAAAATATAGAAAGCATATGAAAAGTTTTTTAGCATTTCGAACAGTCATCGATTTAATTTGATTTTTTGACCCCAACTAGTAAAAACTAGTGTATAATATATTATGATTTTTTAAACAAAGCTTGAAGTTCTAAAATTTTCATAGAATCTAATTTTTAGTTGAATTTTTGAATGGTTTTCAATCATAACCTTCCCTCTTAACACATAGAAAGGATCTGATTAGTTTCATATCGTTTCGAACATTCGTCGATTTAATTTGATTTTTTGTCTGAAACTAGTATAAACTTGTGTAGAGTACATTACAATTTTCTTAAAGAAACTGGCATTTCAAAAAAAAATCATAGAATCTAATTTTTAGATTGTTTTTTGCATGGACATCCATCATAACCTTCCCTCTTAACAATTAGAAAGGATCTAAAAAGTTTCATATCACTCCAAACATTCCTCGTTTAAATTTAATTTTTTGTTCGAAACTAGTAAAAACTTGTGAAGAGTATATTATAATTTTTTGAAAGAAACTAGCATTTCAAAATGTTTCATAGAATCTAATTTTGAGATGATTTTTATTTGTATGGACTTACCTAATAACATTTCCTCGTAACATATAGAAAGGATCTGAAGTGTTTCGAATTATTCCGAACAGTCCTCGATTTAGTTTGATTTTTTTACCGAAACTAGTATAAACCATTGTATAATATATTATGACTTTTGCCCGAAACATGTAATTCTAAAAGTTTCATAGAATCCAATTTTTAGATGATTTTTTACATGGACTTCCGTCGTAAAATATAGAAACGATATGAAAAGCTTTTTAGCGTTTCGAACAGTCATCTATTTAATTTTATTTTTTTAACGAAACTATTATAAACTAGTGTATAATATATTATGATTTTTAGACAAAAAGTTGTAATTCGAAAAGTTTCATATAATCTTATTTTTAGATGATTTTTTGCATGGACATCCGTCATAAAATATATAAAGCATATGAAAAGCTTTTTAGCATTTGGAACAGTCATCGATTTAATTTGATTTTTTTACCCCAACTAGTAAAAACTAGTTATAATATATTATGATTTTTTGAACAAAACTGGAAGTTCAAAAAGTTTTATAGAATTTAATTCTTAGATGATTTTTTTAATGGACTTCCATCATAACCTTCCCTCTTAACACATAGAAATGATCTGATTAGTTTCATATCATTTTGAACATTCGTCGATTTAATTTGATTTTTTGTCCGAAAATAATATAAACTTGTGTAGAGTACATTACAATTTTCTTAAAGAAACTGACATTTCAAAAAAAAATCATAGAATCTAATTTTTAGATTTTTTTTGCATGGACATCCATCATAACCTTCCCTCTTAACAATTAGAAAGGATCTGAAAAGTTTCATATCACTCCAAACATTCCTCGATTTAATTTGATTTTTTGTTCGAAACTTGTAAAAACTTGTGTAAAGTATATTATAATTTTTTGAAAGAAACTGACATTTCAAAATGTTTCATAGAATCTAATTTTGAGATGATTTTTATTTGTATGGACTTACCTAATAACGTTTCCTCGTAACATATAGAAAGGATCTAAAGAGTTTCAAATCATTCCGAACAGTCCTCGATTTAGTTTGATTTTTTGCCCGAAACTAGTATAAACCAGTGTATAATATATTATTATTTTGGCCCGAAACATGTAATTCTAAAAGTTTCATAGAATCCAATTTTTAGATGATTTTTTGCATGGACTTCCGTCGTAAAATATAGAAAGGATATGAAAAGATTTTTAGCGTTTCGAACAGTCATCTATTTACTCTTATTTTTTTAACGAAACTAGTATAAACTAGTGTATAATATATTATGATTTTTAGACCAAAAATTGTAATTCGAAAAGTTTCATAGAATCAAATTTTTAGATGATTTTTTGCATGGACATCCGTCGTAAAATATAGAACGCATATGAAAAGATTTTTAGCATTTCGAACAGTCATCGATTTAATTTGATCTTTTGACCCCAACTAGGATAAACTAGTGTATAAGATATTATGATTTTTTAAACAAAACTTGCAGTTCGAAAAGTTTCATAGTATCTAATTTTTAGATGATTTTTTGAATGGACTTCCATCATAACCTTCCCTCTTAACACATAGAAATGATTTGATTCGTTTCATATCTTTTCGAACATTCTTCGATTTAATTTTATTTTTTTGTCTGAAACTAGTATAAACTTGTGTAGAGTACATTTCAATTTTCTGAAAGAAACTGGCATTTCAAAAAATTTCATAGAATCTAATTTTTAAATTGTTTTTTGCATGGACATCCATCATAACCATCACTCTTAACACATAAAAAGGATCTGAAAAGTTTCATATCACTCCAAACATTCCTCCATATAATTTGATTTTTTGTTCGAAACTAGTAAAACCTTGTGTAGAGTATATTATAATTTTTTGAAAGAAACTGGCATTTCAAAATGTTTCATAGAATCTAATTTTGAGATGATTTTTATATGTATGGGCTTACCTAATAACTTTTCCTCGTAACATATATAAAGGATCTGAAGAGTTTCAAATCATTACGAACAGTCCTCGATTTAGTTTGATTTTTTGCCCGAAACTAGTATAAATCAGTGTATAATATATTATGATTTTGGCCCGAAACATGTAATTCTAAAAGTGTCATAGAATCCAATTTTTAGATGATTTTTTGCATGGACTTCCGTGGTAAAGTATAGAAAGGATATGAAAAGCTTTTTAGCGTTTCGAACAGTTATCTATTTACTTTGATTTTTTTAACGAAACTAGTATAAACTAGTGTATAATATATTATGATTTTTGGACCAAAAATTGTAATTCGAAAAGTTTCATAGAAATCAAATTTTTATATGATTTTTTGCATGGACATTCGTCATAAAATATAGAATGCATATGAAAAGCTTTTTAGCATTTTGAACAGTCATCGATTTAATTTGATCTTTTGACCCCAACTAGGATAAACTAGTGTATAAGATATTATGATTTTTTAAACAAAACTTGCAGTTCGAAAAGTTTCATAGTATCTAATTTTTAGATGATTTTTTGAATGGACTTCCATCATAACCTTCCCTCTTAACACATAGAAAGGATCTGATTCGTTTCATATCTTTTCGAAGATTCTTCGATTTAATTTGATTTTTTTGTCTGAAACTAGTATAAACTTGTGTAGAGTATACATTACAATTTTCTGAAAGAAACTGGCATTTCAATAAATTTCATAGAATCTAATTTTTAGATTGTTTTTTGCATGGACATCCATCATAACCATCACTCTTAACACATAGAAAGGATCTGAAAAGTTTCATATCACTCCAAACATTCCTCGATTTAATTTGATTTTTTATTCGAACTAGTAAAACCTTGTGTAGAGTATATTATAATTTTTTGAAAAAACTGGCATTTCAAAATGTTTCATAGAATCTAATTTTGAGATGATTTTTATTTGTATGGGCTTACCTAATAACTTTTCCTCGTAACATATAGAAAGGATCTAAAGAGTTTCGAATCATTCCGAACAGTCCTCGATTTAGTACGATTTTTTGCCCGAAACTAGTATAAATCAGTGTATAATATATTATGATTTTGGCCCGAAACATGTAATTCTAAAAGTGTCATAGAATCCAATTTTTAGATGATTTTTTGCATGGACTTCCGTCGTAAAGTATAGAAAGGATATGAAAATCTTTTTAGCGTTTCGAACAGTTATCTATTTACTTTGATTTATTTAACGAAACTAGTATAAACTAGTGTATAATATATTATGATTTTTGACCAAAAATTGTATTTCGAAAAGTTTCATAGAAATCATATTTTTATATGATTTTTTGCATGGACATTTGTCATAAAATATAGAAAGCATATGAAAAGCTTTTTAGCATTTCAAGCAGTCATCGATTTAATTTGATCTTTTGACCCCAACTAGGATAAACTAGTGTATAACATATTATGATTTTTTAAACAAAACTTGCAGCTCGAAAAGTTTCATAGTATCTAATTTTTAGATGATTTTTTGAATGGACTTCCATCATAACCTTCCCTCTTAACACCTAGAAAGGATCTGATTCGTTTCATATCTTTTCGAACATTCTTCGATTTAATTTGATTTTTTGTCTGAAACTAGTATAAACTTGTGTAGAGTACATTACAATTTTCTGAAAGAAACTGGCATTTCAAAAAATTTCATAGAATCTAATTTTTAGATTTTTTTTTGCATGGACATCCATCATAACCATCACTCTTAACACATAGAAAGGATCTGAAAAGTTTCATATCACTCCAAACATTCCTCGATTTAATTTTATTTTTTGTTCGTAACTAGTAAAACCTTGTGTAGAGTATATTATAATTTTTTGAAAGAAACTGGCATTTCAAAATGTTTCATAGAATCTAATTTTGAGATGATTTTTATTTGTATGGGCTTACCTAATAACTTTTCCTAGTAACATATAGAAAGGATCTGAAGAGTTTCAAATCATTACGAACAGTCCTCGATTTAGTTTGATTTTTTGCCCGAAACTAGTATAAATCAGTGTATAATATATTATGATTTTGGCCCGAAACATGTAATTCTAAAAGTGTCATAGAATCCAATTTTTAGATGATTTTTTGCATGGACTTCCGTCGCAATGTATAGAAAGGATATGAAAAGCTTTTTAGCGTTTCGAACAGTTATCTATTTACTTTGATTTTTTTAACAAAACTAGTATAAACTAGTGTATAATATATTATGATTTTTGGACCAAAAATTGTAATTCGAAAAGTTTCATAGAAATCAAATTTTTATATGATTTTTTGCATGGACATTCGTCATAAAATATAGAATGCATATGAAAAGCTTTTTAGCATTTCGAACAGTCATCGATTTAATTTGATCTTTTGACCCCAACTAGGATAAACTAGTGTATAAAATATTATGATTTTTTAAACAAAACTTGCAGTTCGAAAAGTTTCATAGTATCTAATTTTTAGATGATTTTTTGAATGGACTTCCATCATAACCATCCCTCTTAACACATAGAAATGATCTGATTCGTTTCATATCTTTTCGAACATTCTTCGATTTAATTTTATTTTTTTGTCTGAAACTAGTATAAACTTGTGTAGAGTACATTAAAATTTTCTGAAAGAAACTGGAATTTCAAAAAATTTCATAGAATCTAATTTTTAAATTGTTTTTTGCATGGACATCCATCATAACCATCACTCTTAACACATAAAAAGGATCTGAAAAGTTTCATATCACTCCAAACATTCCTCGATTTAATTTGATTTTTTGTTCGAAACTAGTAAAACCTTGTGTAGAGTATATTATAATTTTTTGAAAGAAACTGGCATTTCAAAATGTTTCATAGAATCTAATTTTGAGATGATTTTTATATGTATGGGCTTACCTAATAACTTTTCCTCGTAACATATAGAAAGGATCTGAAGAGTTTCAAATCATTACGAACAGTCCTCGATTTAGTTTGATTTTTTGCCCGAAACTAGTATAAATCAGTGTATAATATATTATGATTTTGGCCCGAAACATGTAATTCTAAAAGTGTCATAGAATCCAATTTTTAGATGATTTTTTGCATGGACTTCCGTCGTAAAGTATAGAAAGGATATGAAAAGCTTTTTAGCGTTTCGAACAGTTATCTATTTACTTTGATTTGTTTAACGAAACTAGTATAAACTAGTGTATAATATATTATGATTTTTGGACCAAAAATTGTAATTCGAAAAGTTTCATAGAAATCAAATTTTTATATGATTTTTTGCATGGACATTCGTCATAAAAGTAGAATGCATATGAAAAGCTTTTTAGCATTTCGAACAGTCATCGATTTAATTTGATCTTTTGACCCCAACTAGGATAAACTAGTGTATAAGATATTATGATTTTTTAAACAAAACTTGCAATTCGAAAAATTTCATAGTATCTAATTTTTAGATGATTTTTGAATGGACTTCCATCATAACCTTCCCTCTTAACACATAGAAAGGATCTGATTCGTTTCATATCTTTTCGAACATTCTTCTATTTAATTTGATTTTTTTGTCTGAAACTAGTATAAACTTGTGTAGAGTACATTACAATTTTCTGAAAGAAACTGGCATTTCAAAAAATTTCATAGAATCTAATTTTTAGATTGTTTTTTGCATGGACATCCATCATAACCATCACTCTTAACACATAGAAAGGATCTGAAAAGTTTCATATCACTCCAAACATTCCTCGATTTAATTTGATTTTTTATTCGAACTAGTAAAACCTTGTGTAGAGTATATTATAATTTTTTGAAAGAAACTGGCATTTCAAAATGATTCATAGAATCTAATTTTGAGATGATTTTTATTTGTATGGGCTTACCTAATAACTTTTCCTCGTAACATATAGAAAGGATCTGAAGAGTTTCGAATCATTCCGAACAGTCCTCGATTTAGTTCGATTTTTTGCCCGAAACTAGTATAAATCAGTGTATAATATATTATGATTTTGGCCCGAAACATGTAATTCTAAAAGTGTCATAGAATCGAATTTTTAGATGATTTTTTGCATGGACTTCCGTCGTAAAGTATAGAAAGGATATGAAAAGCTTTTTAGCGTTTCGAACAGTTATCTATTTACTTTGATTTTTTTAACGAAACTAGTATAAACTAGTGTATAATATATTATGATTTTTGGACCAAAAATTGTAATTCGAAAAGTTTCATAGAAATCATATTTTTATATGATTTTTTGCATGGACATTCGTCATAAAATATAGAAAGCATATGAAAAGCTTTTTAGCATTTCAAACAGTCATCGATTTAATTTGATCTTTTGACCCCAACTAGGATAAACTAGTGTATAACATATTATGATTTTTTAAACAAAACTTGCAGTTCGAAAAGTTTCATAGTATCTAATTTTTAGATGATTTTTTGAATGGACTTCCATCATAACCTTCCCTCTTAACACCTATAAAGGATCTGATTAGTTTCATATCTTTTCGAACATTCTTCGATTTAATTTGATTTCTTGTCTGAAACTAGTATAAACTTGTGTAGAGTACATTACAATTTTCTGAAAGAAACTGGCATTTCAAAAAATTTCATAGAATCTAATTTTTAGATTGTTTTTTGCATGGACATCCATCATAACCATCACTCTTAACACATAGAAAGGATCTGAAAAGTTTCATATCACTCCAAACATTCCTCGATTTAATTTGATTTTTTGATCGAAACTAGTAAAACCTTGTGTAGAGTACATTATAATTTTTTGAAAGAAACTGGCATTTCAAAATGTTTCATAGAATCTAATTTTGAGATGATTTTTATTTGTATGGGCTTACCTAATAACGTTTCCTTGTAACATATAGAAAGGATCTGAAGAGTTTCGAATCATTCCGAACAGTCCTCGATTTAGTTTGATTTTTTCCCCAAACTAGTATAAATCAGTGTATAATATATTATGATTTTGGCCCGAAACATGTAATTCTAAAAGTTTCATAGAATCCAATTTTTAGATGATTTTTTGCATGGACTTCCGTCGTAAAATGTAGAAAGGATATGAAAAGCTTTTTAGCGTTTCGAACAGTTATCTATTTATTTTGATTTTTTTAACGAAACTAGTATAAACTAGTGTATAATATATTATGATTTTTGGACCAAAAATTGTAATTCGAAAAGTTTCATAGAAATCAAATTTTTATATGATTTTTTGTATGGACATTCGTCATAAAATATAGAATGCATATGAAAAGCTTTTTAGCATTTCGAACAGTCATCGATTTAATTTGATTTTTTGACACCAACTAGTATAAACTAGTGTATAACATATTATGATTTTTTAAACAAAACTTGCAGTTCGAAAAGTTTCATAGTATCTAATTTTTAGATGATTTTTTGAATGGACTTCCATCATAACCTTCCATCTTAACAAATAGAAAGGATCTGATTAGTTTCATATCTTTTCGAACATTCTTCGATTTAATTTGATTTTTTGTCTGAAACTAGTATAGACTTGTGTAGAGTACATTACAATTTTCTGAAAGAAACTGGCATTTCAAAAAATTTCATAGAATCTAATTTTTAGATTTTTTTTTGCATGGACATCCATCATAACCATCACCCTTAACACATAGAAAGGATCTGAAAAGTTTCATATCACTTCAAAAATTCCTCGATTTAATTTGATTTTTTGTTCGAAACTAGTAAAAACTTGTGTAGAGTATATTATAATTTTTTGAAAGAAACTGGCATTTCAAAATGTTTCATAGAATCTAATTTTGAGATGATTTTTATTTGTATGGGCTTACTTAATAACTTTTCCCCGTAACATATAGAAAGGATCTGAAGAGTTTCGAATCATTCCGAACAGTCCTCGATTTAGTTTGATTTTTTGCCCGAAACTAGTATAAATCAGTGTATAATATATTATGATTTTGGCCCGAAACATGTAATTCTAAAAGTGTTATAGAATCCAATTTTTAGATGATTTTTTGCATGGACTTCCGTCGTAAAGTATAGGAAGGATATGAAAAGCTTTTTAGCGTTTCGAACAGTTATCTATTTACTTTGATTTTTTTAACGAAACTAGTATAAACTAGTGTATAATATATTATGATTTTTGGACCAAAAATTGAAATTCGAATAGTTTCATAGAAATCAAATTTTTATATGATTTTTTGCATGGACATTCGTCATAAAATATAGAATGCATATGAAAAGCTTTTTAGCATTTCGAACAGTCATCGATTTAATTTGATCTTTTGACCCCAACTAGGATAAACTAGTGTATAACTTATTATGATTTTTTAAACAAAACTTGCAGTTCGAAAAGTTTCATAGTATCTAATTTTTAGATGATTTTTTAAATGGACTTCCATCATAACCTTCCCTCTTAACAAATAGAAAGGATCTGATTAGTTTCATATCTTTTCGAACATTCTTCGATTTAATTTGATTTTTTGTCTGAAACTAGTATAGACTTGTGTAGAGTACATTACAATTTTCTGAAAGAAACTGGCATTTCAAAAAATTTCATAGAATCTAATTTTTAGATTTTTTTTTGCATGGACATCCATCATAACCATCACCCTTAACACATAGAAAGGATCTGAAAAGTTTCATATCACTTCAAAAATTCCTCGATTTAATTTGATTTTTTGTTCGAAACTAGTAAAAACTTGTGTAGAGTATATTATAATTTTTTGAGAGAAACTGGCATTTCAAAATGTTTCATAGAATCTAATTTTGAGATGATTTTTATTTGTATGGGCTTACTTAATAACTTTTCCCCGTAACATATAGAAAGGATCTGAAGAGTTTCGAATCATTCCGAACAGTCCTCGATTTAGTTTGATTTTTTGCCCGAAACTAGTATAAATCAGTGTATAATATATTATGATTTTGGCCCGAAACATGTAATTCTAAAAGTGTTATAGAATCCAATTTTTAGATGATTTTTTGCATGGACTTCCGTCGTAAAGTATAGGAAGGATATGAAAAGCTTTTTAGCGTTTCGAACAGTTATCTATTTACTTTGATTTTTTTAACGAAACTAGTATAAACTAGTGTATAATATATTATGATTTTTGGACCAAAAATTGAAATTCGAATAGTTTCATAGAAATCAAATTTTTATATGATTTTTTGCATGGACATTCGTCATAAAATATATAATGCATATGAAAAGCTTTTTAGCATTTCGAACAGTCATCGATTTAATTTGATCTTTTGACCCCAACTAGGATAAACTAGTGTATAACTTATTATGATTTTTTAAACAAAACTTGCAGTTCGAAAAGTTTCATAGTATCTAATTTTTAGATGATTTTTTAAATGGACTTCCATCATAACCTTCCCTCTTAACAAATAGAAAGGATCTGATTAGTTTCATATCTTTTCGAACATTCTTTGATTTAATTTGATTTTTTGTCTGAAACTAGTATAGACTTGTGTAGAGTACATTACAATTTTCTGAAAGAAACTGGCATTTCAAAAAATTTCATAGAATCTAATTTTTAGATTTTTTTTTGCATGGACATCCATCATAACCATCACCCTTAACACATAGAAAGGATCTGAAAAGTTTCATATCACTTCAAAAATTCCTCGATTTAATTTGATTTTTTGTTCGAAACTAGTAAAAACTTGTGTATAGTATATTATAATTTTTTGAAAGAAACTGGCATTTCAAAATGTTTCATAGAATCTAATTTTGAGATGATTTTTATTTGTATGGGCTTACTTAATAACTTTTCCCCGTAACATATAGAAAGGATCTGAAGAGTTTCGAATCATTCCGAACAGTCCTCGATTTAGTTTGATTTTTTGCCCGAAACTAGTATAAATCAGTGTATAATATATTATGATTTTGGCCCGAAACATGTAATTCTAAAAGTGTTATAGAATCCAATTTTTAGATGATTTTTTGCATGGACTTCCGTCGTAAAGTATAGGAAGGATATGAAAAGCTTTTTAGCGTTTCGAACAGTTATCTATTTACTTTGATTTTTTTAACGAAACTAGTATAAACTAGTGTATAATATATTATGATTTTTGGACCAAAAATTGAAATTCGAATAGTTTCATAGAAATCAAATTTTTATATGATTTTTTGCATGGACATTCGTCATAAAATATAGAATGCATATGAAAAGCTTTTTAGCATTTCTAACAGTCATCGATTTAATTTGATCTTTTGACCCCAACTAGGATAAACTAGTGTATAACTTATTATGATTTTTTAAACAAAACTTGCATTTCGAAAAGTTTCATAGTATCTAATTTTTAGATGATTTTTTAAATGGACTTCTATCATAACCTTCCCTCTTAACACATAGAAAGGATCTGATTAGTTTCATATCTTTTCGAACATTCTTCGATTTAATTTTATTTTTTGTCTGAAACTAGTATAAACTTGTGTAGAGTACATTACAATTTTCTGAAAGAAACTGGCATTTCAAAAAATTTCATAGAATCTAATTTTTAAATTGTTTTTTGCAAGGACATCCATCATAACAATCACTCTTAACACATAAAAAGGATCTGAAAAGTTTCATATCACTCCAAACATTCCTCGATTTAATTTGATTTTTTGTTCGAAACTAGTAAAACCTTGTGTAGAGTATATTATAATTTTTTGAAAGAAACTGGCATTTCAAAATGTTTCATAGAATCTAATTTTGAGATGATTTTTATTTGTATGGGCTTACCTAATAACCTTTCCTCGTAACATATAGCAAGGATCTGAAGAGTTTCGAATCATTACGAACAGTCCTCGATTTAGTTTGATTTTTTGACCAAAACTAGTATAAATCAGTGTATAATATATTATTATTTTGGCCCGAAACATGTAATTCTAAAAGTGTCATAGAATCCAATTTTTAGATGATTTTTTGCATGGACTTCCGTCGTAAAGTATAAAAAGGATATGAAAAGCTTTTTAGCATTTCGAACAGTCATCTATTTACTTTGATTTTTTTACCGAAACTAGTATAAACTAGTGTATAAGATATTATTATTTTTGACCGAAAATTGTAATTCGAGAAGTTTCATAGAATTCAAATTTTTAAATGATTTTTTGGATGGACATCTGTCATAAAATATAGAAAGCATATGAAAAGCTTTTTAGCGTATTGAACAGTCATCGATTTAATTTGATTTTTTGACCCCAACTAGTAAAAACTAGTTATAATATATTATGATTTTTTGAACAAAACTTAAAGTTCGAAAAGTTTCATAGAATCTAATCCTTTGATGATTTTTTGAATGGACTTCCATCATTACCTTCCCTCTTAACAAATAGAAAGGATCTTATTAGTTTCATATCTTTTCGAACATTCGTCGATTTAATTTGAATTTTTGTCCGAAACTAGTATAAACTTGTATAGAGTACATTACAATTTTCTTAAAGAAACTGGCATTTTAAAAAAAATCATAGAATCTAATTTTTTGATTTTTTTTTTGCAAGGACATCCATCATAATCTTCCCTCTTAACAATTAGAAAGGATCTGAAAAGTTTCATATCATTTCAAACATTCATCTATTTAATTTGATTTTTTGTTCGAAACTAGTAAAAACTTCTGTAGAGTATATTATAATTTTTTTAAAGAAACTGGCATTTCAAAAAGTTTCATAGAATCTAATTTTGAGATGATTTTTATTTGTATGGACTTACCTAATAACATTTCCTCGTAACATATAGAAAGGATCTGAAGAGTTTCGAATCATTCCAAACAGTCCTCGATTTAGTTTGATTTTTTTACCGAAACTAGTACAAACTAGTGTATAATATATTATGATTTTGGCCCGAAACATGAAATTCTAAAAGTTTCATAGAAACCAAATTTTATATGATTTTTTGCATGGATTTCCATCGTAAAATATAGAAAGGATATGAAAAGCTTTTTAGCATTTCGAACAGTCATCTATTTACTTTGATTTTTTTACCGAAACTAGTAAAAACTAGTGTATAATATATTATGATTTTTGGACCAAAAATTGTAATTCGAAAAGTTTCATAGAAATCAAATTTTTATATAATTTTTTGCATGGAAATTCGTCATAAAATATAGAATGCATATTGAAAGCTTTTTAGCATTTCAAACAGTCAACGATTTAATTTGATTTTTTGACCCCAACTAGTATAAACTAGTGTATAACATATTATGATTTTTTAAACAAAACTTTTAGTTCGAAAAGTTTCATAGTATATAATTTTTAGATGATTTTTTGAATGGACATCCATCATAACCTTCCCTCTTAACACATAGAAAGGATCTGATTAGTTTCATATCTTTTCGAACATTCGTCGACTTAATTTGATTTTTTGTCTGAAACTAGTATAAACTTGTGTAGAGTACATTAAAATTTTCTGAAAGAAACTGGCATTTCAAAAAATTTCATAGAATCTAATTTTTAGATTGTTTTTTGCATGGACATCCATCATACCCTTCACTCTTAACACATAGAAAGGATCTGAAAAGTTTCATATTACTCCAAACATTCCTCGATTTAATTTGATTTTTTGTTCGAAACTAGTAAAACCTTGTGTAGAGTATATTATAATTTTTTGAAAGAAACTGGCATTTCAAAATGTTTCATAGAATCTAATTTTGAGATGATTTTTATTTGTATGGGCTTACCTAATAACCTTTCCTCGTAACATATAGAAAGGATCTGAAGAGTTTCGAATCATTCCGAACAGTCCTCAATTTAGTTTGATTTTTTTCCCCAAACTAGAACAAATTAGTGTATAATATATTATGATTTTGGCCCGAAACATGTAATTCTAAAAGTTTCATAGAATCCAATTTTTAGATGATTTTTTGCATGGACTTCCGTCGTAAAATATAGAAAGGATATGAAAAGCATTTTAGCATTTTTTAACGAAACTAGTATAAACTAGTGTATAATATATTATGATTTTTGGACCAAAAATTGTAATTCGAAAAGTTTCATAGAAATCAAATTTTTAGATGACTTTTTGCATGGACATTCGTCATAAAATATAGAAAACATATGAAAAGCTTTTTATTATTTCGAACAGTCATCGATTTAATTTGATCTTTTGACCCCAACTAGTTATAATATATTATGATTTTTTGAACAAAACTTGAAGTTCGAAAAGTTTCATAGAATCTAATTTTTAGATGATTTTTTAAATGGACTTCCATCATAACCCTCCCTCTTAACACATAGAAAAGATCTGATTAGTTTCATATCGTTTCGAACATTCGTCGATTTAATTTGATTTTTTGTCCGAAACTAGTATAAACTTGTGTAGAGTACATTACAATTTTCTTAAAGAAACTGGCATTTCAAAAAAAAATTCATAGAATCTAATTTTTAGATTTTTTTTTCCATGGACATCCATCATAACCTTCCCTCTAAACTCATAGAAAGGATCTGAAAAGTTTCATATAACTCCAAACAATCCTCGATTTAATTTATTTTTTGTTCGAAACTAGTAAAAACTTGTGAAGAGTATATTATAATTTTTTGAAAGAAACTGGCATTTGAAAATGTTTCGTAGAATCTAATTTTGAGTTGATTTTTATTTGTATGGACTTACCTAATAACTTTTCCTCGTAACATACATAAATGATCTGAAGAGTTTCGAATCATTCTGAACTGTCCTCGATTTAGTTTGATTTTTTGCCTGAAACTAGTATAAACCAGTGTATAATATATTATGATTTTGGCCCGAAACATGTAATTCTAACAGTTTCATAAAATCCAATTTTTAGATGATTTTTTGCATGGACTTCCGTCGTAAAATATAGAAAGGATATGAAAAGCTTTTTAGCATTTCGAACAGTCATCTATTTACTTTGATTTTTTTACCGAAACTAGTATAAACTAGTTTATAAGATATTATTATTTTTGGACCGAAAATTGTAATTCGAGAAGTTTCATAGAATTCAAATTTTTAAATGATTGTTTGGATGGACATCCGTCATAAAATATAGAAAGCATATGAAAAACTTTATAGCGTTTCGAACAGTCATCGATTTAATTTGATTTTTTGATCCCAAATAGTAAAAACTAGTTATAATATATTATGATTTTTTGAACAAAACTTAAAGTTCGAAAAGTTTCATAGAATCTAATCCTTTGATGATTTTTTGAATGGACTTCCATCATAACCTTCCCTCTTAACAAATAGAAAGGATCTGATTAGTTTCATATCTTTTCGAACCTTCGTCGATTTAATTTGAATTTTTGTCCGAAACTAGTATAAACTTGTATAGAGTACATTACAATTTTCTTAAAGAAACTGGCATTTCAAAAAAAAAATCATAGTATCTAATTTTTAGAATGTTTTTTGCATGGACATCCATCATAACCTTCCCTCTTAACAATTAGAAAGGGTCTGAAAAGTTTAATATCACTCCAAACATTCCTCGATTTAATTTGATTTTTAGTTCGAAACTAGTAAAAACTTGTGTAGAGTATATTATAATTTTTTTAAAGAATCTGGCATTTCAAAAAGTTTCATAGAATCTAATTTTGAGATGATTTTTATTTGTATGGACTTACCTAATAACATTTCCTCGTAACATATAGAAAGGATCTGAAGAGTTTCGAATCATTCCGAACAGTCCTAGATTTAGTTTGATTTTTTTACCGAAACTAATATAAACCAGTGTATAATATATTATGATTTTGCCCCAAAACATGTAATTCTAAAAGTTTCATAGAATCCAACTTTTAGATGATTTTTTGCATGGACTTCCATCGTAAAATATAGAAAGGATATGAAAAGCTTTTTAGCATTTCGAACAGTCATCTATTTACTTTTATTTTTTTACCGAAACTAGTATAAAGTAGTGTTTAATATATTTTGATTTTTGGACCGAAAATTGTAATTCGAAAAGTTTCATAGAATTAAATGTTTAGACGATTTGTTACATGGACATCCTTTTTTAAAATATAGAAAGCATATGAAAAGCTTTTTAGCATTTCGAACAGTCATCGATTTAATTTGATTTTTTGACCCCAACTAGTAAAAACTAGTTATAATATATTATGATTTTTTGAACAATACTTGAAGTTCAAAAAGTTTCATAGAATCTAATTTTTAGATGATTTTTTGAATGGACTTCCATCATAACCTTCCCTCTTAACACATAGAAAGGATCAGATTAGTTTCATATCGTTTCGAACATTCGTCGATTTAATTTAATTTTTTTTCGAAACTAGTATAAACTTGTGTAGAGTACATTACAATTTTCTTAAAGAAACTGGCATTTCAAAAAAAATTCATAGAATCTAATTTTTAGATTGTTTTTTGCATGGACATCCATCATAACCTTCCCTCTTAACAATTAGAATGAATCTGAAAAGTTTCATATCATTTCAAACATTCCTCTATTTAATTTTATTTTTTGTTCGAAATAAGTAAAAACTTATGTAGAGTATATTATAATTTTTTGAAAGAAACTGGCATTTCAAAAAGTTTCATAGACTCTAATTTTGAGATGATTTTTATTTGTATGGACTTACCTAATAACATTTCCTCATAACATATAGAAAGGATCTGAAGGGTTTCGAATCATTCCGAACAATCCTCGATTTAGTTTGATTTGTTGACCGAAACTAGTATAAACTAGTGTATAATATATTATGATTTTGGCCCGAAACATGAAATTCTAAAAGTTTCATATAATCCAATTTTTAGATGATTTTAAGCATGGATTTCCGTCGTAAAATATATAAAGGATATGAAAAGCATTTTAGCATTTCGAACAGTCATCTATTTACTTTGATTTTTTTACCGAAACTAATATAAAGTAGTGTATAATATATTTTGATTTTTGGACTGAAAATTGTAATACAAAAATTTTCATAGAAATCAAATTTTTAGATGATTTTTTGCATGGACATCCGTCGTAAAATATAGAAAGCATTGGAAAAGCTTTTTAGCATTTCAAACAGTCATCGATTTAATTTGATTTTTTGACCCTAACTAGTATAAACTAGTGTATAATATATTATGATTTTTTAAACAAAACTTGCATTTCGAAAAGTTTCATAGAATCTAATTTTTAGATGATTTTTTGAATGGACTTCCATCATAACCTTCCCACTTAACACATAGAAAGGATCTGATTAGTTTCATATCGTTTCGATCATTCATCGATTTAATTTGATTTTTTGTCTGAAACTAGTAAAAACTTGTGTATAGTACATTACAATTTTATGAAAGAAACTGGCATTTCAAAAATTTTATAAAATCTAATTTTTAGATTATTTTTGGCATGGACATCCATCATAACCTTGCCTCTTAACAATTAGAAATGATCTGAAAAGTTTCATATCATTTCAAACATTCCTCTATTTAATTTGATTTTTTGTTCGAAACTAGTAAAAACTTGTGTAGAGTATATTATAATTTTTTGAAAGAAACTGGCATTTCAAAAAGTTTCATAGACTCTAATTTTGAGATCATTTTTATTTATATGGACTTACCTAATAACATTTCCTCGTAACATATAGAAAGGATCTAAAGGGTTTCGAATCATTCCGAACATTCCTCGATTTAGTTTGATTTTTTGACTGAAACTAGTATAAACTAGTGTATAATATATTATGATTTTGGCCCGAAAAATGAAATTCAAAAAGTTTCATAGAATCCAATTTTTAGATGATTTTTTGCATGGATTTTTGTTGTAAAATATAGAAAGGATATGAAAAGCTTTTTAGCATTTCGAACAGTCATCTATTTACTTTGATTTTTTTACCGAAACTAGTATAAAGTAGTGTTTAATATATTTTGATTTTGGACCGAAAATTGTAATTCGAAAAGTTTCATAGAATTAAATGTTTAGACGATTTGTTACATGGACATCCTTTTATAAAATATAGAAAACATATGAAAAGCTTTTTAGCATTTCGAACAGTCATCCTTTTAATTTGATTTTTTGACCCCAACTAGTAAAAACTAGTTATAATATATTATGATTTTTTGAACAAAACTTGAAGTTCGAAAAGTTTCATAGAATCTAAATTTTAGAGGATTTTTTGAATGGACTTCCATCATAACCTTCCCTCTTAACAAATAAAAAGGATCTGATTAGTTTCATATCGTTTCAAACATTCGTCGATTTAATTTGATTTTTTGTCCGAAACTAGTATAAACTTGTGTAGAGTACATTACAATTTTCTTAAAGAAACTGGCATTTCAAAAAAAATTCATAGAATCTAATTTTTAGATTGTTTTTTGCATGGACATCCATCATTCCCTAACCTCTTAACAATTAGAAAGGATCTGAAAAGTTTCATATCACTCCAAACATTCCTCGATTTAATTTGATTTTTTGTTCGATACTAGTAAAAACTTGTGTAGAGTATATTATAATTTTTTGAAAGAAACTGGCATTTCAAAATGTTTCATAGAATCTAATTTTGAGATGATTTTTATTTGTATGGACTTACCTAATAACATTTCCTCGTAACATATAGAAAGGATCTGAAGAGTTTCGAATCATTCCGAACAGTCCTCGATTTAGTTTAATTTTTTTACCGAAACTAGTATAAACCAGTGTATAATATATTATGATTTTGGCCCGAATCATGTAATTCTTAAAGTTTCATAGAATCCAATTTTTAGATGATTTTCTGCATGGACTTCCATCGTAAAATATAGAAAGGATATGAAAAGCTTTTTAGCGTTTTGAACAGTCATCTATTTTCTTTGATTTTTTTAACGAAAGTATAAACTAGTGTATAATATATTATAATTTTTAGACCAAAAATTGTAATTCGAAAAGTTTCATAGAATCAAATTTTTAGATGATTTTTTGCATGGACATCCGTCGTAAAATATAGAAAGCATATGAAAAGCTTTTTAGCATTTCGAACAGTCATCGATTTAATTTGATTTTTTGGACCCAACTAGTAAAATATAGTTATAATATCTTATGATTTTTTGAACAAAACTTGAAGTTCGAAAAGTTTCATAGAACCTAATTTTTTGATGATTTTTTGAATGGTCTTCCATCATAACCTTCCCTCTTAACACATTAAAATGATCTGATTAGTTTCATATCGTTTCGAACATTCGTCGATTTAATTTGATTTTTTTGCAAAACTAGTATAAACTTGTGTAGAGTACATTACAATTTTCTTAAAGAAACTGGAATTTTAAAAAACTTTCATAGAATCTAAGTTTTAGATTGTTTTTTGCATGAACATCCATCATAACCTTCCCTCTTAACAATTATAAAGGATCTGAAAATTTGCATATCATTTCAAACATTCCTCTATTTAATTTGATTTTTTGTTTGAAACTAGTAAAAACTTGTGTAGAGTATATTATAATATTTTGAAAGAAACTGGCATTTTAAAAAGTTTCATAGACTCTAATTTTGAGATGATTTTTATTTGTATGGACTTACCTAATAACATTTCCTCGTAACATATAGAAGGGATCTGAAGGGTTTCGAATAATTCCGAACAGTCCTCGATTTAGTTTGATTTTTTGACCAAAACTAGTATAAACTAGTGTATAATATATTATGATTTTGGCCCGAAACATGAAATTCTAAAAGTTTCATAGAATCCAATTTTTAGATGATTTTTTGCATGGATTTCCGTCGTAAAATATAGAAAGGATATGAAAAGCTTCTTAGCATTTCGAACATTCATCTATTTACTTTGATTTTTTTACCTAAACTAGTATAAAGTAGTGTTTAATATATTTTGATTTTTGGACCGAAAATTGTAATTCGAAAAGTTTCATAGAATTAAATGTTTAGACGATTTTTTACATGGACATCCGTCGTAAAATATAGACAGCATATGAAAAGCTTTTTAGCATTTCGAACAGTCATTGATTTAATTTGATTTTTTGACACTAACTAGTAAAAACTAGTTATAATATATTATGATTTTTTGAACAAAACTTGAAGTTCGAAAATTTTCATAGAATCTAATTTTTAGAGGATTTTTTGAATGGACTTCCGTCATAACCTTCCCTCTTAACAAATAAAAAGGATCTGATTAGTTTCATATCGTTTCGAACATTCGTCGATTTAATTTGATTTTTTGTCCGAAACAAGTATAAACTTGTGTAGAGTACATTACAATTTTCTTAAACAAACTGGCATTTCAAAAAAAAATCATAGAATCTAATTTTTAGATTGTTTTTTGCAGGGACATCCATCATAACCTACCCTCTTAACAACTAGAAAGGATCTGAAAAGTTTCATATCACTCCAAACATTCCTCGATATAATTTGATTTTTTGTTCGATACTAGTAAAAACTTGTGTAGAGTATATTATAATTTTTTGAAAGAAACTGGCATTTCAAAATGTTTCATAGAATCTAATTTTGAGATGATTTTTATTTGTATGGACTTACCTAATAACATTTCCTCGTAACATATAGAAGGGATCTGAAGGGTTTCGAATCATTCCGAACAGTCCTCGATTTAGTTTGATTTTTTGACCGAAACTAGTATAAACTAGTGTATAATATATTATGATTTTGGCCCGAAACATGAAATTCTAAAAGTTTCATAGAATCCAATTTTTAGATGATTTTAAGCATGGATTTCCGTCGTAAAATATATAAAGGATATGAAAAGCATTTTAGCATTTCGAACAGTCATCTATTTACTTTGATTTTTTTACCGAAACTAATATAAAGTAGTGTATAATATATTTTGATTTTTGGACCGAAAATTGTAATTCAAAAATTTTCATAGAAATCAAATATTTAGATGATTTTTTGCATGGACATCCGTCGTAAAATATAGAACGCATATGAAAAGCTTTTTAGCATTTCAAACAGTCATCGATTTAATTTGATTTTTTGACCCTAACTAGTATAAACTAGTGTATAATATATTATGATTTTTTAAACAAAACTTGCATTTCGAATAGTTTCATAGAATCTAATTTTTAGATGATTTTTTGAATGGACTTCCATCATAACCTTCCCTCTTAACACATAGAAAGGATCTGATTAGTTTCATATCGTTTCGATCATTCGTCGATTAAATTTGATTTTTTGTCTGAAACTAGTATAAACTTGTATAGAGTACATTACAATTTTATGAAAGAAACTGGCATTTCAAAAATTTTATAAAATCTAATTTTTAGATTATTTTTGGCATGGACATCCATCATAACCTTGCCTCTTAACAATTAGAAATGATCTGAAAAGTTTCATATCATTTCAAACATTCCTCTATTTAATTTGATTTTTTGTTCGAAACTAGTAAAAACTTGTGTAGAGTATATTATAATTTTTTGAAAGAAACTGGCATTTCAAAAAGTTTCATAGACTCTAATTTTGAGATGATTTTTATTTGTATGGACTTACCTAATAACATTTCCTCGTAACATATAGAAAGGATCTGAAGGGTTTCGAATCATTCCGAACAGTCCTCGATTTAGTTTGATTTTTTGACCGAAACTAGTATAAACTAGTGTATAATATATTATGATTTTGGCCCGAAACATGAAATTCTAAAAGTTTCATAGAATCCAATTTTTAGATGATTTTTTGCATGGATTTTCGTCGTAAAATATAGAAAGGATATGAAAAGCTTTTTAGCATTTCGAACATTCATCTATTTACTTTGATTTTTTTACCGAAACTAGTATAAAGTAGTGTTTAATATATTTTGATTTTTGGACCGAAAATTGTAATTCGAAAAGTTTCACAGAATTAAATGTTTAGACGATTTGTTACATGGACATCCTTTTTTAAAATATAGAAAGCATATGAAAAGCTTTTTAGCATTTCGAACAGTCATCGATTTAATTTGATTTTTTGACCCCAACTAGTAAAAACTAGTTATAATATATTATGATTTTTTGAACAAAACTTGAAGTTCGAAAAGTTTCATAGAATCTAAATTTTAGAGGATTTTATGAATGGACTTCCATCATAATCTTCCCTCTTAACAAATAAAAAGGATCTGATTAGTTTCATATCGTTTCAAACATTCGTCGATTTAATTTGATTTTTTGTCCGAAACTAGTATAAACTTGTGTAGAGTACATTACAATTTTATGAAAGAAACTGGCATTTCAAAAATTTTATAAAATCTAATTTTTAGATTATTTTTGGCATGGACATCCATCATAACCTTGCCTCTTAACAATTAGAAATGATCTGAAAAGTTTCATATCATTTCAAACATTCCTCTATTTAATTTGATTTTTTGTTCGAAACTAGTAAAAACTTGTGTAGAGTATATTATAATTTTTTAAAAGAAACTGGCATTTCAAAAAGTTTCATAGACTCTAATTTTGAGATGATTTTTATTTGTATGGACTTACCTAATAACATTTCCTCGTAACATATAGAAAGGATCTGAAGGGTTTCGAATCATTCCGAACAGTCCTCGATTTAGTTTGATTTTTTGACCGAAACTAGTATAAACTAGTGTATAATATATTATGATTTTGGCCCGAAACATGAAATTCTAAAAGTTTCATAGAATCCAATTTTTAGATGATTTTTTGCATGGATTTTCGTCGTAAAATATAGAAAGGATATGAAAAGCTTTTTAGCATTTCGAACAGTCATCTATTTACTTTGATTTTTTTACCGAAACTAGTATAAAGTAGTGTTTAATATATTTTGATTTTTGGACCGAAAATTGTAATTCGAAAAGTTTCACAGAATTAAATGTTTAGACGATTTGTTACATGGACATCCTTTTTTAAAATATAGAAAGCATATGAAAAGCTTTTTAGCATTTCGAACAGTCATCGATTTAATTTGATTTTTTGACCCCAACTAGTAAAAACTAGTTATAATATATTATGATTTTTTGAACAAAACTTGAAGTTTGAAAAGTTTCATAGAATCTAAATTTTAGAGGATTTTTTGAATGGACTTCCATCATAACCTTCCCTCTTAACAAATAAAAAGGATCTGATTAGTTTCATATCGTTTCAAACATTCGTCGATTTAATTTGATTTTTTGTCCGAAACTAGTATAAACTTGTGTAGAGTACATTACAATTTTCTTAAAGAAACTGGCATTTCAAAAAAAATTCATAGAATCTAATTTTTAGATTATTTTTTGCATGGACATCCATCATAACCTACCCTCTTAAAAATTAGAAAGGATGTAAAAAGTTTCATATCACTCCAAACATTCCTTGATTTAATTTGATTTTTTGTTCGATACAAGTAAAAACTTGTGTAGAGTATATTATAATATTTTGAAAGAAACTGGCATTTCAAAATGTTTCATAGAATCTAATTTTGAGATGATTTTTATTTGTATGGACTTACCTAATAACATTTCCTCGTAACATATAGAAAGGATCTGAAGAGTTTCGAATCATTCCGAACAGTCCTCGATTTAGTTTGATTTTTTTACCGAAACTAGTATAAACCAGTGTATAATATATTATGATTTTGGCCCGAATCATGTAATTCTTAAAGTTTCATAGAATCCAATTTTTAGATGATTTTCTGCATGGACTTCCATCGTAAAATATAGAAAGGATATGAAAAGCTTTTTAGCGTTTTGAACAGTCATCTATTTTCTTTGATTTTTTTAACGAAAGTATAAACTAGTGTATAATATATTATAATTTTTAGACCAAAAATTGTAATTCAAAAAGTTTCATAGAATCAAATTTTTAGATGATTTTTTGCATGGACATCCGTCGTAAAATATAGAAAGCATATGAAAAGCTTTTTAGCATTTCGAACAGTCATCGATTTAATTTGATTTTTTGGACCCAACTAGTAAAATATAGTTATAATATATTATGATTTTTTGAACAAAACTTGAAGTTCGAAAAGTTTCATAGAATCTAATTTTTAGATGATTTTTTGAATGGACTTCCATCATAACCTTCCCTCTTAACACATTAAAAGGATCTGATTAGTTTCATATCGTTTCGAACATTCGTCGATTTAATTTTAATTTTTTTGCGAAACTAGTATAAACTTGTGTAGAGTACATTACAATTTTCTTAAAGAAACTGGAATTTCAAAAAACATTCATAGAATCTAATTTTTAGATTGTTTTTTGCATGGACATCCATCATAACCTTCCCTCTTAACAATTAGAAAGGATCTGAAAATTTTCATATCATTTCAAACATTCCTCTATTTAATTTGATTTTTTGTTTGAAACTAGTAAAAACTTGTGTAGAGTATATTATAATATTTTGAAAGAAACTGGCATTTCAAAAAGTTTCATAGACTCTAATTTTGAGATGATTTTTATTTGTATGGACTTACCTAATAACATTTCCTCGTAACATATAGAAGGGATCTGAAGGGTTTCGAATCATTCCAAACAGTCCTCGATTTAGTTTGATTTTTTGACCGAAACTAGTATAAACTAGTGTATAATATATTATGATTTTGGCCCGAAACATGAAATTCTAAAAGTTTCATAGAATCCAATTTTTAGATGATTTTTTGCATGGATTTCCGTCGTAAAATATAGAAAGGATATGAAAATCTTCTTAGCATTTCGAACAGTCATCTATTTACTTTGATTTTTTTACCTAAACTAGTATAAAGTAGTGTTTAATATATTTTGATTTTTGGACCGAAAATTGTAATTCGAAAAGTTTCATAGAATTAAATGTTTAGACGATTTTTTACATGGACATCCGTCGTAAAATATAGACAGCATATGAAAAGCTTTTTAGCATTTCGAACAGTCATTGATTTAATTTGATTTTTTGACTCTAACTAGTAAAAACTAGTTATAATATATTATGATTTTTTGAACAAAACTTGAAGTTCGAAAAGTTTCATAGAATCTAATTTTTAGAGGATTTTTTGAATGGACTTCCGTCATAACCTTCCCTCTTAACAAATAAAAAGGATCTGATTAGTTTCATATCGTTTCGAACATTCGTCGATTTAATTTGATTTTTTGTCCGAAACAAGTATAAACTTGTGTAGAGTACATTACAATTTTCTTAAACAAACTGGCATTTCAAAAAAAAATCATAGAATCTAATTTTTAGATTGTTTTTTGCAGGGACATCCATCATAACCTACCCTCTTAACAACTAGAAAGGATCTGAAAAGTTTCATATCACTCCAAACATTCCTCGATATAATTTGATTTTTTGTTCGATACTAGTAAAAACTTGTGTAGAGTATATTATAATTTTTTGAAAGAAACTGGCATTTCAAAATGTTTCATAGAATCTAATTTTGAGATGATTTTTATTTGTATGGACTTACCTAATAACATTTCCTCGTAACATATAGAAGGGATCTGAAGGGTTTCGAATCATTCCGAACAGTCCTCGATTTAGTTTGATTTTTTGACCGAAACTAGTATAAACTAGTGTATAATATATTATGATTTTGGTCCGAAACATGAAATTCTAAAAGTTTCATAGAATCCAATTTTTAGATGATTTTAAGCATGGATTCCCGTCGTAAAATATATAAAGGATATGAAAAGCATTTTAGCATTTCGAACAGTCATCTATTTACTTTGATTTTTTTACCGAAACTAATATAAAGTAGTGTATAATATATTTTGATTTTTGGACCGAAAATTGTAATTCAAAAATTTTCATAGAAATCAAATATTTAGATGATTTTTTGCATGGACATCCGTCGTAAAATATAGAACGCATATGAAAAGCTTTTTAGCATTTCAAACAGTCATCGATTTAATTTGATTTTTTGACCCTAACTAGTATAAACTAGTGTATAATATATTATGATTTTTTAAACAAAACTTGCATTTCGAATAGTTTCATAGAATCTAATTTTTAGATGATTTTTTGAATGGACTTCCATCATAACCTTCCCTCTTAACACATAGAAAGGATCTGATTAGTTTCATATCGTTTCGATCATTCGTCGATTAAATTTGATTTTTTGTCTGAAACTAGTATAAACTTGTATAGAGTACATTACAATTTTATGAAAGAAACTGGCATTTCAAAAATTTTATAAAATCTAATTTTTAGATTATTTTTGGCATGGACATCCATCATAACCTTGCCTCTTAACAATTAGAAATGATCTGAAAAGTTTCATATCATTTCAAACATTCCTCTATTTAATTTGATTTTTTGTTCGAAACTAGTAAAAACTTGTGTAGAGTATATTATAATTTTTTGAAAGAAACTGGCATTTCAAAAAGTTTCATAGACTCTAATTTTGAGATGATTTTTATTTGTATGGACTTACCTAATAACATTTCCTCGTAACATATAGAAAGGATCTGAAGGGTTTCGAATCATTCCGAACAGTCCTCGATTTAGTTTGATTTTTTGACCGAAACTAGTATAAACTAGTGTATAATATATTATGATTTTGGCCCGAAACATGAAATTCTAAAAGTTTCATAGAATCCAATTTTTAGATGATTTTTTGCATGGATTTTCGTCGTAAAATATAGAAAGGATATGAAAAGCTTTTTAGCATTTCGAACAGTCATCTATTTACTTTGATTTTTTTACCGAAACTAGTATAAAGTAGTGTTTAATATATTTTGATTTTTGGACCGAAAATTGTAATTCGAAAAGTTTCACAGAATTAAATGTTTAGACGATTTGTTACATGGACATCCTTTTTTAAAATATAGAAAGCATATGAAAAGCTTTTTAGCATTTCGAACAGTCATCGATTTAATTTGATTTTTTGACCCCAACTAGTAAAAACTAGTTATAATATATTATGATTTTTTGAACAAAACTTGAAGTTCGAAAAGTTTCATAGAATCTAATTTTTAGAGGATTTTTTGAATGGACTTCCATCATAACCTTCCCTCTTAACAAATAAAAAGGATCTGATTAGTTTCATATCGTTTCAAACATTCGTCGATTTAATTTGAATTTTTGTCCGAAACTAGTATAAACTTGTGTAGAGTACATTACAATTTTCTTAAAGAAACTGGCATTTCAAAAAAAATTCATAGAATCTAATTTTTAGATTGTTTTTTGCATGGAAATCCATCATAACCTACCCTCTTAACAATTAGAAAGGATCTGAAAAGTTTCATATCACTCCAAACATTCCTCGATTTAATTTAATTTTTTGTTCGATACTAGTAAAAACTTGTGTAGAGTATATTATAATTTTTTGAAAGAAACTGGCATTTCAAAATGTTTCATAGAATCTAATTTTGAGATGATTTTTATTTGTATGGACTTACCTAATAACATTTCCTCGTAACATATAGAAAGGATCTGAAGAGTTTCGAATCATTCCGAACAGTCCTCGATTTAGTTTGATTTTTTTACCGAAACTAGTATAAACCAGTGTATAATATATTATGATTTTGGCCTGAATCATGTAATTCTAAATGTTTCATATAATCCAATTTTTAGATGATTTTCTGCATGGACTTCCATCATAAAATATAGAAAGGATATGAAAAGCTTTTTAGCGTTTTGAACAGTCATCTATTTACTTTGATTTTTTTAACGAAAGTATAAACTAGTGTATAATATATTATAATTTTTAGACCAAAAATTGTAATTCGAAAAGTTTCATAGAATCAAATTTTTAGATGATTTTTTGCATGGACATCCGTCGTAAAATATAGAAAGCATATGAAAAGCTTTTTAGCATTTCGAACAGTCATCGATTTAATTTGATTTTTTGAACCCAATATAGTTATAATATATTATGATTTTTTGAACAAAACTTGAAGTTCGAAAAGTTTCGTAGAATCTAATTTTTAGATGATTTTTTGAATGGACTTCCATCATAACCTTCCCTCTTAACACATTAAAAGGATCTGATTAGTTTCATATCGTTTCGAACATTCGTCGATTTAATTTTAATTTTTTTGCGAAACTAGTATAAACTTGTGTAGAGTACATTACAATTTTCTTAAAGAAACTGGAATTTCAAAAAACATTCATAGAATCTAATTTTTAGATTGTTTTTTGCATGGACATCCATCATAACCTTCCCTCTTAACAATTAGAAAGGATCTGAAAATTTTCATATCATTTCAAACATTCCTCTATTTAATTTGATTTTTTGTTTGAAACTAGTAAAAACTTGTGTAGAGTATATTATAATATTTTGAAAGAAACTGGCATTTCAAAAAGTTTCATAGACTCTAATTTTGAGATGATTTTTATTTGTATGGACTTACCTAATAACATTTCCTCGTAACATATAGAAGGGATCTGAAGGGTTTCGAATCATTCCGAACAGTCCTCGATTTAGTTTGATTTTTTGACCGAAACTAGTATAAACTAGTGTATAATATATTATGATTTTGGCCCGAAACATGAAATTCTAAAAGTTTCATAGAATCCAATTTTTAGATGATTTTTTGCATGGATTTCCGTCGTAAAATAAAGAAAGGATATGAAAAGCTTCTTAGCATTTCGAACAGTCATCTATTTACTTTGATTTTTTTACCTAAACTAGTATAAAGTAGTGTTTAATATATTTTGATTTTTGGACCGAAAATTGTAATTCGAAAAGTTTCATAGAATTAAATGTTTAGACAATTTTTTACATGGACATCCGTCGTAAAATATAGACAACATATGAAAAGCTTTTTAGCATTTCGAACAGTCATTGATTTAATTTGATTTTCTGACTCTAACTAGTAAAAACTAGTTATAATATATTATGATTTTTTGAACAAAACTTGAAGTTCGAAAAGTTTCATAGAATCTAATTTTTAGAGGATTTTTTGAATGGACTTCCGTCATAACCTTCCCTCTTAACAAATAAAAAGGATCTGATTAGTTTCATATCGTTTCGAACATTCGTCGATTTAATTTGATTTTTTGTCTGAAACAAGTATAAACTTGTGTAGAGTACATTACAATTTTCTTAAACAAACTGGCATTTCAAAAAAAAATCATAGAATCTAATTTTTAGATTGTTTTTTGCAGGGACATCCATCATAACCTACCCTCTTAACAACTAGAAAGGATCTGAAAAGTTTCATATCACTCCAAACATTCCTCGATATAATTTGATTTTTTGTTCGATACTAGTAAAAACTTGTGTAGAGTATATTATAATTTTTTGAAAGAAACTGGCATTTCAAAATGTTTCATAGAATCTAATTTTGAGATGATTTTTATTTGTATGGACTTACCTAATAACATTTCCTCGTAACATATAGAAGGGATCTGAAGGGTTTCGAATCATTCCGAACAGTCCTCGATTTAGTTTGATTTTTTGACCGAAACTAGTATAAACTAGTGTATAATATATTATGATTTTGGCCCGAAACATGAAATTCTAAAATTTTCATAGAATCCAATTTTTAGATGATTTTAAGCATGGATTTCCGTCGTAAAATATATAAAGGATATGAAAAGCATTTTAGCATTTCGAACAGTCATCTATTTACTTTGATTTTTTTACCGAAACTAATATAAAGTAGTGTATAATATATTTTGATTTTTGGACCGAAAATTGTAATTCAAAAATTTTCATAGAAATCAAATATTTAGATGAATTTTTGCATGGACATCCGTCGTAAAATATAGAACGCATATGAAAAGCTTTTTAGCATTTCAAACAGTCATCGATTTAATTTGATTTTTTGACCCTAACTAGTATAAACTAGTGTATAATATATTATGATTTTTTAAACAAAACTTGCATTTCGAATAGTTTCATAGAATCTAATTTTTAGATGATTTTTTGAATGGACTTCCATCATAACCTTTCCCTCTTAACACATAGAAAGGATCTGATTAGTTTCATATCGTTTCGATCATTCGTCGATTAAATTTGATTTTTTGTCTGAAACTAGTATAAACTTGTATAGAGTACATTACAATTTTATGAAAGAAACTGGCATTTCAAAAATTTTATAAAATCTAATTTTTAGATTATTTTTGGCATGGACATCCATCATAACCTTGCCTCTTAACAATTAGAAATGATCTGAAAAGTTTCATATCATTTCAAACATTCCTCTATTTAATTTGATTTTTTGTTCGAAACTAGTAAAAACTTGTGTAGAGTATATTATAATTTTTTGAAAGAAACTGGCATTTCAAAAAGTTTCATAGACTCTAATTTTGAGATGATTTTTATTTGTATGGACTTACCTAATAACATTTCCTCGTAACATATAGAAAGGATCTGAAGGGTTTCGAATCATTTCGAACAGTCCTCGATTTAGTTTGATTTTTTGACCGAAACTAGTATAAACTAGTGTATAATATATTATGATTTTGGCCCGAAACATGAAATTCTAAAAGTTTCATAGAATCCAATTTTTAGATGATTTTTTGCATGGATTTTCGTCGTAAAATATAGAAAGGATATGAAAAGCTTTTTAGCATTTCGAACAGTCATCTATTTACTTTGATTTTTTTACCGAAACTAGTATAAAGTAGTGTTTAATATATTTTGATTTTTGGACCGAAAATTGTAATTCGAAAAGTTTCACAGAATTAAATGTTTAGACGATTTGTTACATGGACATCCTTTTTTAAAATATAGAAAGCATATGAAAAGCTTTTTAGCATTTCGAACAGTCATCGATTTAATTTGATTTTTTGACCCCAACTAGTAAAAACTAGTTATAATATATTATGATTTTTTGAACAAAACTTGAAGTTCGAAAAGTTTCATAGAATCTAATTTTTAGAGGATTTTTTGAATGGACTTCCATCATAACCTTCCCTCTTAACAAATAAAAAGGATCTGATTAGTTTCATATCGTTTCAAACATTCGTCGATTTAATTTGAATTTTTGTCCGAAACTAGTATAAACTTGTGTAGAGTACATTACAATTTTCTTAAAGAAACTGGCATTTCAAAAAAAATTCATAGAATCTAATTTTTAGATTGTTTTTTGCATGGAAATCCATCATTCCCTACCCTCTTAACAATTAGAAAGGATCTGAAAAGTTTCATATCACTCCAAACATTCCTCGATTTAATTTGATTTTTTGTTCGATACTAGTAAAAACTTGTGTAGAGTATATTATAATTTTTTGAAAGAAACTGGCATTTCAAAATGTTTCATAGAATCTAATTTTGAGATGATTTTTATTTGTATGGACTTACCTAATAACATTTCCTCGTAACATATAGAAAGGATCTGAAGAGTTTCGAATCATTCCGAACAGTCCTCGATTTAGTTTGATTTTTTTACCGAAACTAGTATAAACCAGTGTATAATATATTATGATTTTGGCCTGAATCATGTAATTCTAAATGTTTCATATAATCCAATTTTTAGATGATTTTCTGCATGGACTTCCATCATAAAATATAGAAAGGATATGAAAAGCTTTTTAGCGTTTTGAACAGTCATCTATTTACTTTGATTTTTTTAACGAAAGTATAAACTAGTGTATAATATATTATAATTTTTAGACCAAAAATTGTAATTCGAAAAGTTTCATAGAATCAAATTTTTAGATGATTTTTTGCATGGACATCCGTCGTAAAATATAGAAAGCATATGAAAAGCTTTTTAGCATTTCGAACAGTCATCGATTTAATTTGATTTTTTGAACCCAACTAGTAAAATATAGTTATAATATATTATCATTTTTTGAACAAAACTTGAAGTTCGAAAAGTTTCATAGAATCTAATTTTTAGATGATTTTTTGAATGGACTTCCATCATAACCTTCCCTCTTAACACATTAAAAGGATCTGATTAGTTTCATATCGTTTCGAACATTCGTCGATTTAATTTTAATTTTTTTGCGAAACTAGTATAAACTTGTGTAGAGTACATTACAATTTTCTTAAAGAAACTGGAATTTCAAAAAACATTCATAGAATCTAATTTTTAGATTGTTTTTTGCATGGACATCCATCATAACCTTCCCTCTTAACAATTAGAAAGGATCTGAAAATTTTCATATCATTTCAAACATTCCTCTATTTAATTTGATTTTTTGTTTGAAACTAGTAAAAACTTGTGTAGAGTATATTATAATATTTTGAAAGAAACTGGCATTTCAAAAAGTTTCATAGACTCTAATTTTGAGATGATTTTTATTTGTATGGACTTACCTAAAAACATTTCCTCGTAACATATAGAAGGGATCTGAAGGGTTTCGAATCATTCCGAACAGTCCTCGATTTAGTTTGATTTTTTGACCGAAACTAGTATAAACTAGTGTATAATATATTATGATTTTGGCCCGAAACATGAAATTCTAAAATTTTCATAGAATCCAATTTTTAGATGATTTTAAGCATGGATTTCCGTCGTAAAATATATAAAGGATATGAAAAGCATTTTAGCATTTCGAACAGTCATCTATTTACTTTGATTTTTTTACCGAAACTAATATAAAGTAGTGTATAATATATTTTGATTTTTGGACCGAAAATTGTAATTCAAAAATTTTCATAGAAATCAAATATTTAGATGAATTTTTGCATGGACATCCGTCGTAAAATATAGAACGCATATGAAAAGCTTTTTAGCATTTCAAACAGTCATCGATTTAATTTGATTTTTTGACCCTAACTAGTATAAACTAGTGTATAATATATTATGATTTTTTAAACAAAACTTGCATTTCGAATAGTTTCATAGAATCTAATTTTTAGATGATTTTTTGAATGGACTTCCATCATAACCTTTCCCTCTTAACACATAGAAAGGATCTGATTAGTTTCATATCGTTTCGATCATTCGTCGATTAAATTTGATTTTTTGTCTGAAACTAGTATAAACTTGTATAGAGTACATTACAATTTTATGAAAGAAACTGGCATTTCAAAAATTTTATAAAATCTAATTTTTAGATTATTTTTGGCATGGACATCCATCATAACCTTGCCTCTTAACAATTAGAAATGATCTGAAAAGTTTCATATCATTTCAAACATTCCTCTATTTAATTTGATTTTTTGTTCGAAACTAGTAAAAACTTGTGTAGAGTATATTATAATTTTTTGAAAGAAACTGGCATTTCAAAAAGTTTCATAGACTCTAATTTTGAGATGATTTTTATTTGTATGGACTTACCTAATAACATTTCCTCGTAACATATAGAAAGGATCTGAAGGGTTTCGAATCATTCCGAACAGTCCTCGATTTAGTTTGATTTTTTGACCGAAACTAGTATAAACTAGTGTATAATATATTATGATTTTGGCCCGAAACATGAAATTCTAAAAGTTTCATAGAATCCAATTTTTAGATGATTTTTTGCATGGATTTTCGTCGTAAAATATAGAAAGGATATGAAAAGCTTTTTAGCATTTCGAACAGTCATCTATTTACTTTGATTTTTTTACCGAAACTAGTATAAAGTAGTATTTAATATATTTTGATTTTTGGACCGAAAATTGTAATTCGAAAAGTTTCACAGAATTAAATGTTTAGACGATTTGTTACATGGACATCCTTTTTTAAAATATAGAAAGCATATGAAAAGCTTTTTAGCATTTCGAACAGTCATCGATTTAATTTGATTTTTTGACCCCAACTAGTAAAAACTAGTTATAATATATTATGATTTTTTGAACAAAACTTGAAGTTCGAAAAGTTTCATAGAATCTAATTTTTAGAGGATTTTTTGAATGGACTTCCATCATAACCTTCCCTCTTAACAAATAAAAAGGATCTGATTAGTTTCATATCGTTTCAAACATTCGTCGATTTAATTTGAATTTTTGTCCGAAACTAGTATAAACTTGTGTAGAGTACATTACAATTTTCTTAAAGAAACTGGCATTTCAAAAAAAATTCATAGAATCTAATTTTTAGATTGTTTTTTGCATGGAAATCCATCATAACCTACCCTCTTAACAATTAGAAAGGATCTGAAAAGTTTCATATCACTCCAAACATTCCTCGATTTAATTTGATTTTTTGTTCGATACTAGTAAAAACTTGTGTAGAGTATATTATAATTTTTTGAAAGAAACTGGCATTTCAAAATGTTTCATAGAATCTAATTTTGAGATGATTTTTATTTGTATGGACTTACCTAATAACATTTCCTCGTAACATATAGAAAGGATCTGAAGAGTTTCGAATCATTCCGAACAGTCCTCGATTTAGTTTGATTTTTTTACCGAAACTAGTATAAACCAGTGTATAATATATTATGATTTTGGCCTGAATCATGTAATTCTAAATGTTTCATATAATCCAATTTTTAGATGATTTTCTGCATGGACTTCCATCATAAAATATAGAAAGGATATGAAAAGCTTTTTAGCGTTTTGAACAGTCATCTATTTACTTTGATTTTTTTAACGAAAGTATAAACTAGTGTATAATATATTATAATTTTTAGACCAAAAATTGTAATTCGAAAAGTTTCATAGAATCAAATTTTTAGATGATTTTTTGCATGGACATCCGTCGTAAAATATAGAAAGCATATGAAAAGCTTTTTAGCATTTCGAACAGTCATCGATTTAATTTGATTTTTTGAACCCAACTAGTAAAATATAGTTATAATATATTATCATTTTTTGAACAAAACTTGAAGTTCGAAAAGTTTCATAGAATCTAATTTTTAGATGATTTTTTGAATGGACTTCCATCATAACCTTCCCTCTTAACACATTAAAAGGATCTGATTAGTTTCATATCGTTTCGAACATTCGTCGATTTAATTTTAATTTTTTTGCGAAACTAGTATAAACTTGTGTAGAGTACATTACAATTTTCTTAAAGAAACTGGAATTTCAAAAAACATTCATAGAATCTAATTTTTAGATTGTTTTTTGCATGGACATCCATCATAACCTTCCCTCTTAACAATTAGAAAGGATCTGAAAATTTTCATATCATTTCAAACATTCCTCTATTTAATTTGATTTTTTGTTTGAAACTAGTAAAAACTTGTGTAGAGTATATTATAATATTTTGAAAGAAACTGGCATTTCAAAAAGTTTCATAGACTCTAATTTTGAGATGATTTTTATTTGTATGGACTTACCTAAAAACATTTCCTCGTAACATATAGAAGGGATCTGAAGGGTTTCGAATCATTCCGAACAGTCCTCGATTTAGTTTGATTTTTTGACCGAAACTAGTATAAACTAGTGTATAATATATTATGATTTTGGCCCGAAACATGAAATTCTAAAAGTTTCATAGAATCCAATTTTTAGATGATTTTTTGCAAGGATTTCCGTCGTAAAATATAGAAAGGATATGAAAAGCTTCTTAGCATTTCGAACAGTCATCTATTTACTTTGATTTTTTTACCGAAACTAGTATAAAGTAGTGTTTAATATATTTTGATTTTTGGACCGAAAATTGTAATTCGAAAAGTTTCATAGAATTAAATGTTTAGACGATTTTTTACATGGACATCCGTCGTAAAATATAGAAAGCATATGAAAAGCTTTTTAGCATTTCGAACAGTCATTGATTTAATTTAATTTTTTGACCCTAACTAGTAAAAACTAGTTATAATATATTATGATTTTTTGAACAAAACTTGAAGTTCGAAAAGTTTCATAGAATCTAATTTTTAGAGGATTTTTTGAATGGACTTCCATCATAACCTTCCCTCTTAACAAATAAAAAGGATCAGATAAGTTTCATATCGTTTCGAACATTCGTCGATTTAATTTGATTTTTTGTCCGAAACTAGTATAAACTTGTGTAGAGTACATTACAATTTTCTTAAAGAAACTGGCATTTCAAAAAAAATCATAGAATCTAATTTTTAGATTGTTTTTTGCATGGACATCCATCATAACCTACCCTCTTAACAATTAGAAAGGATCTGAAAAGTTTCATATCACTCCAAACATTCCTCGATTTAATTTGATTTTTTGTTCGATACTAGTAAAAACTTGTGTAGAGTATATTATAATTTTTTGAAAGAAACTGGCATTTCAAAATGTTTCATAGAATCTAATTTTGAGATGATTTTTATTTGTATGGACTTACCTAATAACATTTCCTCGTAACATATAGAAAGGATCTGAAGAGTTTCGAATCATTCCGAACAGTCCTCGATTTAGTTTGATTTTTTTACTGAAACTAGTATAAACCAGTGTATAATATATTATGATTTTGGCCCGCATCATGTAATTCTAAAAGTTTCATAGAATCCAATTTTTAGATGATTTTCTGCATGGACTTCCATCGTAAAATATAGAAAGGATATGAAAAGCTTTTTAGCGTTTTGAACAGTCATCTATTTACTTTGATTTTTTTAACGAAAGTATAAACTAGTGTATAATATATTATAATTTTTAGACCAAAAATTGTAATTCGAAAAGTTTCATAGAATCAAATTTTTAGATGATTTTTTGCATGGGCATCCGTCGTAAAATATAGAAAGCATATGAAAAGCTTTTTAGCTTTTCGAACAGTCATCGATTTAATTTGATTTTTTGAACCCAACTAGTAAAATCTAGTTATAATATATTATGATTTTTTGAACAAAACTTGAAGTTCAAAAAGTTTCATAGAATCTAATTTTTAGATGATTTTTTGAATGGACTTCCATCATAACCTTCCCTCTTAACACATTAAAAGGATCTGATTAGTTTCATATCGTTTCGAACATTCGTCGATTTAATTTGATTTTTTTTGCGAAACTAGTATAAACATGTGTAGAGTACATTACAACTTTCTTAAAGAAACTGGCATTTCAAAAAAAATTCATAGAATCTAATTTTTAGATTGTTTTTTGCATTGATATCCATCATGACCTTCCCTCTTAGCAATTAGAAAGGATCTGAAAAGTTTCATATCATTTCAAACATTCCTCTATTTAATTTGATTTTTTGTTTGAAACTAGTAAAAACTTGTGTAGAGTATATTATAATTTTTTGAAAGAAACTGGCCTTTCAAAAAGTTTCATAGACTCTAATTTTGAGATGATTTTTATTTGTATGGACTTACCTAATAACATTTCCTCGTAACATATAGAAAGGATCTGAAGGGTTTCAAATCATTCCGAACAGTCCTCGATTTAGTTTGATTTTTTGACCGAAACTAGTATAAACTAGTGTATAATATATTATGATTTCGGCCCGAAACATGAAATTCTAAAAGTTTCATAGAATCCAATTTTTAGATGATTTTTTGCATGGATTTCCGTCGTAAAATATAGAAAGGATATGAAACGCTTCTTAGCATTTCGAACAGTCATCTATTTACTTTTATTTTTTTACCGAAACTAGTATAAAGTAGTGTTTAATATATTTTGATTTTTGGACCGAAAATTTTAATTCGAAAAGTTTCATAGAATTAAATGTTTAGACGATTTTTTACATGGACATCCGTCGTAAAATATAGAAAGCATATGAAAAGCTTTTTAGCATTTCGAACAGTCATTGATTTAATTTAATTTTTTGACCCTAACTAGTAAAAACTAGTTATAATATATTATGATTTTTTGAACAAAACTTGAAGTTCGAAAAGTTTCATAGAATCTAATTTTTAGAGGATTTTTTGAATGGACTTCCATCATAACCTTCCCTCTTAACAAATAAAAAGGATCAGATAAGTTTCATATCGTTTCGAACATTCGTCGATTTAATTTGATTTTTTGTCCGAAACTAGTATAAACTTGTGTAGAGTACATTACAATTTTCTTAAAGAAACTGGCATTTCAAAAAAAATCATAGAATCTAATTTTTAGATTGTTTTTTGCATGGACATCCATCATAACCTACCCTCTTAACAATTAGAAAGGATCTGAAAAGTTTCATATCACTCCAAACATTCCTCGATTTAATTTGATTTTTTGTTCGATACTAGTAAAAACTAGTGTAGAGTATATTATAATTTTTTGAAAGAAACTGGCATTTCAAAATGTTTCATAGAATCTAATTTTGAGATGATTTTTATTTGTATGGACTTACCTAATAACATTTCCTCGTAACATATAGAAAGGATCTGAAGAGTTTCGAATCATTCCGAACAGTCCTCGATTTAGTTTGATTTTTTTTACTGAAACTAGTATAAACCAGTGTATAATATATTATGATTTTGGCCCGCATCATGTAATTCTAAAAGTTTCATAGAATCCAATTTTTAGATGATTTTCTGCATGGACTTCCATCGTAAAATATAGAAAGGATATGAAAAGCTTTTTAGCGTTTTGAACAGTCATCTATTTACTTTGATTTTTTTAACGAAAGTATAAACTAGTGTATAATATATTATAATTTTTAGACCAAAAATTGTAATTCGAAAAGTTTCATAGAATCAAATTTTTAGATGATTTTTTGCATGGGCATCCGTCGTAAAATATAGAAAGCATATGAAAAGCTTTTAAGCTTTTCGAACAGTCATCGATTTAATTTGATTTTTTGAACCCAACTAGTAAAATCTAGTTATAATATATTATGATTTTTTGAACAAAACTTGAAGTTCAAAAAGTTTCATAGAATCTAATTTTTAGATGATTTTTTGAATGGACTTCCATCATAACCTTCCCTCTTAACACATTAAAAGGATCTGATTATTTTCATATCGTTTCGAACATTCGTCGATTTAATTTGATTTTTTTTGCGAAACTAGTATAAACATGTGTAGAGTACATTACAATTTTCTTAAAGAAACTGGCATTTCAAAAAAAATTCATAGAATCTAATTTTTAGATTGTTTTTTGCATTGACATCCATCATGACATTCCCTCTTAGCAATTAGAAAGGATCTGAAAAGTTTCATATCATTTCAAACATTCCTCTATTTAATTTTATTTTTTGTTTGAAACTAGTAAAAACTTGTGTAGAGTATATTATAATTTTTTGAAAGAAACTGGCATTTCAAAAAGTTTCATAGACTCTAATTTTGAGATGATTTTTATTTGTATGGACTTACCTAATAACATTTCCTCGTAACATATAGAAAGGATCTGAAGGGTTTCAAATCATTCCGAACAGTCCTCGATTTAGTTTGATTTTTTGACCGAAACTAGTATAAACTAGTGTATAATATATTATGATTTCGGCCCGAAACATGAAATTCTAAAAGTTTCATAGAATCCAATTTTTAGATGATTTTTTGCATGGATTTCCGTCGTAAAATATAGAAAGGATATGAAACGCTTCTTAGCATTTCGAACAGTCATCTATTTACTTTGATTTTTTTACCGAAACTAGTATAAAGTAGTGTTTAATATATTTTGATTTTTGGACCGAAAATTTTAATTCGAAAAGTTTCATAGAATTAAATGTTTAGACGATTTTTTACATGGACATCCGTCGTAAAATATAGAAAGCATATGAAAAGCTTTTTAGCATTTCGAACAGTCATTGATTTAATTTTATTTTTTGACCCTAACTAGTAAAAACTAGTTATAATATATTATGATTTTTTGAACAAAACTTGAAGTTCGAAAAGTTTCATAGAATCTAATTTTTAGAGGATTTTTTGAATGGACTTCCATCATAACCTTCCCTCTATACAAATAAAAAGGATCTGATAAGTTTCATATCGTTTCGAACATTCTTCGATTTAATTTGATTTTTTGTCCGAAACTAGTATAAACTTGTGTAGAGTTCATTACAATTTTCTTAAAGAAACTGGCATTTCAAAAAAAAAATCATAGAATATAATTTTTGGATTGTTTTTTGCATGGACATCCATCATAACCTACCCTCTTAACAATTAGAAAGGATCTGAAAAGTTTCATATCACTCCAAACATTCCTCGATTTAATTTGATTTTTTGTTCGATACTAGTAAAAACTTGTGTAGAGTATATTATAATTTTTTGAAAGAAACTGGCATTTCAAAATGTTTCATAGAATCTAATTTTGAGATGATTTTTATTTGTATGGACTTACCTAATAACATTTCCTCGTAACATATAAAAAGGATCTGAAGAGTTTCGAATCATTCCGAACAGTCCTCGATTTAGTTTGATTTTTTTACTGAAACTAGTATAAACCAGTGTATAATATATTATGATTTTGGCCCGCATCATGTAATTCTAAAAGTTTCATAGAATCCAATTTTTAGATGATTTTCTGCATGGACTTCCATCGTAAAATATAGAAAGGATATGAAAAGCTTTTTAGCGTTTTGAACAGTCATCTATTTACTTTGATTTTTTTAACGAAAGTATAAACTAGTGTATAATATATTATTATTTTTAGACCAAAAATTGTAATTCGAAAAGTTTCATAGAATCAAATTTTTAGATGATTTTTTGAATGGGCATCCGTCGTAAAATATAGAAAGCATATGAAAAGCTTTTTAGCTTTTCGAACAGTCATCGATTTAATTTGAGTTTTTGAACCCAACTAGTAAAATCTAGTTATAATATATTATGATTTTTTTAACAAAACTTGAAGTTCAAAAAGTTTCATAGAATCTAATTTTTAGATGATTTTTTGAATGGACTTCCATCATAACCTTCCCTCTTAACACATTAAAAGGATCTGATTAGTTTCATATCGTTTCGAACATTCGTCGATTTAATTTGATTTTTTTTGCGAAACTTGTATAAACATGTGTAGAGTACATTATAATTTTCTTAAAGAAACTGGCATTTCAAAAAAAATTCATAGAATCTAATTTTTAGATTGTTTTTTGCATTGACATCCATCATGACCTTCCCTCTTAGCAATTAGAAAGGATCTGAAAAGTTTCATATCATTTCAAACATTCCTCTATTTAATTTGATTTTTTGTTTGAAACTAGTAAAAACTTGTGTAGAGTATATTATAATTTTTTGAAAGAAACTGGCATTTCAAAAAGTTTCATAGACTCTAATTTTGAGATGATTTTTATTTGTATGGACTTACCTAATAACATTTCCTCGTAACATATAGAAAGGATCTGAAGGGTTTCAAATCATTCCGAACAGTCCTCGATTTAGTTTGATTTTTTGACCGAAACTAGTATAAACTAGTGTATAATATATTATGATTTCGGCCCGAAACATGAAATTCTAAAAGTTTCATAGAATCCAATTTTTAGATGATTTTTTGCATGGATTTCCGTCGTAAAATATAGAAATGATATGAAACGCTTCTTAGCATTTCGAACAGTCATCTATTTACTTTGATTTTTTTACCGAAACTAGTATAAAGTAGTGTTTAATATATTTTGATTTTTGGACCGAAAATTGTAATTCGAAAAGTTTCATAGAATTAAATGTTTAGACGATTTTTTACATGGACATCCGTCGTAAAATATAGAAAGCATATGAAAAGCTTTTTAGCATTTCGAACAGTCATTGATTTAATTTGATTTTTTGACCCTAACTAGTAAAAACTAGTTATAATATATTATGATTTTTTGAACAAAACTTGAAGTTCGAAAAGTTTCATAGAATCTAATTTTTAGAGGATTTTTTGAATGGACTTCCATCATAACCTTCCCTCTTAACAAATAAAAAGGATCTGATAAGTTTCATATCGTTTCGAACATTCGTCGATTTAATTTGATTTTTTGTCCGAAACTAGTATAAACTTGTGTAGAGTACATTACAATTTTCTTAAAGAAACTGGCATTTCAAAAAAAAATCATAGAATCTAATTTTTAGATTGTTTTTTGCATGGACATCCATCATAACCTACCCTCTTAACAATTAGAAAGGATCTGAAAAGTTTCATATCACTCCAAACATTCCTCGATTTAATTTGATTTTTTGTTCGATACTAGAAAAAACTTGTGTAGAGTATATTATAATTTTTTGAAAGAAACTGGCATTTCAAAATGTTTCATAGAATCTAATTTTGAGATGATTTTTATTTGTATGGACTTACCTAATAACATTTCCTCATAACATATAGAAAGGATCTGAAGAGTTTCGAATCATTCCGAACAGTCCTCGATTTAGTTTGATTTTATTACTGAAACTAGTATAAACCAGTGTATAATATATTATGATTTTGGCCCGCATCATGTAATTCTAAAAGTTTCATAGAATCCAATTTTTAGATGATTTTCTGCATGGACTTCCATCGTAAAATATAGAAAGGATATGAAAAGCTTTTTAGCGTTTTGAACAGTCATCTATTTACTTTGATTTTTTTAACGAAAGTATAAACTAGTGTATAATATATTATAATTTTTAGACCAAAAATTGTAATTCGAAAAGTTTCATAGAATCAAATTTTTAGATGATTTTTTGCATGGGCATCCGTCGTAAAATATAGAAAGCATATGAAAAGCTTTTTAGCTTTTCGAACAGTCATCGATTTAATTTGATTTTTTGAACCCAACTAGTAATATCTAGTTATAATATATTATGATTTTTTGAACAAAACTTGAAGTTCAAAAAGTTTCATAGAATCTAATTTTTAGATGATTTTTTGAATGGACTTCCATCATAACCTTCCCTCTTAACATATTAAAAGGATCTGATTAGTTTCATATCGTTTCGAACATTCGTCGATTTAATTTGATTTTTTTTGCGAAACTAGTATAAACATGTGTAGAGTACATTACAATTTTCTTAAAGAAACTGGCATTTCAAAAAAAATTCATAGAATCTAATTTTTAGATTGTTTTTTGCATTGACATCCATCATGACCTTCCCTCTTAGCAATTAGAATGGATCTGAAAAGTTTCATATCATTTCAAACATTCCTCTATTTAATTTGATTTTTTGTTTGAAACTAGTAAAAACTTGTGTAGAGTATATTATAATTTTTTGAAAGAAACTGGCATTTCAAAAAGTTTCATAGACTCTAATTTTGAGATGATTTTTATTTGTATGGACTTACCTAATAACATTTCCTCGTAACATATAGAAAGGATCTGAAGGGTTTCAAATCATTCCGAACAGTCCTCGATTTAGTTTGATTTTTTGACCGAAACTAGTATAAACTAGTGTATAATATATTATGATTTCGGCCCGAAACATGAAATTCTAAAAGTTTCATAGAATCCAATTTTTAGATGATTTTTTGCATGGATTTCCGTCGTAAAATATAGAAAGGATATGAAACGCTTCTTAGCATTTCGAACAGTCATCTATTTACTTTGATTTTTTTACCGAAACTAGTATAAAGTAGTGTTTAATATATTTTGATTTTTGGACCGAAAATTGTAATTCGAAAAGTTTCATAGAATTAAATGTTTAGACGATTTTTTACATGGACATCCGTCGTAAAATATAGAAAGCATATGAAAAGCTTTTTAGCATTTCGAACAGTCATTGATTTAATTTGATTTTTTGACCCTAACTAGTAAAAACTAGTTATAATATATTATGATTTTTTGAACAAAACTTGAAGTTCGAAAAGTTTCATAGAATCTAATTTTTAGAGGATTTTTTGAATGGACTTCCATCATAACCTTCCCTCTTAACAAATAAAAAGGATCTGATAAGTTTCATATCGTTTCGAACATTCGTCGATTTAATTTGATTTTTTGTCCGAAACTAGTATAAACTTGTGTAGAGTACATTACAATTTTCTTAAAGAAACTGGCATTTCAAAAAAAAATCATAGAATCTAATTTTTAGATTGTTTTTTGCATGGACATCCATCATAACCTACCCTCTTAACAATTAGAAAGGATCTGAAAAGTTTCATATCACTCCAAACATTCCTCGATTTAATTTGATTTTTTGTTCGATACTAGAAAAAACTTGTGTAGAGTATATTATAATTTTTTGAAAGAAACTGGCATTTCAAAATGTTTCATAGAATCTAATTTTGAGATGATTTTTATTTGTATGGACTTACCTAATAACATTTCCTCGTAACATATAGAAAGGATCTGAAGAGTTTCGAATCATTCCGAACAGTCCTCGATTTAGTTTGATTTTATTACTGAAACTAGTATAAACCAGTGTATAATATATTATGATTTTGGCCCGCATCATGTAATTCTAAAAGTTTCATAGAATCCAATTTTTAGATGATTTTCTGCATGGACTTCCATCGTAAAATATAGAAAGGATATGAAAAGCTTTTTAGCGTTTTGAACAGTCATCTATTTACTTTGATTTTTTTAACGAAAGTATAAACTAGTGTATAATATATTATAATTTTTAGACCAAAAATTGTAATTCGAAAAGTTTCATAGAATCAAATTTTTAGATGATTTTTTGCATGGGCATCCGTCGTAAAATATAGAAAGCATATGAAAAGCTTTTTAGCTTTTCGAACAGTCATCGATTTAATTTGATTTTTTGAACCCAACTAGTAATATCTAGTTATAATATATTATGATTTTTTGAACAAAACTTGAAGTTCAAAAAGTTTCATAGAATCTAATTTTTAGATGATTTTTTGAATGGACTTCCATCATAACCTTCCCTCTTAACATATTAAAAGGATCTGATTAGTTTCATATCGTTTCGAACATTCGTCGATTTAATTTGATTTTTTTTGCGAAACTAGTATAAACATGTGTAGAGTACATTACAATTTTCTTAAAGAAATTGGCATTTCAAAAAAAATTCATAGAATCTAATTTTTAGATTGTTTTTTGCATTGACATCCATCATGACCTTCCCTCTTAGCAATTAGAATGGATCTGAAAAGTTTCATATCATTTCAAACATTCCTCTATTTAATTTGATTTTTTGTTTGAAACTAGTAAAAACTTGTGTAGAGTATATTATAATTTTTTGAAAGAAACTGGCATTTCAAAAAGTTTCATAGACTCTAATTTTGAGATGATTTTTATTTGTATGGACTTACCTAATAACATTTCCTCGTAACATATAGAAAGGATCTGAAGGGTTTCAAATCATTCCGAACAGTCCTCGATTTAGTTTGATTTTTTGACCGAAACTAGTATAAACTAGTGTATAATATATTATGATTTCGGCCCGAAACATGAAATTCTAAAAGTTTCATAGAATCCAATTTTTAGATGATTTTTTGCATGGATTTCCGTCGTAAAATATAGAAAGGATATGAAACGCTTCTTAGCATTTCGAACAGTCATCTATTTACTTTGATTTTTTTACCGAAACTAGTATAAAGTAGTGTTTAATATATTTTGATTTTTGGACCGAAAATTGTAATTCGAAAAGTTTCATAGAATTAAATGTTTAGACGATTTTTTACATGGACATCCGTCGTAAAATATAGAAAGCATATGAAAAGCTTTTTAGCATTTCGAACAGTCATTGATTTAATTTGATTTTTTGACCCTAACTAGTAAAAACTAGTTATAATATATTATGATTTTTTGAACAAAACTTGAAGTTCGAAAAGTTTCATAGAATCTAATTTTTAGAGGATTTTTTGAATGGACTTCCATCATAACCTTCCCTCTTAACAAATAAAAAGGATCTGATAAGTTTCATATCGTTTCGAACATTCGTCGATTTAATTTGATTTTTTGTCCGAAACTAGTATAAACTTGTGTAGAGTACATTACAATTTTCTTAAAGAAACTGGCATTTCAAAAAAAAATCATAGAATCTAATTTTTAGATTGTTTTTTGCATGGACATCCATCATAACCTACCCTCTTAACAATTAGAAAGGATCTGAAAAGTTTCATATCACTCCAAACATTCCTCGATTTAATTTGATTTTTTGTTCGATACTAGTAAAAACTTGTGTAGAGTATATTATAATTTTTTGAAAGAAACTGGCATTTCAAAATGTTTCATAGAATCTAATTTTGAGATGATTTTTATTTGTATGGACTTACCTAATAACATTTCCTCGTAACATATAGAAAGGATCTGAAGAGTTTCGAATCATTCCGAACAGTCCTCGATTTAGTTTGATTTTTTTACTGAAACTAGTATAAACCAGTGTATAATATATTATGATTTTGGCCCGCATCATGTAATTCTAAAAGTTTCATAGAATCCAATTTTTAGATGATTTTCTGCATGGACTTCCATCGTAAAATATAGAAAGGATATGAAAAGCTTTTTAGCGTTTTGAACAGTCATCTATTTACTTTGATTTTTTTAACGAAAGTATAAACTAGTGTATAATATATTATAATTTTTAGACCAAAAATTGTAATTCGAAAAGTTTCATAGAATCAAATTTTTAGATGATTTTTTGCATGGGCATCCGTCGTAAAATATAGAAAGCATATGAAAAGCTTTTTAGCTTTTCGAACAGTCATCGATTTAATTTGATTTTTTGAACCCAACTAGTAAAATCTAGTTATAATATATTATGATTTTTTGAACAAAACTTGAAGTTCAAAAAGTTTCATAGAATCTAATTTTTAGATGATTTTTTGAATGAACTTCCATCATAACCTTCCCTCTTAACACATTAAAAGGATCTGATTAGTTTCATATCGTTTCGAACATTCGTCGATTTAATTTGATTTTTTTGCGAAACTAGTATAAACATGTGTAGAGTACATTACAATTTTCTTAAAGAAACTGGCATTTCAAAAAAAATTCATAGAATCTAATTTTTAGATTGTTTTTTGCATGGACATCCATCATGACCTTCCCTCTTAACAATTAGAAAGGATCTGAAAAGTTTCATATCATTTCAAACATTCCTCTATTTAATTTGATTTTTTGTTTGAAACTAGTAAAAACTTGTGTAGAGTATATTATAATTTTTTGAAAGAAACTGGCATTTCAAAAAGTTTCATAGACTCTAATTTTGAGATGATTTTTATTTGTATGGACTTACCTAATAACATTTCCTCGTAACATATAGAAAGGATCTGAAGGGTTACAAATCATTCCGAACAGTCCTCGATTTAGTTTGATTATTTGACCGAAACTAGTATAAACTAGTGTATAATATATTATGATTTCGGCCCGAAACATGAAATTCTAAAAGTTTCATAGAATCCAATTTTTAGATGATTTTTTGCATGGATTTCCGTCGTAAAATATAGAAAGGATATGAAACGCTTCTTAGCATTTCGAACAGTCATCTATTTACTTTGATTTTTTTACCGAAACTAGTATAAAGTAGTGTTTAATATATTTTGATTTTTGGACCAAATATTGTAATTCGAACAGTTTCATAGAATTAAATTGTTAGACGATTTTTTACATGGACATCCGTCGTAAAATAGAGAAAGCATATGAAAATCTTTTTAGCATTTCGAACAGTCATCGATTTAATTTGATTTTTTGACCCCAACTAGTATAAACTAGTTATAATATATTATGGTTTTTTAAACAAAACTTGAAATTCGTAAAGTTTCATAGAATCTAATATTTAGAGGATTTTTTGAATGGACTTCCATCATAACCTTCCCTCTTAACAAATAGAAAGGATCTGAGTAGTTTCAAATCGTTTCGAACATTCGTCGATTTAATTTGATTTTTTGTCCGAAACTAGTATAAACTTGTGTAGAGTACATTACAATTTTCTAAAAGAAACTGGCATTTCAAAAAAAAATCATAGAATCTAATTTTTAGATTGTTTTTTGCATGGACATCCATTATAACCTACCCTCTTAACAATTAGAAAGGATCTGAAAAGTTTCATATCACTCCAAACATTCCTCGATTTAATTTGATTTTTTGTTCGATACTAGAAAAAACTTGTGTAGAGTATATTATAATTTTTTGAAAGAAACTGGCATTTCAAAATGTTTCATAGAATCTAATTTTGAGATGATTTTTATTTGTATGGACTTACCTGATAACATTTCCTCATAACATATAGAAAGGATCTGAAGAGTTTCGAATCATTCCGAACAGTCCTCGATTTAGTTTGATTTTTTTACTGAAACTAGTATAAACCAGTGTATAATATATTATGATTTTGGCCCGCATCATGTAATTCTAAAAGTTTCATAGAATCCAATTTTTAGATGATTTTCTGCATGGACTTCCATCGTAAAATATAGAAAGGATATGAAAAGCTTTTTAGCGTTTTGAACAGTCATCTATTTACTTTGATTTTTTTAACGAAAGTATAAACTAGTGTATAATATATTATAATTTTTAGACCAAAAATTGTAATTCGAAAAGTTTCATAGAATCAAATTTTTAGATGATTTTTTGCATGGGCATCCGTCGTAAAATATAGAAAGCATATGAAAAGCTTTTTAGCTTTTCGAACAGTCATCGATTTAATTTGATTTTTTGAACCCAACTAGTAAAATCTAGTTATAATATATTATGATTTTTTGAACAAAACTTGAAGTTCAAAAAGTTTCATAGAATCTAATTTTTAGATGATTTTTTGAATGGACTTCCATCATAACCTTCCCTCTTAACACATTAAAAGGATCTGATTAGTTTCATATCGTTTCGAACATTCGTCGATTTAATTTGATTTTTTTTGCGAAACTAGTATAAACATGTGTAGAGTACATTACAATTTTCTTAAAGAAACTGGCATTTCAAAAAAAATTCATAGAATCTAATTTTTAGATTGTTTTTTGCATGGACATCCATCATGGCCTTCCCTCTTAGCAATTAGAAAGGATCTGAAAAGTTTCATATCATTTCAAACATTCCTCTATTTAATTTGATTTTTTGTTTGAAACTAGTAAAAACTTGTGTAGAGTATATTATAATTTTTTGAAAGAAATTGGCATTTCAAAAAGTTTCATAGACTCTAATTTTGAGATGATTTTTATTTGTATGGACTTACCTAATAACATTTCCTCGTAACATATAGAAAGGATCTGAAGGGTTACAAATCATTCCGAACAGTCCTCGATTTAGTTTGATTTTTTGACCGAAACTAGTATAAACTAGTGTATAATATATTATGATTTCGGCCCGAAACATGAAATTCTAAAAGTTTCATAGAATCCAATTTTTAGATGATTTTTTGCATGGATTTCCGTCGTAAAATATAGAAAGGATATGAAACGCTTCTTAGCATTTCGAACAGTCATCTATTTACTTTGATTTTTTTACCGAAACTAGTATAAAGTAGTGTTTAATATATTTTGATTTTTGGACCAAATATTGTAATTCGAACAGTTTCATAGAATTAAATTGTAAGACGATTTTTTACATGGACATCTGTCGTAAAATAGAGAAAGCATATGAAAATCTTTTTAGCATTTCGAACAGTCATCGATTTAATTTGATTTTTTGACCCCAACTAGTATAAACTAGTTATAATATATTATGGTTTTTTAAACAAAACTTGAAATTCGTAAAGTTTCATAGAATCTAATATTTAGAGGATTTTTTTAATGGACTTCCATCATAACCTTCCCTCTTAACAAATAGAAAGGATCTGAGTAGTTTCAAATCGTTTCGAACATTCGTCGATTTAATTTGATTTTTTGTCCGAAACTAGTATAAACTTGTGTAGAGTACATTACAATTTTCTAAAAGAAACTGGCATTTCAAAAAAAAATCATAGAATCTAATTTTTAGATTGTTTTTTGCATGGACATCCATCATAACCTACCCTCTTAACAATTAGAAAGGATCTGAAAAGTTTCATATCACTCCAAACATTCCTCGATTTAATTTGATTTTTTGTTCGATACTAGTAAAAACTTGTGTAGAGTATATTATAATTTTTTGAAAGAAACTGGCATTTCAAAATGTTTCATAGAATCTAATTTTGAGATGATTTTTATTTGTATGGACTTACCTGATAACATTTCCTCATAACATATAGAAAGGATCTGAAGAGTTTCGAATCATTCCGAACAGTCCTCGATTTAGTTTGATTTTTTTACTGAAACTAGTATAAACCAGTGTATAATATATTATGATTTTGGCCCGCATCATGTAATTCTAAAAGTTTCATAGAATCCAATTTTTAGATGATTTTCTGCATGGACTTCCATCGTAAAATATAGAAAGGATATGAAAAGCTTTTTAGCGTTTTGAACAGTCATCTATTTACTTTGATTTTTTTAACGAAAGTATAAACTAGTGTATAATATATTATAATTTTTAGACCAAAAATTGTAATTCGAAAAGTTTCATAGAATCAAATTTTTAGATGATTTTTTGCATGGGCATCCGTCGTAAAATATAGAAAGCATATGAAAAGCTTTTTAGCTTTTCGAACAGTCATCGATTTAATTTGATTTTTTGAACCCAACTAGTAAAATCTAGTTATAATATATTATGATTTTTTGAACAAAACTTGAAGTTCAAAAAGTTTCATAGAATCTAATTTTTAGATGATTTTTTGAATGGACTTCCATCATAACCTTCCCTCTTAACACATTAAAAGGATCTGATTAGTTTCATATCGTTTCGAACATTCGTCGATTTAATTTGATTTTTTTTTGCGAAACTAGTATAAACATGTGTAGAGTACATTACAATTTTCTTAAAGAAACTGGCATTTCAAAAAAAATTCATAGAATCTAATTTTTAGATTGTTTTTTGCATGGACATCCATCATGACCTTCCCTCTTAACAATTAGAAAGGATCTAAAAAGTTTCATATCATTTCAAACATTCCTCTATTTAATTTGATTTTTTTTTTAAACTAGTAAAAACTTGTGTAGAGTATATTATAATTTTTTGAAAGAAACTGGCATTTCAAAAAGTTTCATAGACTCTAATTTTGAGATGATTTTTATTTGTATGGACTTACCTAATAACATTTCCTCGTAACATATAGAAAGGATCTGAAGGGTTTCAAATCATTCCGAACAGTCCTCGATTTTGTTTGATTTTTTGACCGAAACTAGTATAAACTAGTGTATAATATATTATGATTTCGGCCCGAAACATGAAATTCTAAAAGTTTCATAGAATCCAATTTTTAGATGATTTTTTGCATGGATTTCCGTCGTAAAATATAGAAAGGATATGGAACGCTTCTTAGCATTTCGAACAGTCATCTATTTACTTTGATTTTTTTACCGAAACTAGTATAAAGTAGTGTTTAATATATTTTGATTTTTGGACCAAATATTGTAATTCGAACAGTTTCATAGAATTAAATTGTTAGACGATTTTTTACATGGACATCCGTCGTAAAATAGAGAAAGCATATGAAAATCTTTTTAGCATTTCGAACAGTCATCGATTTAATTTGATTTTTTGACCCCAACTAGTATAAACTAGTTATAATATATTATGGTTTTCTAAACAAAACTTGAAATTCGAAAAGTTTCATAGAATCTAATATTTAGAGGATTTTTTGAATGGACTTCCATCATAACCTTCCCTCTTAACAAATAGAAAGGATCTGAGTAGTTTCAAATCGTTTCGAACATTCGTCGATTTAATTTGATTTTTTGTCCGAAACTAGTATAAACTTGTGTAGAGTACATTACAATTTTCTTAAAGAAACTGGCATTTCAAAAAAAAATCATAGAATCTAATTTTTAGATTGTTTTTTGCATGGACATCCATCATAACCTACCCTCTTAATAATTAGAAAGGATCTGAAAAGTTTCATATCACTCCAAACATTCCTCGATTTAATTTGATTTTTTGTTCGATACTAGTAAAAACTTGTGTAGAGTATATTATAATTTTTTGAAAGAAACTGGCATTTCAAAATGTTTCATAGAATCTAATTTTGAGATGATTTTTATTTGTATGGACTTACCTAATAACATTTCCTCATAACATATAGAAAGGATCTGAAGAGTTTCGAATCATTCCGAACAGTCCTCGATTTAGTTTGATTTTTTTACTGAAACTAGTATAAACCAGTGTATAATATATTATGATTTTGGCCCGCATCATGTAATTCTAAAAGTTTCATAGAATCCAATTTTTAGATGATTTTCTGCATGGACTTCCATCGTAAAATATAGAAAGGATATGAAAAGCTTTTTAGCGTTTTGAACAATCATCTATTTACTTTGATTTTTTTAACGAAAGTATAAACTAGTGTATAATATATTATAATATTTAGACCAAAAATTGTAATTCGAAAAGTTTCATAGAATCAAATTTTTAGATTATTTTTTGCATGGGCATCCGTCGTAAAATATAGAAAGCATATGAAAAGCTTTTTAGCTTTTTGAACAGTCATCGATTTAATTTGATTTTTTGAACCCAACTAGTAATATCTAGTTATAATATATTATGATTTTTTGAACAAAACTTGAAGTTCAAAAAGTTTCATAGAATCTAATTTTTAGATGATTTTTTGAATGGACTTCCATCATAACCTTCCCTCTTAACACATTAAAAGGATCTGATTAGTTTCATATCGTTTCGAACATTCGTCGATTTAATTTGATTTTTTTTTGCGAAACTAGTATAAACATGTGTAGAGTACATTACAATTTTCTTAAAGAAACTGGCATTTCAAAAAAAATTCATAGAATCTAATTTTTAGATTGTTTTTTGCATGGACATCCATCATGACCTTCCCTCTTAACAATTAGAAAGGATCTAAAAAGTTTCATATCATTTCAAACATTCCTCTATTTAATTTGATTTTTTTTTTAAACTAGTAAAAACTTGTGTAGAGTATATTATAATTTTTTGAAAGAAACTGGCATTTCAAAAAGTTTCATAGACTCTAATTTTGAGATGATTTTTATTTGTATGGACTTACCTGATAACATTTCCTCATAACATATAGAAAGGATCTGAAGAGTTTCGAATCATTCCGAACAGTCCTCGATTTAGTTTGATTTTTTTACTGAAACTAGTATAAACCAGTGTATAATATATTATGATTTTGGCCCGCATCATGTAATTCTAAAAGTTTCATAGAATCCAATTTTTAGATGATTTTCTGCATGGACTTCCATCGTAAAATATAGAAAGGATATGAAAAGCTTTTTAGCGTTTTGAACAGTCATCTATTTACTTTGATTTTTTTAACGAAAGTATAAACTAGTGTATAATATATTATAATTTTTAGACCAAAAATTGTAATTCGAAAAGTTTCATAGAATCAAATTTTTAGATGATTTTTTGCATGGGCATCCGTCGTAAAATATAGAAAGCATATGAAAAGCTTTTTAGCTTTTCGAACAGTCATCGATTTAATTTGATTTTTTGAACCCAACTAGTAAAATCTAGTTATAATATATTATGATTTTTTGAACAAAACTTGAAGTTCAAAAAGTTTCATAGAATCTAATTTTTAGATGATTTTTTGAATGGACTTCCATCATAACCTTCCCTCTTAACACATTAAAAGGATCTGATTAGTTTCATATCGTTTCGAACATTCGTCGATTTAATTTGATTTTTTTTTGCGAAACTAGTATAAACATGTGTAGAGTACATTACAATTTTCTTAAAGAAACTGGCATTTCAAAAAAAATTCATAGAATCTAATTTTTAGATTGTTTTTTGCATGGACATCCATCATGACCTTCCCTCTTAACAATTAGAAAGGATCTAAAAAGTTTCATATCATTTCAAACATTCCTCTATTTAATTTGATTTTTTTTTTAAACTAGTAAAAACTTGTGTAGAGTATATTATAATTTTTTGAAAGAAACTGGCATTTCAAAAAGTTTCATAGACTCTAATTTTGAGATGATTTTTATTTGTATGGACTTACCTAATAACATTTCCTCGTAACATATAGAAAGGATCTGAAGGGTTTCAAATCATTCCGAACAGTCCTCGATTTTGTTTGATTTTTTGACCGAAACTAGTATAAACTAGTGTATAATATATTATGATTTCGGCCCGAAACATGAAATTCTAAAAGTTTCATAGAATCCAATTTTTAGATGATTTTTTGCATGGATTTCCGTCGTAAAATATAGAAAGGATATGGAACGCTTCTTAGCATTTCGAACAGTCATCTATTTACTTTGATTTTTTTACCGAAACTAGTATAAAGTAGTGTTTAATATATTTTGATTTTTGGACCAAATATTGTAATTCGAACAGTTTCATAGAATTAAATTGTTAGACGATTTTTTACATGGACATCCGTCGTAAAATAGAGAAAGCATATGAAAATCTTTTTAGCATTTCGAACAGTCATCGATTTAATTTGATTTTTTGACCCCAACTAGTATAAACTAGTTATAATATATTATGGTTTTCTAAACAAAACTTGAAATTCGAAAAGTTTCATAGAATCTAATATTTAGAGGATTTTTTGAATGGACTTCCATCATAACCTTCCCTCTTAACAAATAGAAAGGATCTGAGTAGTTTCAAATCGTTTCGAACATTCGTCGATTTAATTTGATTTTTTGTCCGAAACTAGTATAAACTTGTGTAGAGTACATTACAATTTTCTTAAAGAAACTGGCATTTCAAAAAAAAATCATAGAATCTAATTTTTAGATTGTTTTTTGCATGGACATCCATCATAACCTACCCTCTTAATAATTAGAAAGGATCTGAAAAGTTTCATATCACTCCAAACATTCCTCGATTTAATTTGATTTTTTGTTCGATACTAGTAAAAACTTGTGTAGAGTATATTATAATTTTTTGAAAGAAACTGGCATTTCAAAATGTTTCATAGAATCTAATTTTGAGATGATTTTTATTTGTATGGACTTACCTAATAACATTTCCTCATAACATATAGAAAGGATCTGAAGAGTTTCGAATCATTCCGAACAGTCCTCGATTTAGTTTGATTTTTTTACTGAAACTAGTATAAACCAGTGTATAATATATTATGATTTTGGCCCGCATCATGTAATTCTAAAAGTTTCATAGAATCCAATTTTTAGATGATTTTCTGCATGGACTTCCATCGTAAAATATAGAAAGGATATGAAAAGCTTTTTAGCGTTTTGAACAATCATCTATTTACTTTGATTTTTTTAACGAAAGTATAAACTAGTGTATAATATATTATAATATTTAGACCAAAAATTGTAATTCGAAAAGTTTCATAGAATCAAATTTTTAGATTATTTTTTGCATGGGCATCCGTCGTAAAATATAGAAAGCATATGAAAAGCTTTTTAGCTTTTTGAACAGTCATCGATTTAATTTGATTTTTTGAACCCAACTAGTAATATCTAGTTATAATATATTATGATTTTTTGAACAAAACTTGAAGTTCAAAAAGTTTCATAGAATCTAATTTTTAGATGATTTTTTGAATGGACTTCCATCATAACCTTCCCTCTTAACACATTAAAAGGATCTGATTAGTTTCATATCGTTTCGAACATTCGTCGATTTAATTTGATTTTTTTTTGCGAAACTAGTATAAACATGTGTAGAGTACATTACAATTTTCTTAAAGAAACTGGCATTTCAAAAAAAATTCATAGAATCTAATTTTTAGATTGTTTTTTGCATGGACATCCATCATGACCTTCCCTCTTAACAATTAGAAAGGATCTAAAAAGTTTCATATCATTTCAAACATTCCTCTATTTAATTTGATTTTTTTTTTAAACTAGTAAAAACTTGTGTAGAGTATATTATAATTTTTTGAAAGAAACTGGCATTTCAAAAAGTTTCATAGACTCTAATTTTGAGATGATTTTTATTTGTATGGACTTACCTGATAACATTTCCTCATAACATATAGAAAGGATCTGAAGAGTTTCGAATCATTCCGAACAGTCCTCGATTTAGTTTGATTTTTTTACTGAAACTAGTATAAACCAGTGTATAATATATTATGATTTTGGCCCGCATCATGTAATTCTAAAAGTTTCATAGAATCCAATTTTTAGATGATTTTCTGCATGGACTTCCATCGTAAAATATAGAAAGGATATGAAAAGCTTTTTAGCGTTTTGAACAGTCATCTATTTACTTTGATTTTTTTAACGAAAGTATAAACTAGTGTATAATATATTATAATTTTTAGACCAAAAATTGTAATTCGAAAAGTTTCATAGAATCAAATTTTTAGATGATTTTTTGCATGGGCATCCGTCGTAAAATATAGAAAGCATATGAAAAGCTTTTTAGCTTTTCGAACAGTCATCGATTTAATTTGATTTTTTGAACCCAACTAGTAAAATCTAGTTATAATATATTATGATTTTTTGAACAAAACTTGAAGTTCAAAAAGTTTCATAGAATCTAATTTTTAGATGATTTTTTGAATGGACTTCCATCATAACCTTCCCTCTTAACACATTAAAAGGATCTGATTAGTTTCATATCGTTTCGAACATTCGTCGATTTAATTTGATTTTTTTTTGCGAAACTAGTATAAACATGTGTAGAGTACATTACAATTTTCTTAAAGAAACTGGCATTTCAAAAAAAATTCATAGAATCTAATTTTTAGATTGTTTTTTGCATGGACATCCATCATGACCTTCCCTCTTAACAATTAGAAAGGATCTAAAAAGTTTCATATCATTTCAAACATTCCTCTATTTAATTTGATTTTTTTTTTAAACTAGTAAAAACTTGTGTAGAGTATATTATAATTTTTTGAAAGAAACTGGCATTTCAAAAAGTTTCATAGACTCTAATTTTGAGATGATTTTTATTTGTATGGACTTACCTAATAACATTTCCTCGTAACATATAGAAAGGATCTGAAGGGTTTCAAATCATTCCGAACAGTCCTCGATTTTGTTTGATTTTTTGACCGAAACTAGTATAAACTAGTGTATAATATATTATGATTTCGGCCCGAAACATGAAATTCTAAAAGTTTCATAGAATCCAATTTTTAGATGATTTTTTGCATGGATTTCCGTCGTAAAATATAGAAAGGATATGGAACGCTTCTTAGCATTTCGAACAGTCATCTATTTACTTTGATTTTTTTACCGAAACTAGTATAAAGTAGTGTTTAATATATTTTGATTTTTGGACCAAATATTGTAATTCGAACAGTTTCATAGAATTAAATTGTTAGACGATTTTTTACATGGACATCCGTCGTAAAATAGAGAAAGCATATGAAAATCTTTTTAGCATTTCGAACAGTCATCGATTTAATTTGATTTTTTGACCCCAACTAGTATAAACTAGTTATAATATATTATGGTTTTCTAAACAAAACTTGAAATTCGAAAAGTTTCATAGAATCTAATATTTAGAGGATTTTTTGAATGGACTTCCATCATAACCTTCCCTCTTAACAAATAGAAAGGATCTGAGTAGTTTCAAATCGTTTCGAACATTCGTCGATTTAATTTGATTTTTTGTCCGAAACTAGTATAAACTTGTGTAGAGTACATTACAATTTTCTTAAAGAAACTGGCATTTCAAAAAAAAATCATAGAATCTAATTTTTAGATTGTTTTTTGCATGGACATCCATCATAACCTACCCTCTTAATAATTAGAAAGGATCTGAAAAGTTTCATATCACTCCAAACATTCCTCGATTTAATTTGATTTTTTGTTCGATACTAGTAAAAACTTGTGTAGAGTATATTATAATTTTTTGAAAGAAACTGGCATTTCAAAATGTTTCATAGAATCTAATTTTGAGATGATTTTTATTTGTATGGACTTACCTAATAACATTTCCTCATAACATATAGAAAGGATCTGAAGAGTTTCGAATCATTCCGAACAGTCCTCGATTTAGTTTGATTTTTTTACTGAAACTAGTATAAACCAGTGTATAATATATTATGATTTTGGCCCGCATCATGTAATTCTAAAAGTTTCATAGAATCCAATTTTTAGATGATTTTCTGCATGGACTTCCATCGTAAAATATAGAAAGGATATGAAAAGCTTTTTAGCGTTTTGAACAATCATCTATTTACTTTGATTTTTTTAACGAAAGTATAAACTAGTGTATAATATATTATAATATTTAGACCAAAAATTGTAATTCGAAAAGTTTCATAGAATCAAATTTTTAGATTATTTTTTGCATGGGCATCCGTCGTAAAATATAGAAAGCATATGAAAAGCTTTTTAGCTTTTTGAACAGTCATCGATTTAATTTGATTTTTTGAACCCAACTAGTAATATCTAGTTATAATATATTATGATTTTTTGAACAAAACTTGAAGTTCAAAAAGTTTCATAGAATCTAATTTTTAGATGATTTTTTGAATGGACTTCCATCATAACCTTCCCTCTTAACACATTAAAAGGATCTGATTAGTTTCATATCGTTTCGAACATTCGTCGATTTAATTTGATTTTTTTTTGCGAAACTAGTATAAACATGTGTAGAGTACATTACAATTTTCTTAAAGAAACTGGCATTTCAAAAAAAATTCATAGAATCTAATTTTTAGATTGTTTTTTGCATGGACATCCATCATGACCTTCCCTCTTAACAATTAGAAAGGATCTAAAAAGTTTCATATCATTTCAAACATTCCTCTATTTAATTTGATTTTTTTTTTAAACTAGTAAAAACTTGTGTAGAGTATATTATAATTTTTTGAAAGAAACTGGCATTTCAAAAAGTTTCATAGACTCTAATTTTGAGATGATTTTTATTTGTATGGACTTACCTAATAACATTTCCTCGTAACATATAGAAAGGATCTGAAGGGTTTCGAATCATTCCGAACAGTCCTCGATTTAGTTTGATTTTTTGACCGAAACTAGTATAAACTAGTGTATAATATATTATGATTTCGGCCCGAAACATGAAATTCTAAAAGTTTCATAGAATCCAATTTTTAGATGATTTTTTGCATGGATTTCCGTCGTAAAATATAGAAAGGATATGAAACGCTTCTTAGCATTTCGAACAGTCATCTATTTACTTTGATTTTTTTACCGAAACTAGTATAAAGTAGTGTTTAATATATTTTGATTTTTGGACCAAATATTGTAATTCGAACAGTTTCATAGAATTAAATTGTTAGACGATTTTTTACATGGACATCCGTCGTAAAATAGAGAAAGCATATGAAAATCTTTTTAGCATTTCGAACAGTCATCGATTTAATTTGATTTTTTGACCCCAACTAGTATAAACTAGTTATAATATATTATGGTTTTCTAAACAAAACTTGAAATTCGAAAAGTTTCATAGAATCTAATATTTAGAGGATTTTTTGAATGGACTTCCATCATAACCTTCCCTCTTAACAAATTGAAAGGATCTGAGTAGTTTCAAATCGTTTCGAACATTCGTCGATTTAATTTGATTTTTTGTCCGAAACTAGTATAAACTTGTGTAGAGTACATTACAATTTTCTTAAAGAAACTGGCATTTCAAAAAAAAATCATAGAATCTAATTTTTAGATTGTTTTTTGCATGGACATCCATCATAACCTACCCTCTTAATAATTAGAAAGGATCTGAAAAGTTTCATATCACTCCAAACATTCCTCGATTTAATTTGATTTTTTGTTCGATACTAGTAAAAACTTGTGTAGAGTATATTATAATTTTTTGAAAGAAACTGGCATTTCAAAATGTTTCATAGAATCTAATTTTGAGATGATTTTTATTTGTATGGACTTACCTAATAACATTTCCTCATAACATATAGAAAGGATCTGAAGAGTTTCGAATCATTCCGAACAGTCCTCGATTTAGTTTGATTTTTTTACTGAAACTAGTATAAACCAGTGTATAATATATTATGATTTTGGCCCGCATCATGTAATTCTAAAAGTTTCATAGAATCCAATTTTTAGATGATTTTCTGCATGGACTTCCATCGTAAAATATAGAAAGGATATGAAAAGCTTTTTAGCGTTTTGAACAGTCATCTATTTACTTTGATTTTTTTAACGAAAGTATAAACTAGTGTATAATATATTATAATATTTAGACCAAAAATTGTAATTCGAAAAGTTTCATAGAATCAAATTTTTAGATTATTTTTTGCATGGGCATCCGTCGTAAAATATAGAAAGCATATGAAAAGCTTTTTAGCTTTTCGAACAGTCATCGATTTAATTTGATTTTTTGAACCCAACTAGTAATATCTAGTTATAATATATTATGATTTTTTGAACAAAACTTGAAGTTCAAAAAGTTTCATAGAATCTAATTTTTAGATGATTTTTTGAATGGACTTCCATCATAACCTTCCCTCTTAACACATTAAAAGGATCTGATTAGTTTCATATCGTTTCGAACATTCGTCGATTTAATTTGATTTTTTTTGCGAAACTAGTATAAACATGTGTAGAGTACATTACAATTTTCTTAAAGAAACTGGTATTTCAAAAAAAATTCATAGAATCTAATTTTTAGATTGTTTATTGCATTGACATCCATCATGACCTTCCCTCTTAGCAATTAGAAAGGATCTGAAAAGTTTTATATCATTTCAAACATTCCTCTATTTAATTTGATTTTTTGTTTGAAACTAGTAAAAACTTGTGTAGAGTATATTATAATTTTTTGAAAGAAACTGGCATTTCAAAAAGTTTCATAGACTCTAATTTTGAGATGATTTTTATTTGTATGGACTTACCTAATAACATTTCCTCGTAACATATAGAAAGGATCTTAAGAGTTTCGAATCATTCCGAACAGTCCTCGATTTAGTTTGATTTTTTGACCGAAACTAGTATAAACTAGTGTATAATATATTATGATTTCGGCCCGAAACATGAAATTCTAAAAGTTTCATAGAATCCAATTTTTAGATGATTTTTTGCATGGATTTCCGTCGTAAAATATAGAAAGGATATGAAACGCTTCTTAGCATTTCGAACAGTCATCTATTTACTTTGATTTTTTTACCGAAACTAGTATAAAGTAGTGTTTAATATATTTTGATTTTTGGACCGAAAATTGTAAATCAAAAAGTTTCATAGAATTAAATGTTTAGACGATTTTTGGCATGGACATACGTCGTAAAATATAGAAACAATATGAAAAGCTTTTTAGCATTTCAAACAGTCATCGATTTAATTTGATTTTTTGACCCCAACTAGTATAAACTAGTGTATAATATATTATGGTTTTTTAAACAAAACTTGCATTTCGAAAAGTTTCATAGAATCTAATTTTTAGATGATTTTTTGAATGGATTTTCATCATAACCTTCCCTCTTAACACATAGAAAGGATCTGATTAGTTTCATATCGTTTCAATCATTTGTCGGTTTAATTTGATTTTTTGTCTGAAACTAGTATAAACTTGTGTATAATATACTATGATATCCTTTGTATAACATTTCCTTGTAACATATAGAAAGGATCTTAAGAGTTTCGAATCATTCCGAACTGTCCTCGATTTAGTTTGATTTTTTTACCGAAACTTGTATAAACTAGTGTATAATATATTATGATTTTGGCCCGAAACATGTAATTCTAAAAGTTTCATAGAATCCAATTTTTAGATGATTTTTTGCATGGATTTCCGTCGTAAAGTATATAAAGGATATAAATAGATTTTTCACATTTCGAACAGTCATCTATTTACTTTGATTTTTTTACCGAAACTAGTATAAACTAGTGTATAATATATTTTGATTTTTTGACCAAATATTGTAATTCAAAAAGTTTCATAGAAATCAAATTTTTAGATGATTTTTGGCATGGACATCCGTCGTAAAATATACATAGCATATGAAAAGCTTTTTAGCATTTCGAACAGTCATTGATTTAATTTGATTTTTTGACCCTAACTAGTAAAAACTAGTTATAATATATTATGATTTTTTGAACAAACCTTGAAGATCGAAAAGTTTCATAGAATCTAATTTTTAGAGGATTTTTTGAATGGACTTCCATCATAACCTTCCCTCTTAACAAATAAAAAGGATCTGATAAGTTTCATATCGTTTCGAACATTCGTCGATTTAATTTGATTTTTTGTCCGAAACTAGTATAAACTTGTGTAGAGTACATTACAATTTTCTTAAAGAAACTGGCATTTCAAAAAAAAATAATAGAATCTAATTTTTAGATTGTTTTTTGCATGGACATCCATCATAACCTACCCTCTTAACAATTAGAAAGGATCTGAAAAGTTTCATATCACTCCAAACATTCCTCGATTTAATTTGATTTTTTGTTCGATACTAGTAAAAACTTGTGTAGAGTATGTTATAATTTTTTGAAAGAAACTGGCATTTCAAAATGTTTCATAGAATCTAATTTTGAGATGATTTTTATTTGTATGGACTTAACTAATAACATTTCCTCGTAACATATAGAAAGGATCTGAAGAGTTTCGAATCATTCCGAACATTCCTCGATTTAGTTTGATTTTTTTACTGAAACTAGTATAAACCAGTGTATAATATATTATGATTTTGGCCCGCATCATGTAATTCTAAAAGTTTCATAGAATCCAATTTTTAGATGATTTTCTGCATGGACTTCCATCGTAAAACATAGAAAGGATATGAAAAGCTTTTTAGCGTTTTGAACAGTCATCTATTTACTTTGATTTTTTTAACGAAAGTATAAACTAGTGTATAATATATTATAATATTTAGACCAAAAATTGTAATTCGAAAAGTTTCATAGAATCAAATTTTAAAATGATTTTTTGCATGGGCATCCGTCGTAAAATATAGAAAGCATATGAAAAGCTTTTTAGCTTTTCGAACAGTCATCGATTTAATTTGATTTTTTGAACCCAACTAGTAAAATCTAGTTATAATATATTATGATTTTTTGAACAAAACTTGAAGTTCAAAAAGTTTCATAGAATCTAATTTTTAGATGATTTTTTGAATGGACTTCCATCATAACCTTCCCTCTTAACACATTAAAAGGATCTGATTAGTTTCATATCGTTTCGAACATTCGTCGATTTAATTTGATTTTTTTTGCGAAACTAGTATAAACATGTGTAGAGTACATTACAATTTTCTTAAAGAAACTGGTATTTCAAAAAAAATTCATAGAATCTAATTTTTAGATTGTTTATTGCATTGACATCCATCATGACCTTCCCTCTTAGCAATTAGAAAGGATCTGAAAAGTTTCATATCATTTCAAACATTCCTCTATTTAATTTGATTTTTTGTTTGAAACTAGTAAAAACTTGTGTAGAGTATATTATAATTTTTTGAAAGAAACTGGCATTTCAAAAAGTTTCATAGACTCTAATTTTGAGATGATTTTTATTTGTATGGACTTACCTAATAACATTTCCTCGTAACATATAGAAAGGATCTTAAGAGTTTCGAATCATTCCGAACAGTCCTCGATTTAGTTTGATTTTTTGACCGAAACTAGTATAAACTAGTGTATAATATATTATGATTTCGGCCCGAAACATGAAATTCTAAAAGTTTCATCGAATCCAATTTTTAGATGATTTTTTGCATGGATTTCCGTCGTAAAATATAGAAAGGATATGAAACGCTTCTTAGCATTTCGAACAGTCATCTATTTACTTTGATTTTTTACCGAAACTAGTATAAAGTAGTGTTTAATATATTTTGATTTTTGGACCAAATATTGTAATTCGAACAGTTTCATAGAATTAAATTGTTAGACGATTTTTGGCATGGACATACGTCATAAAATAGAGAAAGCATATGAAAAGCTTTTTTAGCATTTCGAACAGTCATCGATTTAATTTGATTTTTTGACCCCAACTAGTAAAAACTAGTTATAATATATTATGATTTTTTGAACAAAACTTGAAATTCGAAAAGTTTCATAGAATCTAATATTTAGAGGATTTTTTGAATGGACTTCCATCATAACCTTCCCTCTTAACAAATAGAAAGGATCTGATTAGTTTCAAATCGTTTCGAACATTTGTCGATTTAATATGAGTTTTTGTCCGAAACTAGTATAAACTTGTGTAGAGTACATTACAATTTTCTTAAAGAAACTGGCATTTCAAAAAAAATTCATAGAATCTAATTTGTAGATTTTTTTTTGCATGGACATCCATCATAACCTTCCCTCTTAACAATTTGAAAGGATCTGAAAAGTTTCATATCACTCCAAACATTCCTCGATTTAATTTGATTTTGTGTTCGATACTAGTAAAAACATGTGTAGAGTATATTATAATTTTTTGAAAGAAACTGGCATTTCAAAATGTTTCATAGAATCTAATTTAGAGATGATTTTTATTTGTATGGACTTAACTAATAACATTTCATCGTAACATATAGAAAGGATCTGAAGAGTTTCGAATCATTCCGAACAGTCCTTGATTTAGTTTGATTTTTTTATCGAAGCTAGTATAAACCAGTGTATAATATATTATGATTTTGGCCCGAACCATGTAATTCTAAAAGTTTCATAGAATCCAATTTTTAGATGATTTTCTGCATGGACTTCCATCGTAAAATATAGAAATGATATGAAAAGCTTTTTAGCGTTTTGAACAGTCATCTATTTACTTTGATTTTTTTAACTAAAGTATAAACTAGTGTATAATATATTATGATTTTTAGACCAAAAATTGTAATTCGAAAAGTTTCATAGAATCAAATTTTTAGATGATTTTTTGCATGGACATCCGTCGTAAAATATAGAAAGCATATGAAAAGCTTTTTAGCATTTCGAAAAGTCATCGATTTAATTTGATTTTTTGACCCCAACTAGTAAAAACTAGTGTTAATATATTATGATGTTTTGAACAAAACTTAAAGTTCGAAAAGTTTCATAGAATCTAATTTTCAGATGATTTTTTGAATGGACTTCCATCATAACCTTCCCTTTTAACACATTAAAAGGATCTAATTAGTTTCATATCGTTTTGAACATTCGTCGATTTAATTTGATTTTTTTTGCGAAACTAGTATAAACTTGTGTAGTGTACATTACAATTTTCTTAAAGAAACTGGCATTTCAAAAAAAATTCATAGAATCTAATTTTTAGATTGTTTTTTGCATGGACATCCATCATAACCTTCCCTCTTAACAATTAGAAAGGATCTGAAAAGTTTCATATCATTTCAAACATTCCTCTATTTAATTTGATTTTTTATTCGAAACTAATAAAAACTTGTGTAGAGTATATTTTAATTTTTTGAAAGAAACTGGCATTTCAAAAAGTTTCATAGAATCTAATTTTGAGATGATTTTTATTTGTATGGACTTACCTAATAACATTTCCTTGTAACATATAGAAAGGATCTTAAGAGTTTCGAATCATTCCGAATAGTCCTCGATTTAGTTTGATTTTTTTACCGAAACTTGTATAAACTAGTGTATAATATATTATGATTTTGGCCCGAAACATGTAATTCTAAAAGTTTCATAGAATCCAATTTTTAGATGATTTTTTGCATGGATTTCCGTCGTAAAGTATATAAAGGATATAAATAGATTTTTCACATTTCGAACAGTCATCTATTTACTTTGATTTTTTTACCGAAACTAGTATAAACTAGTGTATAATATATTTTGATTTTTGGACCAAATATTGTAATTCAAAAAGTTTCATAGAAATCAAATTTTTAGATGATTTTTGGCATGGACATACGTCGTAAAATATAGAAACAATATGAAAAGCTTTTTAGCATTTCAAACAGTCATCGATTTAATTTGATTTTTTGACCCCAACTAGTATAAACTAGTGTATAATATATTATGGTTTTTTAAACAAAACTTGCATTTCGAAAAGTTTCATAGAATCTAATTTTTAGATGATTTTTTGAATGGACTTTCATCATAACCTTCCCTCTTAACACATAGAAAGGATCTGATTAGTTTCATATCGTTTCAATCATTTGTCGGTTTAATTTGATTTTTTGTCTGAAACTAGTATAAACTTGTGTAGAGTACATTACAATTTTCTGAAAGAAACTGGCATTTCAAAAAATTTCATAGAATCTAATTTTTAGATTGTTTTTTGCATGGATATCCATCATAACCTTCCCTCTTATTACCTAGAAAGGATCTGAAAAGTTTCATATCACTCCAAACATTCCTCGATTTAATTTGATTTTTTGTTCGAAACTAGTAAAAACTTGTGTAGAGTATATTATAATTTTTTTAAAGAAACTGGCATTTCAAAATGTTTCAAAGAATCTAATTTTAATATGATTTTTATTTGTATGGACTTACCTAATAACTTTTCCTCGTAACATATAGAAAGGATCTGAAGTGTTTCGAATCATTCTGAACAGTCCTCAATTTAGTTTGATTTTTTGACCGAAACTAGTATAAACCAGTGTATAATATATTATGATTTTGGCCCGAAACATGTAATTCCAAAAGTATCATAGAATCCAATTTTTAAATTATAGTTTGCATGGAATTTCGTCGGAAAATAAAAAAGAAGATGAAAATATTTTTAGTATTTTCAACAGTCATCTATTTACTTTGATTTTTTTACCGAAACTGCTATAAACTAGTGTATAATATATTATGATTTTTGGACCGAAAAATGTAATTCAAAAAGTTTCATAGAATCAAATTTTTAGATGATTTTTTGCATCGACATCCATCGTAAAATATAGAAAGCATATAAAAAGCTTTTTAGCATTTCGAACAGTCATCGATTTAATTTTATTTTTTGACCCCAGCTAGTCTAAACTAGTGTATAATATATTATGATTTTTTGAACAAAATTTGCAGTTCAAAAAGTTTCATAGAATCTAATTTTTAGATGATATTTTGAATGGACTTCCATCATAACCCTCCCTCTTAACACATAGAAAAGATATGATTAGTTTCATATCATTTCGAACATTTGTCGATTTAATTTGATTTTTTGTCCGAAACTGGTATAAACTTGTATAGAGTACATTATAATTTTTTGAAAGAAACTGGCATTTCAAAAAGTTTCATAGAATCTAATTTTGAGATGATTTTTATTTATATGGACTTACCTAATAACATTTCCTCGTAACATATAGAAAGGATCTGAAGAGTTTCGAATCATTCCGAACAGTCCTCGATTTAGTTTGATTTTTTTACCGAAACTAGTATAAACAAGTGTATAATATATTATGATTTTGGCCCGAAACATGTAATTCTAAAAGTTTCATAGAATCCAATTTTTAGATGATTTTTTGCATGGATTTCCGTCGTAAAGTATATAAAGGATATAAATAGATTTTTCACATTTCGAACAGTCATCTATTTACTTTGATTTTTTTACCGAAACTAGTATAAACTAGTGTATAATATATTTTGATTTTTGGACCAAATATTGTAATTCAAAAAGTTTCATAGAAATCAAATTTTTAGATGATTTTTGGCATGGACATACGTCGTAAAATATAGAAACAATATGAAAAGCTTTTTAGCATTTCAAACAGTCATCGATTTAATTTGATTTTTTGACCCCAACTAGTATAAACTAGTGTATAATATATTATGGTTTTTTAAACAAAACTTGCATTTCGAAAAGTTTCATAGAATCTAATTTTTAGATGATTTTTTGAATGGACTTTCATCATAACCTTCCCTCTTAACACATAGAAAGGATCTGATTAGTTTCATATCGTTTCAATCATTTGTCGGTTTAATTTGATTTTTTGTCTGAAACTAGTATAAACTTGTGTAGAGTACATTACAATTTTCTGAAAGAAACTGGCATTTCAAAAAATTTCATAGAATCTAATTTTTAGATTGTTTTTTGCATGGATATCCATCATAACCTTCCCTCTTATTACCTAGAAAGGATCTGAAAAGTTTCATATCACTCCAAACATTCCTCGATTTAATTTGATTTTTTGTTCGAAACTAGTAAAAACTTGTGTAGAGTATATTATAATTTTTTTAAAGAAACTGGCATTTCAAAATGTTTCAAAGAATCTAATTTTAATATGATTTTTATTTGTATGGACTTACCTAATAACTTTTCCTCGTAACATATAGAAAGGATCTGAAGTGTTTCGAATCATTCTGAACAGTCCTCAATTTAGTTTGATTTTTTGACCGAAACTAGTATAAACCAGTGTATAATATATTATGATTTTGGCCCGAAACATGTAATTCCAAAAGTATCATAGAATCCAATTTTTAAATTATAGTTTGCATGGAATTTCGTCGGAAAATAAAAAAGAAGATGAAAATATTTTTAGTATTTTCAACAGTCATCTATTTACTTTGATTTTTTTACCGAAACTGCTATAAACTAGTGTATAATATATTATGATTTTTGGACCGAAAAATGTAATTCAAAAAGTTTCATAGAATCAAATTTTTAGATGATTTTTTGCATCGACATCCATCGTAAAATATAGAAAGCATATAAAAAGCTTTTTAGCATTTCGAACAGTCATCGATTTAATTTTATTTTTTGACCCCAGCTAGTCTAAACTAGTGTATAATATATTATGATTTTTTGAACAAAATTTGCAGTTCAAAAAGTTTCATAGAATCTAATTTTTAGATGATATTTTGAATGGACTTCCATCATAACCCTCCCTCTTAACACATAGAAAAGATATGATTAGTTTCATATCATTTCGAACATTTGTCGATTTAATTTGATTTTTTGTCCGAAACTGGTATAAACTTGTATAGAGTACATTATAATTTTTTGAAAGAAACTGGCATTTCAAAAAGTTTCATAGAATCTAATTTTGAGATGATTTTTATTTATATGACTTACCTAATAACATTTCCTCGTAACATATAGAAAGGATCTGAAGAGTTTCGAATCATTCCGAACAGTCCTCGATTTAGTTTGATTTTTTTACCGAAACTAGTATAAACAAGTGTATAATATATTATGATTTTGGCCCGAAACATGTAATTCTAAAAGTTTCATAGAATCCAATTTTTAGATGATTTTTTGCATGGATTTCCGTCATAAAATATAGAAAGGATATGAATAGCTTTTTCGCATTTCGAACAGTCATTTATTTACTTTGATTTTTTTACCGAAACTAGTATAAACTAGTGTATAATAAATTTTGATTTTTGGACCAAAAGTTGTAATTCAAAAAGTTTCATAGAAATCAAATTTTTAGATGATTTTTTGCATGGACATACATCGTAAAATATAGAAACAATATGAAAAGCTTTTTACCCTTTCAAACAGTCGTCGATTTAATTTGATTTTTTTGACCCCAACTAGTATAAACTAGTGTATAATATATTATGGTTTTGTAAACAAAACTTGCATTTCGAAAAGTTTCATAGAATCTAATTTTTAGATGATTTTTACATGGACTTCCGTCGTAAAATATATAAAGTATATGAAAAGATTTTTAGCATTTCGAATAGTCATCGATTTAATTTGAATTTTTTACTGCAACAAGTATAAAATAGTGTATAATATATTATGATTTTTTTACTGAAACTTATATTTCGAAAACTTTAATAGAATCTAATTTTTAGATGATTTTTTGTATAGACTTCCATCATAACCTTCTCACTTAACACATTGAAAGGATCTGATAAGTTTCATATTATTTTGAACATTAATTGATTTAATTTGATTTTTTTACCGAAACTAGTATAAACTTGTGTAGAGTATATTTTGATTTTTTGAAAGAAACTAGAATTTCAAAAAGTTTCATTGAATCTAATTTTAAGATGATTTTTATTTATATGGACTTACCTAATAACTTTTCATCGTAACATATAGAAAGGATCTGAAGAGTTTCGAATCATTTAACAGTCCTTGATTTACTTTGATTTTTTGACCGAAACTAGTATACAATAGTGTATACTATATTATGATTTAGGACCGAAATTTGTAATTCGAAAAGTTTAATAGAATCTAACCTTAAGAAGTTTTTTGCATGGACTTCCATCGTAAAATATATAAAGTATATGAAAAGTTTTTTAGCATTTCGAACAGTCATCAATTTACTTTAATTTTTTGACCGAAACTAGTATAAACTTGTGTATAATATATTATGATTTGTAGATTGAAACTTGTAATACGAAAAGATTCATAGAATCTAATTTGAAGATTATTTTTTGCATGGCCTTCTGTCCTAAAATATAGAAAGGATATGAAAAGCCTTTTAGATTTTCGAACTGTCATTGATTTTCTTTAATTTTTTGACCGAAACTAGTATAAACTAGTGTATAATATATTATGATTTTTGGACCGAAACTTGTAATTCGAAAAGTTTCATAGAATCTAATTTTTAGATGATTTTTTGCATGGACTTCCATCGTAAAATATAGAAAGGATATGAAAAGATTTTTAGCATATCGAACAGTCATCGATTTAATTTTTCATGGGCTTCCATCATAACATTCCCTCTTAACACATAGAAAGGATTTGATAAGTTTCATATCATTTCGAACATTCCTCAATTTAATTTGATATTTTTTCCGAAACTAGTATAAACTTGTGTAGAGTATATTATAATTTCTGAAAGAAACTGGCATTTCAAAAAGTTCCATAGAATCTAATTTTTAGATTGTTTTTTGCATGGACATCCATCATAACCTTCCCTCTTAACACATAGAAAGGATCTGAAAAGTTTCATATCATTTCAAACATTCCTCAATTTAATTTGATTTTTTGTTCGAAACTAGTAAAAACTTGTGTAGAGTATATTATAATATTTTGAAAGAAACTGACATTTCAAAAAGTTTCATAGAATCTAATTTTGAGATGATTTTTATTTATATGGACTTACCTAATAACGTTTCATCGTAACATATAGAAAGGATCTGCAGAGTTTCGAATCATTTCGAACAATCCTCGATTTACTTTGATTTTTTTACCGAAACTAGTATAAACTAGTGTATATTATATTATTATTTTTGACCGAAACTTGTAATTCGAAAAGTTTCATGGAATCTAATTTTTAGATGATTTTTTGCTTAGACTTCCTTCGTAAAATATATAAAGTATATAAAAATATTTTTAGCATTTCGAATAGTCAACGATTTACTTTGATTTTTTTACTGAAACTAGTATAAACTTGTGTATAATATATTATGATTTTTTGACCGAAACTTGTAATACGAAAAGTTTCATAGAATCTAATTCTTAGATGATTTTTTGCATGGCGTTCCATCCAAAAATATATAAAGGATATGAAAATCCTTTTAGCATTTCGAACTTTCATCGTTTTACTTTGATTTTTTGACCCCAACTAGTATAAACTAGTGTATAATATATTATGATTTTTTGACCAAAACTTGCAGTTCGAAAAGTTTCATAGAATCTAATTTTTAGATGATTTTTTGCATGGACTTCGGTCGTAAAATATAAAAGGTATATGAAAAGATTTTTAGCATTTCGAACATGCATCGATTTAATTTTATTTTTTGACCACAACTAGTATAAAATAGTGTATAATATATTATGATTTTTTTACCGAAACATGTAATACGAAAAGTTTCAAAGAATCTAATTTTAGATGATTTTTTTGCAAGGCCTTCCGTCCTAAAATATAGAACGGATATGAAATTCCTTTTTGCATTTCGAAATGTCATCGATTTACTTTGATTTTTTGACCGAAACTAGTATAAACTTGTGTATAATATATTATGATTTTTGGACTGAAACTTGTAATTCGAAAAGTTTCATAGAATCTAATTTTTAGATGATTTTTTGCATGGACTTTCGTCGTAAAATATAGAAAGGATATGAAAATCTTTGTAGCATTTCGAAATGTCATGGATTTAATTTGATTTTTTTACCACAACTAGTATAAACTAGTGTATAATATATTATGCCAAGAAAATAAGAGACAAAATGACTTTGTATAAGAACTACATTGATAACTATCTTAAACATGAGAATGGTAGGATATGGATTACATGGGATGAGACCAAAGTTGATGTCCAAAGAATGCAAGTATTTGATCAATTTGTCCACTGTGAAGTTAAAGATAACATGGGTAGATTCAAATACTGGCTCACTGCTATATATGGAAATAACTCACTTGAGAAGAGGAAGAAGCTTTGGAGTGATATGGAGAGATTACAACCTAGTAGCCAGAGTCCTTGGTGTGCAATGGGAGATTTAAATAATGTTGCTACCTCTAATGATAGGATTGGAGGAAGGTTGGTATTGGAATCTGAGTACATTGATATGCAGGAAATGATGGACAGAGTTGGTTTGAGTGAGATGGAAAGTGTAAGAGATCATTTCACATGGTGTAATAAGAATAATGTTGGGGCCATATACTCAATGATTGACAGAGTCATTGGTAATGTGGATTGGTTTAGTAGGTATGATATGAAACTTAAAATCATGCATCCAAGTGTTTCTGATCATGCAATGACGTATGTGGAGAATAATCAGCAAGAGCCCAAAAGACAGACTAGAAGATTCAGATTTTATAACTATTTGACTGATATTGCAAGGTTTGAGGATATAGTTAAAAATAGTTGGAATCTTCCTATCTCAGGATCCCCCATGTATATACTATGGAACAAATTGAAGAGGTTCAAACCTGAGTTGAATCAACTGAGCAAGGCTTAGGTAAGGATTCATCAGAAGGTGATCAAAACTAGACAGGATTTAGAGATAGCTCAAGATAGACTTAAAGAAGACAAAATGAATAGTGAGTTGATGGAAAATGTGAAAACATGTACAAAGTATGTTATCCAGATGAATTAAATAGAAGAGCAAATTCTGATGCGTGTGAGAGGGCACTTTACAGTTTCTTGTAGCATTAATAAGATTCAGTTTATTATCAGTGACAAGATTTGTGAGACCCTATTGTACCCCAAAATTGTCCCCCCCCCCCACCCATATTCAAGACAATATGTCTCAAGAGGTCTCCTAATAGTCACAAGATCCTCAATTGCTCAAAAGGATTTCAACTTTCATCAGACAAAGCATCCTCCTAAACCATGGATCTAAAACTAGGGTTTTGAACTTTTCAAGGAAAAGTGGACTTCTAAAGCTTCAAGTGGACTTCATGACATCCCATATACCTCAAAGAATCATCATGTCAAGTTTCAAGGCCTTCCACACAAGTTTGGTTAGTCAGATGCTCAAATACTTAAAAATTAGTTAATTTAGTCAACAGGTCAATTGTGGTCAACTTAAAGTCAAACTTCAAGATTTTTTGAAAACATCAAGATTATGAGGTTAAATTCATCATTTGATCAATGGTGGATCATGATTAATCAAGGAAACCTCAGAATCATCAAGAATCATGAGTTACTAAATTAGGGTTTTGTGCAGGAAAACTCAACTGAACTTTGACCAGCCATAACTTTCACATAATTCACCAAGAATTTCTCATTCAAGGCTCATTTTTAATAAAATTAATTTCTCTACAACTTTTTGTCTCACAAGCCAGGTCCAAAAAAGCTTTATTTGAGAGGTATGAGACAAAACATTATAGGTCCTTTTGAAAGTCAACAAAAAGTCAACTTTTTCCAAAGATCATAATTTGAAAATGGAAAAAGATATGGAAAAAGAGAGGAACAATACAAGGGGACGAAAAATTCAGACAAGAGAGCACCTTTCAAACTTTAAATTTTTTCAAAAAATCCAATTTTCAGTTTTAGCATTCAAGGCTTTTTCAAAGCATTCCAAAGGTTGCAAATCATTCCTTGGTGTTCATTGAACATATCCCAATCGTTTTCATCATCAAAATCGTAACCATATGCATAAATCGAATCAGATTTTAAGCTCTTCTTGATTTTTTTTTATTTTGTTAATCCATGCATTGTAAATAGTTTTATATGCTTGAATATTGTTTATAATGTGTCATAGGACGTTTCTGGATATTTTGTTTGAAGCTTTGATGCAGGTACCGCGTTACACCATGGCTAGGGTTCTTAGGTTGAATTTGGGGCTTTATAATTTAAGCCATTTAAAGTCCTTTTGAGAACATGGTTTAGTTTTGTAGGTCATGGGTGATTGAATGATATAATTAATTTGGACTAATTTTACGTGTTATATGATGTTTGAGAAAATACCGGATTTCCTACCAAAAAAAATCGCAGCAAGTTTTATAACAAATTTCGCAGGTAATGTTGCAGGTCTAAAGTTTGAAGATGATGGAGATTGGCGCAATTTTTGGATTTTCAAAAATTAACATCTTTTATATTTTGTTTGTGTTGGGTTATTGACACCAACGCGTGTTTGGTCTGATGGCTAGAGGTTTGGCCTATGGAGTGGAGGAGGTGGGTTGGAACCCAGTCTCAGCGTTTTTTTTTATAACCTATTTGTTCTAATAGTTTTATTTTATATATTACTTTGTCCAAGTCATTATCATGAGGCGCACATGGCCTGGTGGATGGAAGGCTGGTGTTTGAGGCATAGGGAGTGGGTTAAACACCCACCCCCAACATTTTGGCAAAACCTGGTTTTTTCTTATATTTTCTTTATTAATCTATTTTTTTGTAATTAATAATATTAATTAACCAATAATTTAATTAACCTAATCATTTTCTAATATTTTCTTACAAAAATAATTCCATACTAATTATATATATATATATATATATATATATATATATATATATATATATATATATATATATATATATATATATATAATGATAAATTAATTAATTTCATTAAGGTTTTATTTATTTAGGTTTCATAACTAACTCCCCTGATTTTTCCTAAAAAAACCTGTTGATTTCGCCACAACCCTTAAAAAATTTCCCTAAACCTCAAAACCCTACTTTTTTTCTCTAAAACCCTAATTTTTTTCATAAACCCTGAATTTCTTGCTTCAAACCTTAAATCTCGAACCTAAAAATTTAGCCCTAATTTTTACCCTAAAATTTTTCCTAAACCTTAAATTTTTTATTAAACCTTAAAAAAAATTTCTCAAACCCTAACCCTAATTTCTTTTTTTTTTTTTTGCAAACCTTTTTCAAACTTATTTTCTATTTTATTATACTTTAAATTAAAGTCCTTTATTTATTTTTACGTAATTCCTTTATTTTTCGTTATTATTATGTAATTGCTTCGTATTTGTAATAATTAGGTTTAAACTTTTGTCCGATTATTATGTAACTGCCCCGAAGCCATGTAATAGTGTAGGAACTTTTAATTTTTGCCTTTAATTTTTGTATATACTCACTGCATGGTTAGTAATATAGGGCGTGCAAGAATTTAATGAAAATCAATATGGACTTAGAAAACTAATTTCAAGGTAATTATTTGAAAACAAGATTCACACACGTAAGTCGATCGTTCTATGATCGTCATCTGCATTTCCTAAGGTTCCCCTCTTGGTTGCCTTAAACAAATGGTCAAGTCCCTCGAAAGTGGGGGTGTCTTAAAAGCAATGTCCCTTCAAACAGATAAATCATCAAGTCCCTTCAAAGTTAAAAAGATCATAGTCCCTTCGAAGTTGCCTGCGGAATAAATGATCTCGTCCCTCGATGACCCTACGAAACAAATGATGATAGTCCCTACAAATTTCTAAAGACACCCCTACAAGTTTCTTTCTCTAACCATACGATGACCCTACGCTCGTACCTTAATAAATCCAAGGTAATGACTACTAACTTCTTAATAGTAAGGACAGTCTTGCCCTTGAAAGGAATTAAAGAAACATGAAAGACCAACTTAGGGTAGGTAGTGCTTAATTACTTCCTCACACTTTCAAAAATTCTTTTAACACCTCACTTTTAAAATCTTTTCAAACTTAAGACTTTGTATACATCCATACAAGGATCATTACAAAGACTTATGAAAATTTTCTAATCACACACTACACCTTTTTCAAACAAGTTAAAGTGAGATAAGTAATTAAGAGCCCATGGATAACCATGGATACAAAGGGTGTTAGCACCTTCCCTTTGTATAACCTGCCCCCCGAACTCTAAATCTTTTAAGGTCTTTCCTGTTCTTTTATACCCTTTCCTATTGGATAAAATAAAATTCGGTGGCGACTCTTGCTATCCGCACATGTTTTTGTCAAACAAAAACACCCAGGTCAGTTCTCCCACCATGTTACAAAACTGACGACTCTGTTGGGGAAAATTAGTAAAAAAGGGGTTACCTTAGGAATTAAGATCACTTACTTGTTTAATTTGTTTGCTTTATCTTTAAGGGTTTGTTGTGGGGTTACTGTGCGAAATATCCTAACCCGGATCTAGTGTACCTTAGGTAAGTGGCAATAGACCAAGGAAACTGTACGACGTATATCGATATGGTTGATCTGGTGGCTACAGTTAGTGTGACTTCTTGTTTGGTGCTTATGTTCCTTAAGTAAGTTGAGGATAATATTAGGCTACCATATGTTGTCATTAACATTAACTACCCTTTATAACCCTAATTGACCCATCTTGGCCTTTAGAAAGTAGTGAGATAGCCGGTTTTGGTGAAGTCTAAAGTTGGTTGATACTCGATGCTACGCTCATTGAGATTCTAATCTTGGGGGGTTTAGTTGGCAAGTTCGTTGCCTACTGAACAACAACCCTTGAGAAGGATCAGTGATATTGAGATCCCTTAGAACCCGGTTACTTTTGTTAGGATAGGATGAACCAATTAAACATCAGGGGGAGGATACTTTCCTTTAAACCTCATGCAAGCCTCTAAACCTAGGGCTATTGTGTGACTTGCTTGTGTGTGCCACTTGTTTGTGATTGAACATAACATCATAACACCATGACATCGTAAGCATAGCATTATCACTAACCATTTCAAGGGCCAAAGGATTTATCTTTGTTCTTTGTTGCAGGTTATGGCTTCCACTCGTAGGAATACTATTCGGATCAACTTTGTAGGGATACCTTCCAAGCTGAAGGAATTGATCTCCAAACTTCCTGAAAGCTCCCAAATCATCAAGAAGCATGGTTATCTACTTGACTTGGTTACCTCAGGATTTGATGCAGATATGATGAGTGTCTTGTTCTAGTTCTTTGATCCTAAACATCATTGCTTCACATTTCTCGATTATCAGTTGGTGCCCACAATGGAAGAATTCTCCAAATTACTTGGTGTGCCTATCCTTGATCAAAAACCTTTCATAGGCTTAGAGAATGATCCTAAACTGGAAGTTATTGCAGCAGCCTTGCATCTGAAGAAATCAGACATTGTCCTAGAAACAAGAAGCAGAGTTAAGGGTATTCTTGCCAAAGTATTGATAGAGAAAGCTCAGGTGTTCTTGGATGCTATGAGTTACGTTGCTTTTGAGGAAATCTTAGCCTTGCTTATTTATGGTTTGATATTGTTCCCTAATCTAGACCAATTCATAGATGTACACGCCATCAACATATTTGTGACTCACAATCTGGTGCCTACCTTGCTTGGAGATATCTTGCACTCTCTCCACACTCGTACTAAGAGAGCGTGAGGAACTCTGATATGTTTCATACCTCTACTATCAAGGTGGTTTATTTCACACCTTCCTCAATATGTGATGAAGAATGAACAAGGTTTGAGGTGGTCTAAAAGGATAATGTCACTCTATCATTAAGATATTCACTGGTGTTCCCGATCTATGGAAAATGTCACTATCATTGACCGTTGTGGAGAGTTCCCTAATGTGTCACTCCTTGGCATAAGAGGGGGAATTACTTATAATCCTTATTTGGCACTATGTCAGTTTGGTTATGCTCGGAGTAATGGTCCCCATGGCATGCTTGAAATTCTGTGATCAGGTATGAGATGTCCTATGAGATGTCCCAACACTTGACAGATTTAACCAAAACTTAAAGTGCAAGAAAATTAAACAACACAGAAGTTTGTTAACCCAGTTCAGTGTATAACCACACTTACATCTGGAGACTACCAAGCCAGGAGGAAATCCACTATAAGTAATATTAATTCTAGACTTAAACAACCCAGTTTAATCTTTCACTTAATATCTACCCAATGCAATTTCTACCTAAGACACTACTTAGATATGAGTACCAACTCACTCCCTCTCAATCACACAGTGATCTTGTTTACAAGTTTAATAAAATTGAAGACATTCTTCAAACAAAACAGCTTGATCTTACTTCACAGTTTCAATCAAGTCACAAATGCACTTTTGCTTAAAAGCTCATAAAGTGGTACAATTTAAACAACCTGCTATTAAAACAATAAACACCCTATTTGGTCTTCTGAAATTCGTACTCAATTCTGTGAGTTTCTGTTGATTAAATAGGTGTTTGTAATTTGGGCTTTCTGTAGGTTAATCCAGTCCTAAAACACAGCAGCTTCCACCTAGAATTTAGGGTTTGTTACTTCCTATATTCTAGGTGATTTAGTTCTTCTGATTAATCTGAATCCTCATAATAAACCTTCCTACATATGCGCCTTGTTCTGTTTTTATCCAACCATAATTAATTCCAGATAACTCTCCTTAAATATCTCAGATCAGTTAGTCATTAATTAATTCTGGTAGCAGGTTTGAGATGTCTCAACATCTGTTGGGACATCCTGAAAAACTGAACTTAAGTCATTTACACAATGTCCCAACATCTGGTGAGACATCCTGAAATAAGTTCTTATACTCTGTTTGATAATGTCCCAACATCTGATAGGACATTCTGAACTGAATTCAATATTTCTTGTTGGTCAAAAATTCTGCCAATTCTAAACATCTACAAACTCCCCCTTTGGCTAATTTTTGGCTAACATCTTTTCTGGTTATCAGAGTGCAGCAGAAGTTCTTTTATCAAAGTATAGCATTACTTTTCTGTTGAATCATATTTGAGTTTACTCCCCCTCAAACATACATGTATCCAGTCTTGTTGCAACAGAAATATTTATCAAAACACACTGATTCAGTTCAGAAACACACAAACAGATTTTTCATTTTCTCCCCCTTGTTAGACACAAATTTTGGGGCCAAAGACACTAATCCAGAAATACAATGCAGTGCTGTCATTACATTTGCCTCACATACAATGATCAATCAGATTCATCACATTCAGTTTCTTCATCTTCCTCAGTTTCTTCATCAGAAGTAGCTTTCTGATCACCTTCACTTTCCAGCCTTTGGATGATTTCTTCAAGCTTCAGCTTCCTAGCTTCAAGTTCTTTACAAGTGCTCTTCAGTTCAGCAATCAATGCAGCCTTGGAGATTGGAGTCTTGGCAGTTGAAGGACCTGCAGATGTCCCAGAGGGTGCTTCAACATCTGATGCATGATGACTTAGGAACAGTTTGTAGTGAAAAGCCAGAGGGCTTTCTCTTTTGCAGACTGTGTCCTTCTCAGTGAGGATCCCAGGGTATTGACTTAGCACTATACCACACAGCAAGTAGGGAAAAGCTATTGGCAGCTTTGTTGCAGAAGAGCTAGCATGCTTCAAGGTCTGATCAAATATGTAGGCACCATAATCCAGCTTAGTCTGAGTCCCCACAGCATAAATAAACCTGCCCAAGCCAGTGGATATTGAAGATGTGTGATTGGTAGGCACCCAGTTTGTTGTACCAATCCTGTTCAGCATGGCATATTTTCTTGTCAGCATGCTCACTGAGAGCTTTCCTTTAACTGGCCATGCCTTGACCTGGTTTGCAGTGATAACATTGCAAACTTGGTTATCAGTCTTCCCTAGTTCACTTGGTCCATCAGATTCTCTTCCAAGGAATTGGTTGATGATCTGAGGAGAGAACTCTACACACCTGCCTCTAACAAAAACTTTTCTAAATTCAGAAGACTTACCATTGGCACAATCTTCCTGAAGATTGACTATGAATTCTTTGACAAGTAACTCATAGCAGGGAGAGAGGTTGGAGACTGTTTTGAAGAGGCCAGCAGCAGATATGAGATCAATTAGTTCAGTGCACTCAAGTGCATTACTGCTCATCTCTCTTTCAAGGGCTACCCTTCTTTGGTACACAAACTTCCATCTGTTTACACTTGAAACATGATGAAATGAGATGTTGTCCAAGGGAGCTTCTGGAACAGCAGTTGAAGCCCTAGAGGGTGCTGGTTTCTTCTTTGGAGGAGATGTTGGGACATCTGCTTCAACATCTGAGTCTGATGGGGTGACAGCTTTCCTCTTTTGTGTTTGGACTTTGCTCCATTGCTTTGTAGGACCAAAGACAGTTTTGGCCTTGTCTTTCCTTGGGGTAGCTTTCTTCTTCTCAGGAACTGCATGTCCTGCTTGCATCTTTCCTTTCCTAGTCCTGAGCCTTTTGGCTATGCTAGGTCTTACAGAGGCAATGATCTCTGTATCAGAATCCTGCTCCAGGTTCACCACAGGAGGAGATTGAGCAGTCTCTTCTTCAGCTGGTTGATCAGCAGAGATATGATCTTCAGTTAAGGCTTTGGTCTGATCCTCAGATTCTTCTTCATCACTTTCATTTGAGGCCTTTTTCTGGTCCTCAGTTGGTTCAATATCAGCATCAGATGAGGTCTTTTTCTCATCCTCAGATGTTCCAACATCTATTGGGACATCCTGTTGAGCAGGAGTGTCCTTTGCAGCTTGAGTTTGTTCTTCTTGAGGGGCAGGCATGGTGTTCAGAGGAATAGAAATCCCACTAACCACTCTTTGTTCAGATAGGATCTTGGTAACCAACTCCTTTATTGAAGCATCCACATATTCAGAAGATTTTTGAGGCATGTTTGCTGGTGAAGGAATGCCTTTGGATTTGCTGCAGACTTGATCTTTTGCTCTTTTTGGAGTTCTTGGCTTTTTAGCATGAGGAACACTTCCTCTTATTTCGTCCAGTGGGGTTGACTCCATGGGTACTACAGAAATAGGGGTTGCATGAACCACGTCTTCTATGTTGAGAATTTCTTCAGGAATGTTAGGGTTTTGAGACATTGTCAAAGAAGATGGATGAAGAGTTTTAGGGTTGATGATTTCTGAAGAACAGCTAGATAATGTGATTCGCTTTTGATAGTATGATGAGAATATGGATAGCTGATTATAAGCTGTTATTTTATAAGTAGCCGTTACATTGCAAATTATTAGGAATGGAATACTCAAGGTTCTTGACCAGACTGGTGTTGCCATCTGGTGCTTATGCCACACAATGTCATATGACATGTTGGCACATCTCCATAACTGCTAAATCTCACATAAGCAGATTCCCAATTTGCCCCTTAAGTTCTCAAATTGTGTAGCATCCAATGCTTTGGTGAAGATATCAGCCAACTGCAGATTTGTAGCTACATGTTCCAATGAAATCACTTTTTCTTCTACAAGATCTCTGATGAAATGATGTCTGATATCAATATGCTTGGTCCTGCTATGTTGGATAGGATTCTTTGATATGTTGATTGCACTTAAGTTGTCACAGTATAATGTCATGACATCCTGTGGGACATTGTACTCAGTGAGCATTTGCTTCATCCAAACCAACTGAGAACAACTGCTTCCAGCTGCTATATATTCAGCTTCAGCTGTAGATAAGGATACACAATTTTGTTTCTTACTGAACCAAGAAATCAAATTGTTTCCTAGAAAGAAGCATCCTCCTGAAGTGCTTTTTCTGTCATCAGCACTTCCAGCCCAATCAGCATCACAGAAGCCAGTGAGAATTGGTTTGCATCCATGAAAGTACATTATGCCATAGTCACAAGTACCATTAACATATTTAAGAATTCTCTTGACTTGATTGAGATGACTGACTTTTGGATCAGCTTGATATCTTGCACATACACCTACAGCAAATGCTATGTCTGGTCTGCTAGCAGTCAAATATAACAAGCTTCTAATCATGCTTCTGTATATGCTTTGATCTACATTCTCACCCTTTTCATCTTTAGTCAGCTTTAAATGTGTGGGGGCAGGAGTTCTCTTATAAGTAGCATTTTCCATTCCAAATTTCTTGACTATGTTCTTGGTATACTTGCTTTGGGAAATGAACATGGAGTCTTCCATTTGCTTTATTTGCAGACCAAGAAAGTAGGTTAACTCTCCTACTAGGCTCATTTCAAATTCAGATTCCATCTGGTTGACAAAATGTTTGACCATCCTGTCAGACATCCCACCAAAGACAATGTCATCTACATATATTTGAGCAATCATGACATTTCCTTCTTCATCTTTAACAAACAAGGTTTTGTCAATTCCACCTTTTCTGTACCCTTGCTTGATAAGAAAAGTAGTTAGTCTTTCATACCATGCCCTTGGAGCTTGCTTCAGACCATAAAGAGCCTTCTTTAGTTTGTATACATGATTGGGACAGCTTGGATCAACAAATCCTTTAGGCTGTTCTACATATACTTCTTCATTAAGATAACCATTTAAAAAGGCACTTTTCACATCCATTTGAAATAGCTTGAACTTTAAGATACAAGCAATTCCCAAAAGGAGTCTGATTGATTCAAGCCTTGCTACTGGTGCAAAGGTTTCATCAAAGTCTACTCCTTCAATTTGTGTGTATCCTTGACCTACAAGTCTCGCTTTGTTCTTTGTAACAACTCCTTGTTCATTTGACTTGTTCTTATACACCCATTTTGTTCCAATCACATTTATGTCATCAGGTCTAGGAACAAGACTCCACACTTCATTCCTTGTGAATTGACCTAATTCCTCTTACATAGCACAAATCCAGTATTCATCAGTAAGAGCTTCCTTGATGTTTTTAGGTTCTATTTTAGACACAAAACAAGAACCTGAAATCACTTCTCTTAATCTAGTGCTCACACCTCTGTTGGGATCACCAATTATCAAATCTTTGGGATGATCCTTCTGTATTCTGATGGAGGGAGGTTTGCTGGATTGTTCTGTCCTTGCATCAGTTTGAGTGAAGTCATAATGATCACTCTTTTCTTCAGCTTCAGTCTTGATATCAGCAGATGTTCCAACATCTTCTGGGACATCTGTAGGAGCATCATCAATTATCACATTTATAGACTCCATGATAACCTTGGTTCTAGAATTAAATACTCTATATGCTCTGCTGTTTATAGAGTATCCAAGAAAAATCCCTTCATCACTTTTAGGATCCATTTTTCTTCTTTGCTCCCTATCTGCCAGAATATAACAGTTACTTCCAAACACATGGAAGTACTTAACTGTGGGTTTTCTGCCCTTCCAGACTTCATAGATTGTGGACAAAGTTCCTTTTCTTAGAGTAACTCTGTTGTGTATGTAACAAGTTGTGTTCATAGCTTCAGCCCAGAAGTACAAAGGTAACTTTTTAGCATGGATCATAGCTCTTGCTGATTCTTGAATAGTTCTATTCTTCCTCTCAACAATCCCATTCTGTTGAGGAGTGATTGGTGAAGAATATTCATGATTGATTCCTTCTGAAGAACAGAAATCTAAGAACTTTTGGTTCTCAAATTCTTTTCCATGATCACTTCTTATTCTGATCACACAGCTGGCTTTTCCCCTTTGTATTCTTTGGCATAAGTCTTTGAATACATCAAATACATCAGACTTTTCTTTGATAAAATTTATCCATGTATACCTGGAAAAGTCATCAACCACCACATAGGCATACCTCTTGCCACCAAGGCTTTCAACCTGCATAGGTCCCATAAGATCCATATGCAATAGTTCCAAAACTTTGGAAGTTGTCAGATGTTGGAGCTTTGGATGGGACATCTTGGTTTGCTTGCCTATTTGACATTCACCACATATTTTACCATCATCAATCTTCAGTTTAGGAATACCTCTTACAGCATCCATAGATATTATCTTCTTTATGCCTCTGAAATGAAGATGACCTAGCCTTTGGTGCCATAGTTTCACTTTTTCTTCTTTAGCTAAGGAGCAAGTTGAAGTAAGACTGAAGTCTTGAGATTCCCACATGTAACAGTTGTCTTTAGATCTGGCTCCTTTCATGACAACCTCTTGTTCTTTGTTAGTCACTATGCATTCAGTTTTAGTAAAGTTTACACTGTACCCTTGATCACATAATTGACTTATGCTGATCAGGTTAGCAGTTAAACCTTTAACTAGCAGCACATCATCTAGTCTTGGAACATCTTGATAGTCCAAGGTCCCAACTCCCTTGATTTCTCCTTTAGCTCCATCTCCAAAGGTTACATACCTGGATGAATGTGACTTTAAGTTTACTAGCAGATTCTTCAATCCAGTCATGTGTCTTGAACATCCACTGTCAAAGTACCAGTCTTCTTTAGCTGATACTCTTAGTGATGTATGTGCTATATATGCAGCACTTTTCTTTGACCATTTGAGTTGAGATTTCTTTTGATGCCTCTGCCCTGTGTGTTGTTCATTAGTAGATATCCAAGATTGATTGTTGATCTTGTTCTTGTGTATGTAGCTTTGATCAGCCTGAATGCTAGCTTTTGGTCTCCATACCTTCTTGATGACTTCTGTCTTCTGCTTAGGAGGTTGCTGATTTCTTTGATGTTTATGCAGCACTTTCTTGGTAACTTCTATTTTCTACTTAGAAGGTTGCTGATACATCTGATTTGGATATCCATGCAGCTTATAACAATGAGGTTTGATATGTCCAAATCTTCCACAGTGATGGCATCTCCATCTTTGATACTTCTTCTTCATTTTGTTCTTTCCAGAATGTTGAGACATCTGTTGGAACATTATGTTTGACTTTGTGTTCTTTTCCTGATGTTGAAGCATCTGTTGGGACATCTTGTTTGACTGTATGGATTTTGAAGTAGTTTTGCTAGAGCTGGCTTCATCTTTATGTACTCTGTTAAATCCCAGTCCACTTTTATCCCCTGAATGCTTATTGTTGTTGAGAATAGCATCCAGTGTATTTGAGCTGCTGTTCAACATTCTAACAGATTTGGACATGTGTTCCAACTTGGAGTTGAGAAGACTTACTTCACTTTTCAAGGTGTCAATGATCTCTTGATCACTTGCTTTTTCATCTTCTAGTGCCTCATTCTGCTTCTTTAGCTTTATAATCTCACTGCATATTTCAGTACTTCTTTTGTATAGATCTTTGTAGGCTTGCTCAAGTTCTTCAACAGTAAGCTCCCCATCACTGGAATCACTTTCAGATTCACATAGTCCAGCTAAAGCAGTGATATGCTTAGCTGATTCTTCTTCTGAATCACCTCCTGAGTCTTCATCAGACCAGGTCACAGAGAGTCCTTTCTTTTGCCTTTTTAAGTAGGTAGGACATTCATTCCTGATGTGTCTATATCCTTCACATCCATGGCATTTAACTCCTTTTTCTTGACTGGTCTTTTCATCATAATTTGACCTTCTGTTAGCATCATAAGGCCTCTTGTTCTCAGAAGAGTTTGTGTATCTTCCATTGGGTTTGGATTTGCCTTCCATTCCTCTGAGAATCTTTTTGAATTGTCTTCCAAGCATAGCAATGTTGTCTGATAAGCTTTTACCAATATCTGATTCATCATCTTCTTCTTCATCAGTATTTGTCACCAAGGCTATGCTTTTGTTCTTCTTAACATTTGTGTCATTCATTCCCATCTCAAATGTTTGAAGGGAACCAATGAGTTCTTCAACTTTCATAGTGCATATGTCTTGAGCTTCTTCTATTGCTGTGACTTTCATGTCAAATCTTTTTGGCAAAGATCTGAGGATCTTTCTTACAAGCTTTTCATCAGTCATCTTTTCTCCCAAAGCTCCAGAAGTGTTAGCTACTTCTAAGATGTTCATGTAGAATTCATGAATTGTCTCATCTTCCTTCATTCTCAAGTTTTCAAACTTGGTGATGAGAAGTTGAAGTCTTGACATCTTTACCTTTGATGTTCCTTCATGAGTTGTTTTGAGAGTATCCCACACATCTTTGGCTAGCTCACAGTGATGCACAAGTCTAAAGATGTTCCTGTCAATGTCATTGAATAGAGCATTTAAGGCCTTGGAGTTGCCTAGTGCTGAATCTTCTTCCTCCTTACTCCATTCTTCTTCAGGTTTCAACACTTTTGATCCATCTTTGGTGTCTTGGATAGGATGTTCCCATCCAATGTTGACTGCTCTCCAGGACCTGTTGTCAAGTGATCTTAAGAATGCAATCATTCTTGGTTTCTAGTAGTCATAATTAGATCCATCCAGTATAGGTGGTCTATTTACTAATCCTATATCTCTGTCCATGTTTCCAGAATTTGTATTCCCTAGATCTCACCCAGTATAAACAGGCAGGGTGCCTGCTCTGATGCCAATTGAAATTCTGTGATCAGGTATGAGATGTCCTATGAGATGTCCCAACACTTGACAGATTTAACCAAAACTTAAAGTGCAAGAAAATTAAACAACACAGAAGTTTGTTAACCCAGTTCAGTGTATAACCACACTTACATCTGGAGGCTACCAAGCCAGGAGGAAATCCACTATAAGTAATATTAATTCTAGACTTAAACAACCCAGTTTAATCTTTCACTTAATATCTACCCAATGCAATTTCTACCTAAGACACTACTTAGATATGAGTACCAACTCACTCCCCCTCAATCACACAGTGATCTTGTTTACAAGTTTAATAAAATTGAAGACATTCTTCAAACAAAACAGCTTGATCTTACTTCACAGTTTCAATCAAGTCACAAATGCACTTTTGCTTAAAAGCTCATAAAGTGGTACAATTTAAACAACCTGCTATTAAAAAAATAAACACCCTATTTGGTCTTCTGAAATTCGTACTCAATTCTGTGAGTTTCTGTTGATTAAATAGGTGTTTGTAATTTGGGCTTTCTGTAGGTTAATCCAGTCCTAAAACACAGCAGCTTCCACCTAGAATTTAGGGTTTGTTACTTCCTATATTCTAGGTGATTTAGTTCTTCTGATTAATCTGAATCCTCATAATAAACCTTCCTACAGATGCGCCTTGTTCTGTTTTTATCCAACCATAATTAATTCCAGATAACTCTCCTTAAATATCTCAGATCAGTTAGTCATTAATTAATTCTGGTAGCAGGTTTGAGATGTCTCAACATCTGTTGGGACATCCTGAAAAACTGAACTTAAGTCATTTACACAATGTCCCAACATCTGGTGAGACATCCTGAAATAAGTTTTTATACTCTGTTTGATAATGTCCCAACATCTGATAGGACATTCTGAACTGAATTCAATATTTCTTGTTGGTCAAAAATTCTGTCAATTCTAAACATCTACAATGCTTATTCAAGGTATTGTGTTTGATTATGACAATGATCTTCAAGGTTATTGTCAAAGGTTTATATGAGCTTGGAGTCAGGTGAACAAGGTTGATAGCAAGAATCTGGAACCAAATTACTCCACTCCTATGGAACCTTACCTCAGATGGATGCAGTCTCGTGCTCAGACTCTTATGATGCCATATCTTGTTGTTCTACCGGTGACTGTTGAGCCTATTATTGAGGGAGATGTTCCTTATACCATTCTCTATCCTGATATGCCTACTGATTTGGAAGAGCTGCAGAAGTCCTGGATCCAACTGAAGGAGCAACGAGATACCTTTAAAGCTCAATTCAGGGTTAGCCAAGAAAGAGTGTTGGAGCTGACAAAACAACATCACGAGGAGCGGAATCTCAACACATATATCAACACCAAGAGGAAACGTCCATGGGAGACTTAAATTTCAAGATGTTTTATTTTCTTTATAAGTTTTGTTTTCTTTAATTTTTAAGCCCAGGGGGCAATATTATTTCAAGCCTACTAATAAGAGTTTTTGTTTTTGTTGGTTTTAACTAATTTAAATTCCGCCGTCCTTGAAAACATTGCATATGCATCTACATATCATATCATATCATTGCATGACAGGTTTTCATAGCATCTTTCTCATCTTCTCGCTGTTTATTTCAGCTTAAATGGCTCTCGAACAATCCGTCAAAGATCTTCAAGCTCAGAATGCCCAATTCCAGGAGATGATCTTGAACTTGTCCAAGGGACAAGAAGAACTGAAGGCACTTCTGGCTAAGAAAAATAAGAAGACCAAAAAACTAGTTGGCTTCATCAATCTGGGTAGAAGGTTTAGAGCTCCGATCAAGACATATGATTAGGTAGAAAACCCTGGAGATGAAGATTCTGTGAAAGAAGAAGAAAGTGTATGTGGTACTATTGTGAATTCTGATTATGAAGAGAATTATTACCATGATTCGAATGGTGATGAGAAATATAAGTTATTGGACGACCGTGTGAATTCCATGGAATTGCAGAAGACTTCTGGATTAGATTTTGAAGATCTGAGTTTGATTTTTGGATTTGTCATCCCTATTGGTTTCAAGGTTCCTACTTTTGTGGTATATGATGGATGTCCAAAGCTGCATTTGAGATCTTATGTCTGAAGGATCCAGCCACATACTGCTGACAGGAAGTTGTGGATTCATTTCTTTCAAGAGAGTTTATATTTCTTTCAAGAGAGTTTATATTTGGAGCTCAATTGAAATGGTACTATCAACTTTAGAGTACCAATATTCGTACTTTGGATGATCTTGCTGAGGACTTCTATAGGCAATACCAATATAACTCTGATTTAGCGCCGACTCGCATGAAACTCCAAAGCATGTCTATGGGTTCCAAAGAAAGTTTCAAGGAGTATGCCCAGAAGTGGAGAGATCTTGCAAGCAGAGTTCAACCTCCTTTAACTGACAGAGAATTGGTTGACATGTTTATGAGTACACTAACTGGTCCTTTCTTTAGTCATCTCATTGGAAGTTCATCATCTGGTTTCACTGAGCTAATAATGACTGGAGAACGTATGGAGAGTGGAATACGAAGTGGTAAGATACAAATGGCTACCTCTTCAAGTACCACCAAGAAGCCCTCTAATGGAAAAAAAGAATCTAATGTTGTGTATGGCCAACAGGTTCGTAATAGGAATAACCAATCTGTGGGATCAGTCCTAATCTATAATCATGCACCTGCACAACAAGATCAGCAACAGAATAGTCAACCTTAGCAAGGTACGCCTAGGAGACAATTTACAAAGATCAATATGTCGTTGGCTCAGGCTCTGCAACACATGTTGAAAGGAGAGTTAATTACTTTGAGGGACCCTCCTCAGAATCCCAATACTACCTCTCCTCGTTATAATCTTAATGCAAGGTGTGCATATCACTCCAACTGCCCAGGACATGATACTAATAACTGTTGGGCATTGAAGAATAAGATTCAGGATATGATTGATGCTGGAGAAAATGAGTTTGATCCTCTTGAGACTCCTAATGTGATTACTGCTTCTATACCCAAACATGAGAAGACTGTTAATGTTGTTGATGATGGTTCTTATGTTTCTTCAGTGACTGATTTGACTACTCCTCTGGCAATTGTTAAGAAGAAGCTGTTGCAAGCCGATTTATTTTCAGGTTGCAATAAAGACTGTTTTTACTATGCCTCTCAATCCAATGATTATTGGAAGCTGAAAGAAGGTATTCAACGTCCGATGGGCAACCATACTATATTGTTTAAGAAGATCCCTTCTGTAGAGATCTTATGTGAAGGCTTGTCCCAAGACCTGAAGCTGGAAGATGTGTATGTGGTTACTAGTAATCCTGTGAAGATCACTCCTAAGGGTCCGGTGAGGATTACTTATAAAGGTCCTATGAAGATTACTGTTGATCCAAAGGTGGATCCCCTGATTATTACTACTTCTGGTCCAATTCCATATTCTTCTAACAAGGTTATCCCTTGGAATTATGGTTCTGATGATTATATCCATGGTATCAAGCAAGAGCCTCTAACTGATATACCTCTTGTAGATACTAATCCTGATATCGTTAATATTTTTGGGACTAGGAAGGTTACTAGGAGTGGAAGAATTTTCTCTCTAGAAGAAACTTCAAGGACTGCTCCTGCTCCAGTTCATATCTCCAACCCTGGGCCAAGTACTGAAGCTCGGGGAAAATGACCATTGATTGAGCCTGTTCAGGCTGAAACACCAGCTACTGAAGACCTCACTAAGCAGATGGATGAAGTACTGAAGATCATCCGCAAGAGTGATTATAATATAGTTGAACAATTGGGGCATACTCCCTCCAAGATCTCTATGTTGTCTTTTTTGTTGTGCTCTGAAACCCATGCTAAGGCTTTGGTGAAATTCCTAAAGTTTTCCCATGTACCACATGAAATCTCTGTGGACCAGTTCGAAAATTGTGTTGCTAATTTAACGACGGACAATGGCTTTGGATTTTCTGATGTTGATCTAACTCCTGCCAAAAGAAACCACAACAGAGCTCTGCATATCTCCATTGAGTGTAGGGGCACTACAATGTCTCATGTTTTGGTGGATAATGGTTCTTCATTAAATGTATTACCGAAGTATGTTCTGGACAAACTCAACTTTGAAGATATTGTGCTAAGACCCAGTAATGTGGGGGTGAAAGCCTTTGATGGTTCAAGAAGAATGGTGCACTGAGAGGTTGATCTTCCAATCAAAGTAGGTTCCCAGGTCTTTGATTCTACCTTCTATGTGATGGATATTCTTACTTCATATTTCTGCTTGCTTGGGCGCCCTTGGATACATGGGGCAGGTGTTGTGACTTCCACTTTAAACCAGAAGCTGAAATATCTAGTGAAAAGCAAGATTGTCACTGTCTACGGTGAAGAAGAGTATATGGTCAGTCATGTGAACACTTTCAAGTATGTTGAAATGGAGGGTGAATTTGTTGAGACTCCTTGCCAAACATTTAAAGTGGTTCCTCGGATTGTTAATGCTGCTGAATTTGTCCCTGCTGCTAAACCAGTTCCTGTTGCTACAAGAGTACCTCTTACAATGGCCTCTCTGAAGGATGCTAGAGTTGTAGTTAAAGAAGGTGGTTGTACTATTTGGGGTCAGCTTCCTGAAATTCCTTACAAGTCTGACAAGTTTAGTTTGAGTTTTACTGCAGAATCTCAGAAGGTTGTTCGTCGTGCTCGTGTTATTCGTATCACCAACAAGGGAGTTCAGAAGGATTAAGTCAATGTTGTGGAAGATTTTAATGAAGACTACAACCTGGACAGTTGGATCTTTCCTACCATTGGCAATGGGCTCAATAATTGGAAGGCTGAAGACGTTGTTCCTATCTCCTTTAGTTAGGTTTCGTTGTCAGTGGTAAAGGTATTGAAGTTGACCCTGCAAAGGTAAAGGTTATACAAGATATGCTTGCTCCCCGTATCGAGAAGGAAGTCAGAGGTTTCTTGGGACGCCTGAACTACATTGCAAGATTTATTTTCCAATTAACTGCTACTTGTGAGCCAATCTTCAAATTGTTGAAGAAATATCAAGTAATGGAATGGAATGACGAATGTTAGGTAGCTTTTGATGAGATCAAGAAATACCTCCAGGAACCTCCAATATTGATACCACCAGTTGATGGAAGACCCTTGATTATGTACTTAACAGTGTTAGACAATTCAATAGGGTGTGTGTTGGGGCAATATGACGAGTCTGGTTGAAAAGAGAAAGCAATATACTACCTTAGCAAAATGTTTACCGACTGTGATACAAGATAGTCATTGCTCGAGAAAACTTGATGCGTTTTGGCATGGGTTGATCGCCGACTAAGACAATATATGTTCACTCATACCACTTTATTGATTTCAAAAATGGATCATATCAAGTACATATTTGAGAAACATGCTCTCTCCGGACGAATAGCAAGATGGCAAATGATTTTGACAGAATATGACATACAGTATACTACTCAGAAAGTAATTAAAGGAAGTGTGGTAGCTGGTCATTTGACTCATCAAGCAGTGGATGATTACCAATCTATGAACTTTGAATTTTCGGATGAAGATATTATGCTTGTTACTAGAGAACCTAGACCGTATGAAGGACCTGAACAGGGATCCCGATGGACTATGGTTTTTGATGGAGCTTCTAATGCACTTGGTAATGGTGTTGGTGTTGTGATTATCTCTCTCGAGGGTTGTTATACACCGTTTACTGCTAGGCTTTGTTTTGATTGTACCAACAATATGGCTGAATACGAAGCGTGTATCATGGGTATCAAGGCTATCATTGAGATGTGTACGGAGATTCAGCCCTGGTAGTTAGTCAGGTTAAAGGTGAATGGGACACAAAACATCCAAATCTCATTCCTTACAGAGAGCATATGTTGTCTTTAATTCCATACTTTGAAGATATTACTTTTGGACATATTCCGCGAGAAGAGAATCAGTTAGCAGATGCATTAGCCACCATGTCATCTATGTTTGAAATCAGTTGGGATAATGAAGCTCCCATAATTACTATTGATCGACTAGATGAGTCAGCGTACTGTTATTAGGTTGACACTGAGGGAGTAGAAGAAAAACCTTGGTTCCATGAAGTTAAAAGATATCTTGAAGCTCAGGAATACCCTGAAGGGGCATCTGTCAATGATAAGAAGTTCCTGAGGAGATTTTCTGCCACGTTTTTCCTGAGTAATGGAATTTTGAACAAGTGCAATCACGATTCAACTTTGCCTCGTTGTGTGGATAAAAAAGAAGCAAGAGAGATTATGGAAGACATGCATGATGGGATCTTTGGTACTCATTATAGTGGGCATACAAGGGCTAAGAAGATATTGAGAGCAGGTTACTATTGGTCTACCATGGAAGTTGATTGATATCAGCACTCCAAAACTTGTCATAAGTGCCAGATCTATGCTGATAAAGTACATGTGCCTCCAGTTCCGTTGAATGTTTTGACTGCTCCTTGGCGTTTTTCCATGTGGGGCATTGATATGATTGGTGAGATCAAACTTACTGCTTCCAATGAACATCGTTTCATTCTTGTTGTTATTGATTACTTTAAGAAGTGGGTAGAGGCAGCCTCGTTTGCTTTTATTACCAAGAATGTTGTGGTTTGATTCATCAAACATAATCTTATATATAGGTATGGCATCCCCGAAAGGATTATCACAAACAATGGTACTAATCTGAACAATACTATGATCACTGAACTTTGCACGCAGTTCGAGATTAAGCATCACAATTCTTCTCCATATCAACCAAAGATGAATGGCACGGTGGAAGCCGCCAACAAGAATATCAAGAAAATCTTGCAGAAGATGACAGTTATATACAAAGATTGGCATGAGATGTTACCATTTGCTCTTCATGGTTACCATACCATAGTACGCACTTCAACTGGGGCAACCCCATTCTCTCTTGTCTATGGGATGGAGGCGGTTTTACCTATTGAAGTTCAGATCCCTTCTCTGAGAATCATGAAAGATGCAGATCTAGATGAAGATGAATGGATTCAGACTCGACTTGACCAGATAAACTTGATTGATGAAAAGAGGCTTGCGGTTCTTTGTCATGGTCAGATATATCAGAAGCGTGTGATCAAAGCCTTTAATAAGAAGGTCAAGCAACAAGTATATCAGGCTGGAGACTTGGTAATCAAGCGTATCATATTACCATATGGTGATCCTAGGGGAAAATGGACTCCCACCTATGAAGGATCATTTGTAGTCAAAAGAGTATTTTTTGGAGGCGCTATGATGTTTACTACTATGGATGCTGAAGATTTCCCACAACCTATGAACGCATACATAGTCAAAAAATACTATGCATAAAAAGAGACCTGCTAGGTTGACTGGCCTAGGCAAAAATAAGGGCATCCCAGCGAACCAAAAAGGTTCGGGCAAAAATTAGGGATATATATAAAAAATGTACACCTGGCAAGTCGAAAACCTGAAAAGGTGGCTTGGGCAAAAAAAAAGGGTATCCTGGTGGACTGAAAACTTGAAAGGGCAGTCCAGGCAAAAGTTAGGGATTAAAGCATATGACTATGTCACGTTGGATCACCCATGTAACCTCAACTAGTTGTGCTACATATATCAAGTTCAAACAGGTGCAGATCACTCCAATCGTTTCTCTTTCAACAGCAAGAGATGAGATACTTTAGGATGATGGCAATAGCAGAGTTGAAACTCAATAGGATCACTTCCACATAGTTGTTTTTCATTATTTTTGTACTCGTTTTAAATTTTCTACGACGAGTTCCTCTTACTAGGATTTCTGTCTCTTTATTCAAACTTGCCTGTTTATAGGCCACTTTCTAAATTAATACAATTCTATTTTCGAATTCAGGTTTACTTTTCCCTGTTTACTTAACCGAAAACGTTTGTTGATTATGTTTGAATGTATATATGCTTTTGAATATGATTGATGTTTACCAGAAATGCATAAAATACAATAATAGCATTTACTATGGACGATCGGAGGTAGGAATCCAATGAATCTTTGTCGGTTCATCCCCACAGAGTAATCTTTACGGATATATTCTAACGAAATACTCCAAGTAGCCTCTTGTACCTTCGACTCTACGAGATCCTCAAGCAGATTTCTATCAAGCACGATATCCTCCCAAGAATTGACACTTGGTCTGATAAGTTGCCCAGGGGAATGTCCGTCTATTTTATCCCCAGTCAGGGTATTCAGGAATTTGATCATTCAATAAGAAGTGCGACGAACGGAAAACGGGAGGTCCTAAGTACAATATTCTGAAACGAGACGGGAACAACGTCTTCATACTCCTCAACAAAGAATCGGGATTTATTTTCCCCAACTAACAATTGATATATAAAATTACTAATGGGCTTCAACTACATAATTCATACATACATCATTTACATCATATCATGGCATACTCATCCATAATGCATATGACATCCTCACTCATATTAAGAACATCATGTCATGCAATCCTGCATAAACTAATCTTTCCTTTTCAGGATAGTTTGCAGTCAGATAAACATTACCAAGTCCTTGAGACAATTCAGAGATGATATAAACGAAGATCTAGTGTTGATACTTAGTGCAGGATGTTTTTCTTTCCTTGATACAGTTCAGAGACGATCTATACGAAGATCTAGTGTTGGTGCTTAGTGCAGGATATTTTCAGAGATAATCGAAACCAAAGATTTATTTCTAATACTTCAATCAAGATATTTTCCCGAGACATGTCAGAGAAGATATATACGAAGATCTAGTACGAATACTTAGTTCAGGATATATTGTTCCCCCAGAGATAAATCAGAGACGATCTACACGAAGATCTAGTACTGATATTTAGCTCGGATATTTTACAAAGATAGATACTTTGGATGGCATCTATAATCCCATCTACATTTACTCCGAATTGCATCTTTAAGCCCATTCGAGCAATACAATCAACCAACAGTGTTACTTTGCGCACCGACAAGTGCAAATTTTTGGGCTTTAGTGTTCAATCCTCTTCAACCTTCGAGTCACGAATGGCGTACGTGCCAATCCAACTCCTCATGTTTCAGAAAATTGAACAGGGGCAGCTGTTGTACCCCAAAATTTGCCCTCCTATATTCAATACAATATGTCTCAAGAGGTCTCCTAATAGTCACAAGATCCTCAATTGCTCAAAAGGATTTCAGCTTTCATCAGACAAAGCTTCCTCTTAAACAATGGATCTAAAACAAGGGTTTTGAACTTTTCAAGAAAAAGTGGACTTCCAAAGCTTCAAGGGAACTTCATGACATCTCATATACCTCAAAGAATCCTCATGTCAAGTTTCAAGGTCTTCCACACAAGTTTGGTTAGTCAGATGTTCAGATACTTAAAAATCAGTTAATTTGGTCAACAAGTCAACTGTGATAAACTTAAAGTCAAACTTCAAGATTTCTGGTCAACATCGAGATTATGAGGTGAAATTCATAATTTTATCAAGGGTTGATCATGATTCATCAAGGGACCTCAGAATCATCAAGAATCATGAGTTACTAAATTAGGGTTTTGTGTAGGAAAAGTCAACTGAACTTTGACCAGCCATAACTTTCACATACTTCACCAAGAATTTCCCATTAAAAGCTCATTTTAAATAAAATTCAATTCTCTACAACTTTGTGACTCACAAGCCAAGTCCAAAAAAGCTTCATTTGAGAGGTATGAGCCAAAACATTATAGGTCCTTTTGAAAGTCAACAAAAAGTCTTTTTCAAAGCTCATAATTTGAAAATGGAAAACGATATGGACATGGTACCAAAAGGGTTGATTAGAGGACACTCTAAGCTTTCTAAAAACTCCTAGAACACCTTCATGTTATCCAAATTGAGGAAGTTATGCATTGTTGAAGTTGGGAAATTTTCAAGAGGTGTATGAAGTAAAAAGGGCCATAACTCCAATTCTTTCCAAACAGGCCTATGATATTTCAATCCAAACTCAAAGATAAGTCTATTCATGACCCAATAACAATATTTTCAGATTTTTATTATTTATTTTATATTATATTTGATTTTAATCATTTAAAATCATTTTTAATTAAAATAAATTATAAAAAAAATCAAAGATTTGATCTAAAATTTATTTTTGGATCAAATATTGGTGGTTTAAAGTGATTGATCATTGCCAATTTCGTACAAAACCAATATAACATGATAATAATTGATTTTTTTGACAATTATGGATAATTGGTTTCTTCATTCACAAGCAATCCATAAATCCTTCACCAATGCCCATTCTCTTGACCTAAATTACTTCACTATAAAGACATAATAGAGGAACAATACAATGGGACGGAAAATTCAGACAAGAGAGCACCTTTCAAACTTCAAATTTTTTCAAAAAATCCAATTTTTGGTTTTAGCATTCAAGGCTTTTTCAAAGCATTCCAAAGGTTGCAAATCATTCCTTGGTGTTCATTGAACATATCCCAAACGTTTTCATCGTCAAAATCGTAGCCATATGCATAAACTGAATCAGATTTTAAGCTCTTCTTGAATTTTTTTCGATTTTGTTAATCCATGCATTGTAAATTGTTTTTGATGCTTGAATATTGTTTATAATTTAAGCCATTTAAAGACCTTTTGAGAACATGGTTGAGTTGTGTAGGTCATGGGTGATTGAATGATATAATTAATTTGGACTAATTTTACATGTTATATGATGTTTGAGAAAATACAGGATTTCCTACGAAAATAAATTCGCAGCAAGTTTTGTAACAAATTTCACAGGTAATGTTGCAGGTCTAGAGGTTGAAGATGATGGAGTTTGGCGCGATTTCTGGATTTTCAAAAATTAACATATTTTATATTTTGTTTGTGCTGGGTTATTGACACCAACGCGCGTCTGGTCTGATGGCTAGAGGTTTGGCCTATGGAGTGGAGGACGTGGGTTCGAACCTAGTCTTCAGCGTTTTTTTTAATAACCTATTTGTTCTAATAGTTTTATTTTATATATTACTTTGTTCCGGTCATTATCATGAGGCGCACATGGCCTGGTGGATGGAAGGCTGGTGTTTGAGGCATAGGGCGTGGGTTCAACACCCACCCCCAACATTTTGGCAAAACCTGGTTTTTTCTTATATTTTTTTTTATTAATTTATTTTTTTTAATTAATAATATTAATTAACCAATAATTTAATTAACTTAATCATTTTCTAATATTTTCTTAAAAAAATAATTTCATACTAATTATATATATATATATATATATATATATATATATATATATATATATATATATATATATATATATATATATATATATATATATATATATATATATATATATATATATATATATATATATATATATATATATATATATATATATATATATATATATATATATATATATATATATATATATATATAATGATAAATTAATTTATTTAATTAAGGTTTTATTTATTTAAGTTATATAACTAACTCCCTTGATTTTTCCTAAAAAACCTGATGATTTCGCCACTAACCCTAAAAATTTTCCCTAAACCTCAAATCCCTATTTTTTTCCTCTAAAACCCTAATTATTTTTCATAAACCCAGAATTTCTTGCCTCATACCTTAAATCTCGAACCTAAAAATTTAGCCCTAATTTTTACTCTAAATTTTTTTCTAAACCTTAAATTTTTTTTCTCAAACCCTAACCCTAATTTCTTTTTTTTTGCAAACCTTTTTCAAACTTATTTTCTATTTTATTATACTTTAAATTAAAGTCTTTTATTTATTTTTATCTAATTCCTTTATTTTTCGTTATTATTATGTAATTGTTTCGTATTTGTAATAATTAGGTTTAAATTTGTGTCTGATTATTATGTAACTGCCCCGAAGTCATGTAATAGTGTAGGAACTTTTAATTTTTGCCTTTAATTTTTGTATATACTCACTGTGTGGTTAGTAATATAGGGCGTGCAAGAATTGAATGAAAAACAATATGGACTTAGAAAACTAATATCAAGATAATTATTTGAAAACAAGATTCACACACGTAAGTCGATCGTTCTACGATCGCCATCTGCACCTCCTAGGGTTACCCTATTGGTTGCCTTAAACAAATGGTTAAGTCCCTCGAAAGTGGGGGTGTCTTAAAAGCAATGTCCCTTCAAACAGATAAATCATCAAGTCCCTTCAAAGTTAAAAAGATCATAGTCCCTTCGAAATTGCCCACGGAATAAATGATCTCGTCCCTCGATGACCCTACGGAACAAATGATGATAATCCTTACGAATTGCTAAAGACACCTCTACAAGTTGCTTTCTCTGACCATACGATGACCCTACGCTCATCCCTTAATAAATCCAAGGTAATGACTACTTACTCCTTAATAGTAAGGACAGTCTTACCCTTGAAAGGAAATAAAGAAACATGAAAGACCAACTTAGGGTAGGTAGCGCTTAATTACTTGTTCACACTTTCAAAAATTCTTTTCACACCTCACTTTTAAAATATTTTCAAACTCAAGACTTTGTATACATCCATACGAGGATCATTACAAAGACTTATAAAAAATTTCTAATCACACACTACACCTTTTTCAAACAAGTTAAAGTGAGCTAAGTAATTAAGAGCCCATGGATAACCATGGATACAAAGGGTGCTAACACCTTCCCTTTGTATAACCTACCCCCCGAACTGGGACATCTATCTGGGGTACTGGAACCATTATATTCATGTACTCCAATGATGGAATTAAAGTCACCAATAATACACCAAGGAAGGCAAGCTTGATTCAAGACTCTATGTAAGCCACTCAACAAGTTCCGCCTAGCCACATAACAGGTAGAAGCATACACCGTCGTAACTCCCAACGCTTGCTCGTTCGACTTGAAAGTGAAGGAGATGTGTTGCTCACCAATATCCACAATGACGGGGTCAATGTCTTTAGCACACAAACACCACAAATTAGGTTGAAGATTTCATCTACTATTGACAGCAAAAAACTTAAGGTTGAGTTTATTCAACCAAGAAACAGGAAAATAATTAACGTTCATCCAAGGCTCCGTTATGAAGACAAATAGAGGATCATTTGATTGAATTAACCGTTTTAAAGCCAATTTTGTTGAAGAGTTGGCAATACCTCTCAAGTTCCAAAATATGCAGTTCATGGAGAATTTTGAGCGCTATCGGGCCTAGACCTTGTAACATAATTGCTCCTAGAAGTTTGCTTCTTGTTAGACTTGTTTCTAGCCTTAGCTTTGATCAATTGAAAACCATCACTATCCACCCCATTAGCAACACCTATGCCCTGTCTGCCATGCTCTAAAATATAGCATATTTGCCCATGAGGTATGTAAGAACTTAAAATCCTTGACACCTTGAGTGTTGATAGTATCAGGAACTTCCTCATCAATCATATATTGGAACGCATCGATGAAACTAGAGCCCCCTCCAGGACTTTCAGCATCGTTAGAATCAATAAAGTTTTGTTGCGGGACAATGACACCAGCAAGACCACGAGCCAAGACTGCTATGTCATCTTCCAGCCTAGTATCTGCATTAGTATAGCCCATAAAGTTTTGTTGATGTACTAAAACGCCAGCGGAACCATTAGCTACATGATCCTCCTCAAGACGGGTTTGCCATGCTAAGACAGTTCCTTCAGCGACTTCAACTGCAGCTGGCATCACTTGTTCTAGCCGCTGAGAAGTTTCTCCTCCTTGACCATTATTCTTGCCTTTATTTATATCCTCTACTTGTTCCTTGGTGTTAACCTTCCTAAACACCCTTCTGCCAGATTTTTTAGGAGCCAATGCATCGTCTGCCACTACAGTGTCTTTTTGCCGCCTGCAGCTACTAATATTATGACCAATAATATTACAAGTATCACAGAACTCAGGTAAGTTTCCATACTTCAATTCCACAAAAAAAGCATAGCCTTTTCTCTCCACCAAGACTTTGTATCGCAATTCCTTGGTTAAGTCCATGTCAACTAACACTCGGATAAAATGCCCAAAAGAACGCTCAAAACAAGAACTGTTAGAAGTAGAATTCGTGCACAAAGGCGTTCCCACACTACTTGCGATAGCGAAAGCAATGTGAGGCCTCCAATACTCTTGAACCAAACCATGTATTCTAACTCAAACCTGAGCAGAGGTTTGTTTTAATAGTGCTGGATTGAAATCCCTACTCCAATTGAAAAGTTTTAAAATGCCTGAACCAAGATTCCATGAAGCAGTAGATCTTACCCGTCGCATATCTTCCAAGCATGAAAAAGAAAACTCATAATAACCTTTCCCTAAAGAGGTGATACCCCACTTGCCAATCGACTTCCATAGCCCTGAAAGCTTCGACTTGAGACATTGGACCGTTAACGGAGAAGTTTCTTTTGCCCAGATTACTCTACTGTGCAGGTTATGTTTGCAAGCTTCAACTCCCTTTTGATACTCTTTCTCTGGTATCACTATGGTCAACCGACCCCCTTTGACACACGGAATTGGAAGTTGACTCAGTGGAATGTCACAAACATTCTTCACTGCTTTTACAAAAGACTTAGGTTGTTTTGTATTTTTATTCGGGTCTGTTTTTTTGTTCACCACTAAAAGACATTATTATGTTTGATTTAGAAGGTTGAAAGTAAAGCAATTTCAGGAAATAAATCCGCCATGGATGCAGAGAAGCTAGGTCATCCTAGACAACCCAACATTTCTTCCATTTCAATATGCAAGAAATAGAAAAGTATACAAAACAAAAACAAAAAGAAATTATTTAGATGTCTACAAACCATATAGGATAGATAGAGTGACAATAGAAAGACATGTGATATGGCAATGAGATGTGTGGGTGAAGATGTTTTAATCACGTGGGTTGAGATGATATGTCTACACATTGTGCCACGTCATCATGCCAGCTGTCAACACCACATTGGTTGAAAGATCTTATCCACGTTTATTTAGTTAAAGATTTTTATTCTCCAAATACATGAGACTCTTGCTCTATAATGCAATCACATAAGCCCCACCACCACTTCTTCTTTTTAATATTTATACATTATTATAGTTTATATTGAATTATTTCCGATAAATAATTAGATGAATAATTTATAACATTGTTCAAGTAAAAAATATTGTAACTTGTTTTGTTTAACTTCCTTTTATTTATGGATATATGTATTAATTAATGTCTTAAAAAGTATACATGTTAAAATATTGTTGCTTACTAATCAACATATTTTAGCTAATGTGTGTCATTTAATTTTACTTTTATATTTAAAAAATATAACAATGCTAGTTAACACTTTTATTAATTTATTTTTTTAGTGAGCCAATTTTTTTTTATTTGATGCATTTTATGAATTTGATTGTTTAAACGTTTTAATTTACAATTATAGTGTTAATTTAAGATGTTATTTAACAAGTTAGTTATATAATAATTTTTTTTGATTTATATATTGTTATATCAATTTCTATATTTTGAGTGAAACAGTAACATATAAATTAGTAGCAAATGTTTTTCAAATTAATTTTTAAATTAGTGGTCTTTTTCTTATCAGACAAGTCTCAATGGACAACCTAATAAAATTGATATTGTCTTGGTTTTAATTGAATGTCTGATAAAAGAAAATGATCCACGAAGTCAAAAGTTATTTACATCCAAAAGTGATGTTAAGAGATAAAAATGTGTCATCGAATAAAAGATTTAAGACCTAATAGGCAGAATCCAACATACCCTATAGAAGATTTTGAGAAAAAGGGAGATAAAAGAAAGATTGACATATAACATAATGAATCATGTTTTGCCACCTGACAACATGAACGGTCTAAATCAAGACTAAAGGGCTAGAAACCCTAGAAGAACTCATAAATTAGGGCTACATACATCAAATAAGGTACAAACAAAACTTCCATTTATAACTTTATATCTATCATCTTCGACAATCATTGGCTTGGGCGTCAAAGTGTGTGCAGGTACTCCCACCTCCTCTCCAACGGAGACTACTCGAAGACAAACACATGACTGTTATTTTAGACGTCTAGTACTCTTTCATTCTAGGAAGAAATTTTCTCACCAAAAGTAAAATTGACATTGTATGTGGAAAACGAGAAATAACATTTCAAACACTTTATAAAAATACTCAAGGAATAAGGGGCCTAAGAAGAACATTATTTCTTAAACTTAATTGTCCATGATGTGTTATAAGGATGGTTATGTAGGAAAACATGCGATGAGAGGGGTATCACTGCTTCATCTTCCGACCCAAAGAATCAGATCTAACAATCTCAATGATTTGAAGAATTTGGGTCTCATTTGGGACAGGAAGAGATCCATGTACCTAAAGTCATCTTAATAGATTCACCTATTAAAGGCAATGACATGACTTATAATCAATCATAGGGAAACCAACTAGCAAACAACAATACAAACTTATTATTAAGGAATTTATAGATGGCCTTCAACAAGAGATCAATAGTCCTAGAACTCCATAATAGACAACTTTTAGGGGGAGAAATCCAAATTTGACATCGCACCCTTATTCCAATAGGCACAATCATAAATTATAGTGACAACTCTTTGTAATTGCAATGGATGTGGAATTTTAATTCTCCGGTTACTTGTTTAGATCTTATCCATTTTTTCTTCTTGATGTTGTCAAAGGGGGAGAATTGGTTCATTACATGGAAAGATTGTACATGGCATATATTCAGGGGGAGAATGTGTCTCAAAGTGCTCGCTTCGTCGGAGCATGTTCACAAGTTTTGCCATCATAAAAAAGGGGGAGTGTGTGAGAGCAACATGTGTTTTAATGATGTCAAAACTCATATAGTATAACACTTTTGCAATTGTATACACATAATTTCGACATCATGGGTTTGATGAATAAGAGCCTTAGCAGTTGATAGTTTTGTCAACTATGTTTCCACACGTCACCATTATTTGACATGGTAGTTTCTCAGCACTCCTCATCTCATTATGCTTTGAATAATGATATATGTAGCTGTGAAGATATTCGACAGAATAGGATCACTCTTTCTTCCAAACATGTCCAGAATCTTGAGAAGGTTTGTGATGATATGGTTCATGATATAACAAACAGTTGTCTGTCGAAAAAGCGGATGAGTTGCCAGTTGGGAAGTTCTTCACATCACTACTAAGAAGTCCTCTCGTGTTTTCGACGAGCGATGTGAAGGCAAGGATTCGACGAAGAAGACGTTGGGACTATTTGAATTTCAAATGAATTCGCCTGACAAGAAGACACGTCGTTTCGCCAGTTAAAGGGCAGTTGTTAACAGACTCGCTTGGTAGAAGATACGTGGAGGAGTCTTAGAGATTAATAACATGCAGAGCGCCAAGTGGCGAATTCTTAGGAATTGACCGTTATTCGACGGTTATTTTATTTTTATATAAATAGGATAGTTTGCTTTGTGTAAAGTGTGTGTGAAATTCTGTACAACATTTCTGTGAAAATTACTCTAATACTCGTGTGTAAGAGAAAGGAGAATTGTCTAGAAAATGTACGTGTAAACACCATTTATCTTTCAGTTATAAAATTTAGATTTATCCTTCATTCCTTGTTCAAGTTTATGCTTTTACTTATTTCTCAAGCAATTTACTTTCAAGCAATTTACTTTCAAGCAAGTTTATATTCCAGAAAATCCTTTAAATGCAAACTTTAAGTCTTTCTTTTAGTTCATTGTACGAACACACCTACACTCCAATATAAATAAGAACAACTTCGTTAGAAATATTTCGACAAAACATACAAGAAAATTAATAAGACTTGTACATTAAGAAATTAGTCCTAAGAATTTAGCATATGTGTCCTAGGACTTGTGTGGTTGGTCCTGCAAGTAACCCTTTTTCAAGGAATTGGTAAACCAGAGGTTGTTCGCCAGAAACACCAGCGAACAACAATTTGATCAGTATCACTGCATTCTCGTGCACATGTCGCATCTTTTCTACCTTGAATCACATGAGTTGAATTGGTTTCATAGTGCTTGTTTGCCCAGTTCAAAATTTCTTCAAAATGAATTTTTTTTTGGATTTTAAGCATGTATGAGTCGACTCATATAAGTCCATAGGTCGACTCATTTCTTCCAAAAATTCCTGGGTTGCTTCGGGTATGAACAGGTCGAATGAGGCTTTGTTATAGGTCGAATCATGGCTGGAAATTTTGAATGAGTTGACTCATTATGCCTTGCAGGCCGACTCAAAGATAACAATTTTTTAAACATGTTCCCACGGGTATCAACATGTCAACTGACTTGTTTGAGTGAGTCGACCATTTTGTGGTTGTGCGCCATTTTGCCATTGTTTCTTCCAATTTTCCCATCATGTTATTTTTTTCTTATTTCCTTAGATCATATAAATAATTGGAGTCTCAATTTGTCACAATATACAACAAAAGTGAAATATATACACATTGGCTTCTCTTCATCTTCATGCTCTCTTGCATTCATCAATAATTACACATAACCATTTTTGTTGATTAAAGTGCATAAGTTTGTGGCGATAACGTTCAAACGTATGAAATTATGTTCTGTTTGGGTTGAGAGAAGTGTGAGTTTTTCTTGAATAAAATCGCATGGGTTTCTCCTCCAAGATCCGGTGGATTTGGGGGTTTTGCACACATCTTTGGTTCATCAATTTAATCGAGTGAAAGGGTTTAAAGATCTGTGGGATTATTCAAACAACTCATGGTAACCGGAGGATTATGAAGGAAGTTGTGGGTTCATTCATATCGATACAGATCAGTTGTTCTAGAAGTTTGAAGGATTGTGGGTTCTTGCAAGAAGGTAGCAACAATCAGAGGTTTGATCGAATCGTTTGGAAGACCTGATTCATCTTGAATCAAGGGGCAAAGAGGAACATAAAATCTACATTAACATTTAGGATTGATTTGTGGTTACTATTTCTTATTTGTAAAAACATTGCAATAGATAATAAATATCCCAATTCTAGTTTTGGAATTAGGGGCAGAGGTACCCTTAGCGAGGACGAAAGGGGAACTTCCTAAACAAATTTGGCACGTTTTATGAGACATTTCAGGAGACATATAAGAGTAGCATTGAGAACTATACTTTGTCCAATGCACTAAGTTGAGGATTATCTTATAACTGGTGTTTTTTTATATATTATCTCAAAAAAATTATGTTTTTTTTTAATATGTTACCGTTAAGTTAACCCGTTATGGTTGTTGTGGAAACATAAATGGTCGAATAAACAAGGAGGAAAGTAAGGGAATAAAACGATGTTGTTTAACTTCATTTCGTTTCAACGGTTAACGATATGTAGTTTGTGTGTGTGTGTGTGTGTGTGTGTGTGTGTGTGTGTGTGTGTGTGTGTGGATGATATGGTTGTGAGTGGATGAAACCAATTATCTTAAAATATTTGTTTTAATTTTGATAATCAAATATTAAGATTATTTAATTTAGTGCATTATTGGTTTTGTGGAGTTTAATTACAGAAAAGTCAAATTAGCCAATGAGATAATCCTCAACTAAATTTTGTCAGTCATTTTCTATGGGTCCTTATCTACAATTTGTCCTACAGTTTGGTCTCTAACTCTATGATCAATAGGATCGTCTAACTCCGTCCCACTTCATAGTGTGATGTTATTAACATGTCCCTTAGGATTAGGTTGGGGCTGGCGAGAAAATATTCCAGCTATGGCAACACTGTCTGCTTATTGTTGGGCTACTTGCGAGATCTGGGTCTCAAACATCTTGTTATGTATGACCATGGGATCTACCTTATTCGCTAACTACTTGATCAAATCATTTATATGAATATTTTATTTCAAAAACTCTTTATTCTATTGAGTTTGAGACATGACAAAAAATTTCATCATTAGCTCTAAATTAGACTTTTTAGGTGCAAGAGGAGCAACAAGGTCTCCTTTATAATTTTGGAAGCCAAGTTGAATACGGGGTAGATGGCTAGTGCAAACAGAGCATTATTTACTATAGGAGAAATTGGGATGATTTCTCCACCTAGGATTATACGTATTGGAATAAGGATTCCTCTACGCATAATTATCCTAATCATGGGTAGGCTCGGATAATAACTGACAATCAACAACGACATGTCTTTAGACTCCACAAATTTCATAGTTGGGAGTCACAACAACTACGATAGTCGTATGTGTAATGGTCGTGTTACCGTTCTTTTGGGAGAGGGCATTTACTTTGTTATTCATGTGATCAAAGCCACTCACTTCGTACATAACACCTTTAGGTTGAGATTTTTCAATAGGATCACCCTCGCTTCCCCATTGATAGTGGTTATGGACCATGTTATCTATGAGTTGGTAGGCCTAAAAAATGGCTTATCCATTAGAACCCCCTAGCCACAACATCAACTATCATCCTCGTGTTATAAAGAAGATCGTTATATAAATTGTGGATTATTAACTACTTCTATAAACCATGATGTCAACATTCATTGTCAACTTGTCTAAAAAAGTTATATGGTTTATTAACATTATCGTCTTACTTGGCGGAAAATATCTAGCTAAGAACGCGTTATTGAGATCATTCCACATGGTGATAGAATTAGATAGTAGGAACTGTAACCATGCCATAACTCTATCCCTTAGGGAAAAAAGGAAAAGACGTAATCTAATGGCTTTTGGGTTGACTCCATTACTCTCCAACGTGTCAACATACTATTTGAACACTGAAAGATGCAGATTAGGGTCCTCCGTTGAGCTACCAGAGAACTGGTTCTGATGCACGATTTGCAGCAGAGAGGGTTTCAGCTCAATATATATATTACTTATATATTAATTAACAATATATTTAATTATAATTATTTTAAGTTTTAATCAATGTCATTTTTTATGTATTGAGTTTTTATTATAGTTTATTTTTTAAATTTATTGAGTTTTTATTATAATTTTTTTTACGTATATTAATATTAATGAAAATAATTGAAGCTTCTAAAATTTAGGGCTCCCAAAATCTAGACCCTCTGCAATAGAGCTTGCTGTTTTTGTATAAGTCTGACCCTGCTCTCATGATGAAAATTTGTGAAATAAATCTACTAGGTAGTTAAAAAGAGTTGTGGCCACATGACGCTCATCAAAAGAAGAAGTTAATATTTAGTGTTCTACAACTATGCAAGTGACTTTTTTTAACAAAAAAAAATTAATAAAAGATCGAAAGAGATAAAAAAAGAGGGGGTATAAAGTCAAAGTCTTAAAACTTAACAAAACCTAAAACAAGGTCTTCCAAGCCTACTGTGAACCTAAAACCTTAAGAAATGATATATGTCTCTTCGTTATATATCTCAATTTTTACTAAGACCATTTTTTTAATGTCTTTTCTTGTTGAAATATTTGAAAACCAGACAATTTTAAGATACTCAAACAATCATCACAATTTAAATATATATATCTATTCAATAAATCTAACTTCACTCTGAGAATGACTATCATGTTCATTTCTTAAAAGTGAATAATTTACTATTAACATGTACATTTGTCAAATTTGAAATTAACTTTTTTCTTTTGTATTTTTTAAAGATTAATTTATTACAATTTATCTAACCAAAAATAATAAAAATATGAAAAATCATATTTAAATTTTTGTGTGTGTAGAAGATTAAAATATAAAGTTAAAAATATATCTCGTCTCCTTTAAGTTATTTTATTGTAACAATACAATCCTTTATGTTTTTTTCCCGCTACAAGTTGGTCCTTTATGTTAACTAATATATTCACCGTTGATATTTTCCATAAAATCCGTTTCAAAAATTTCTTATGGGGCACTAACATCATTCATTGATAAGAGGATAAAAATAAGAGGAGAACCCTAAATCCCCAAATTACAAACATAGGAACCCTAAATATTTGAACCTGCCTGGATACATTTCATTAATTTGCAGAGTAGAGCAAAGCGTATATGCAGTGTTGCGAACAAGAGATATGGCTATTTTAACTTGTATAATAATACTATATATGATGATTGTAGACATTTTGGTTACACTAAACTTTATATATTTACTAGTAATAGCAATTAATATAGATATGATATATTTTCTTACCATAGAAAAAAAGGTTGTTAGATTTCTAAAAATAAAAGAAGGATGTGAAAGAAAGAGAGTGGAATATAAATATAATTATTTCTCACAAAGTAGTGGTAAAGAAGAGAAAAAGAATATTAGCAAATGATTGGTTTATGAGTATTCGATGCCATCCAATTGGCACATAATTATTTTCTACTAGGATATTCCTCTCTGCGTGGAATCAACTCTAAATATTTTATTTCCATTCCAATTTATTATTCTCTGCCATTATTGAAGTAAACGCTTTGTTTATTTACAATGATAGTTATAGTGGATCATTTAAATAACACAAATATTAGCATCACTCATTTGTGTTGATGTTAAGCATTAACATATAAATTATTTTTATTTTTAAAACTATCAAAAGATAACCACAGTATATTTAATCAACATCACATTTCATTTTCTTATTTTTTTTACCATATATATATAATTTTTTTTATATAAAATGATAGTATGATATATGATGATAGAATATTTGTGTAAAATCTATCACATTACTATTATTATATGATTATTAAAAATGTCAGTATTTGTTTAATAAAAAGTCTTTGTATTATCATAAATATTAATTTCAAAGACGGTGGCTAGAGGATATGCTTTAATGGTTTTCAATAATATGCTAAAATTGCCACGACCAAATCTAATGTGTAAGCTAGTTAATTCAATTTTTCATCTTATCTTATTAAATTAAAAAATCTCAAATACATAATCTAAACCTTAATTACGTTTTAAGAAAAGAAAAATGGAAAAGAAAATTAAAAGCAAATTCAAAAATTAATAGACCAAAAAAATGGATAAGTATAAAAGTGAATGTATTTTTTTCAATTCATTTCTTTTTATTTTCATTAATTCCTCTTCATGTTAGGGATTTTTCTTCTTTTTATTTTATTTATTTCCATTTTTAATATGTTAGTTTAATGATTTTTTTTAGATTGAATTTGATTTCAATATAAAGTATTTTAAAGAAAATGTCACTTTTCTTTTAAATTTTGTATTTTATTAAAAGATAATTAATTTGTCAATTTTTATTTTTTATTATTATTTTATACTTCATTTATTTATTTATTTAATTATTAGATTTTAAATTTAATTTAGGTTAAATAAATAAATATAACCCAAAAAAAAATCACATATAAAATAGATATGATAGTTGGTATTGTACATGTCACACAAATTATGGCAACTATTAAAAAAATATACATCAAGTATTTTTTTATATGGCAACTATTAAAAAAATATACATCAAGTATTTTTTTAATCAAAAATAAAATAGGGGATCAAATTCGTTTAGAAATAAAATAGAAAATTGATTTTGTTAATGAACTAAAATAAGATGATTAAAACTATAATTTACCCAAATAAATCAAAATAAAATACAATAAATATATTAGAGAATGCAAGATTAAAACTATAAAAAAAATCTGAGAAGTATATTTCTTAATTGTTCTGGACTGGGCCAACACAGTGTGCGTCAAGCAGAGGCCTGGTCGTCGGGTACGTCTCACGATCCAATAGAAGGGGATGCGGGGAGAACGTTTCTCCCATCACGTCATTCAACTGTCCACTATTATCTCCTGATACTTAGGGGCAGTTAGACCAAGAGCTAGACCACATGTTAGGTCTTATCTGCTCCTACGCAATCCTTGGAAGTTCTTCCTTGGGCCTATCTGACCCAACTCAAGGAGAGAATCTTGGCCCAACTAGTGTTGGGGGCACACTATAAATACCCTCTTTCACCAGATTGTCAGGTATTCTGGATATTATATTCTCTACTCTTGCCTATTTTGTACTTGCACTTTCTCACTTTGGCATCGGAGTATCTTACAGGTACACCCCAGTTCACCTCCGTAGCTGCTAATCACTGGAAGGTTCCTCCTGATCAGGTCAGATTAGTGGTGTCGTCTGTGGGAAGCTAAAAGTTTTCCCCGTCTTTTGAAATAGAAGACCAAAACTTCACCTCGTCTCTTCAACCATCCAGCATGACCAACGAACATGGCGACAACCGCGCCCATGGTCTCGTCGACAACACCACAGGTGGGGACGAAGATCAACATGTCACTCATGAGTCCGAAGCAAGAGACTGACAACCTGCCAGCCCCTCACCTGAACCAGAGGCCAACGACGTTCCCCAACCTTAGCTCGCAACTTCCTTCCAATCCATCCCGATACCAGTCAAAGGGGATGCCACAATCATAGTTATGACGAACGCGTTCAACCAAACGAACCTCATGTTATTTCAATAGCAAGAGAGGATCATCGCACTAGAGACGGAGCGTCGAGCCGACTCTCCTCGGAAAAGGTCCCTCCAATCACGCAGCTTCTCACCTTGCATGCACGGTCGTAGACCTCAGCCAGAGGCCACCAAGAAACGCAGACGCTCCCCTCCTCGGCGGGGACGACGCTGCCCTGAGCCTAAGAAGAACAAAGCCAATGGGTACCCTGAGCAGCCAAACAACCAACTAATGACATCTCCTCATCGAGACCAGAGCCCCAGGAACGAGGATTACTCACCCCAGAGGAGCGACGAGGACGACCCTCGTTGCCCGCTTTCTCGGGCCATCATGGAGACTCCACTCCCTGCGGGCATGGAGAAGCACCCTCACCTCGCGACGTACGACTGGACAACCGACCCCGATGATCATGTCGACAACATCAACGTCATGCTATACTACCGTAACGACATCGGCAGAAATGTCAAATGTAGATTGTTCTCCATGATACTTAGAAAGGGAGCCATGGCATGGTACAAAAGAATGACCCCCGAATACATCACGTCCTGGAGAAGCATGAGATTGGCGTTCACAAGTCACTTTACAGCCTCTCGACGCCATCCAAAAGCGGAGGCTACCCTTGAAGCCATCATACAGGGAAAAATGAAACATTGCACTTATACATTGAGTGATTCAACCAAGAGGCTGTCGAGGTGGATACAACCGACTATATAAAGAAGTACCTCCTCGAGAAGGGACTCCTCCCCGGTAGCGAGCTCAATCGGGCAGTAGGAATTGAGCCTCCCCCCGCCCTTGACAAACTCTTGCATAAAGCCTAAGCGTACATCAGGTACAAGGAGAAAGAAGTCGCTCGCAGCGTTAGGAGCAATCATAGTCAATACGACACCAAAAGCTCCAAACATGAGGACTATACTGCCCCTATCCACGCCGGAGATAAGCAAGGAGATGACAAGTCCCATGAAGTCCGCGAAGGAAGAGGACCAGCTGGGCGCTTCTCCGAATACACATTGTTGACCGCTCCCCGTGAGCACATCCTCGCCGAATGCGTCAATTCAGAATTCAAAGAGGGTAGGGTAAGGTTCCCCAAACTGACAACACCCAAACCTTACACCAACAAATCCAAGTACTGTCGCTTCCACAGAAGCCACGGGCATGTGGCCGAAGATTGTGTTCATTTGAAGGACGCAATTGAGATATTGATAAATGAAGGCCACCTCAAGAAGTACACCAAGAACGATACACCCCGACGTGAAGATCAGGTCTCAAAGAGAAGCCGCGAGGACACCCTGTCTGACGGATCTCCCTTTCCAGTAGCCCTCTGTGTATCCCATCCTGAGGATTTCCACCTCCCTGACATCCACACAAAATGATATCTCGTTGCTCACAGCCCGTGGGAAAACTTCCCAGCAGCCTTAGTAATCTTCAGAGGCGGGGTGAACAACGAGAATGTCGCGATTTCTGTGAAACGGAAATTCGACGAGCTCCTGCTGACTGCACCCGACCAAATGGCAACATTGACCAAGTCTCGGGGAAAATCCAACCCCATTTCCTTTTTCCTCGAGGAACTCCTTAGCGGATCACCTAACTCGAGCATCCCCTTGCTAATAAGGGCAAAAATGGTGCGCTTCAACGTCCGACGCATTCTGGTCGACCAAGACAACTCTGTGGGTATCATGTATGCCCACCTGTTCAAGACCCTCAAGTTTGACAAAACAAACCTATCCCCCGTACATCGGATCCGACCTTTAGGGATTCAACGGGGATACCACAATGTCGTAGGGATATGTAGAGCTCCTCGTTCTGTTCGGGGAAAACAAGACAACCAGGGAAGTCAAAGTCCAGTTCTTGGTGATCAAATGCCCGTAACTGTACAATTGCATTCTTGGCCGAGCCACCCTGGTCGAGATGACCGCAGTGCCCTCAACGGTCCACTTAAAGATGAAATACTACACCAAGTTGGGTCGTGTAATCATAGTTCACGGGGACATAGAGGCGGCCCGAAGATGCTACAATGCAGCAGTCAAAGGACAAATCGTGATCAACACCTCCAAAGGCAACAAGAAGCCCCGAGCCAAGGAGCAGCAACTTCCCCATAGATCAATTCCATCGACCTCGACAATCTTCTCGGCGAAGACGACACTGAAGACTAGGCCCCCACTAACGGGCATGCTCCAACCCACCCAATGTGCCTGGTCCCCGGCGACGAATTCAAGCTCGTCCCTTTGGATGATGACCCCAACAGAAGTGTGAAGATTGACATTGGACTCCCATCGACGACAAAGGAGTAGCTCGCAACCTGCCTCAGAGAGAACGCGAACATGTTCGTGTGGAGCGCTTCTAAAATGCTCGGTCTCGACCCCGAGGTTGCTTTCCATCAATTAGCCATAGATCCAGACTTTAGGTCATAGCACAACGTATGCGCAAACAGTCACCTGAGTAGGTTGTAAAAGACTTCTTAGAAGCAATTTTTTTTTTCTGAATCCCAGTACACAATATGGGTCTCTAATGTAGTCCTTGTTAAGAACAATAATGGAAAATGGTGAATGTGCGTTGACTATACCCATCTCAATAAGGAATGTCCCAAAAATGTTTTCCCTTTACCTAACATTGATAAATTGGTAGATAATTCTGCAGGTTTTAAACTCTTATCCTTCATGGACGTATATAGAGGGTACAACCAAATCCCTATGTCGGACACAGACAACCGACGCACGACCTTCATGACTCCGACGAGAAATTACTTCTACAATGTTATGCCCTTCAGGCTGAAGAACGTCAGAGCTACATACTAGCGCATGATGAACAAAGTCTTCCAAGGAGAGATTAGAGACATGCTCGAGGTCTATATGGACGACATAATCGTAAAATCCCACGAGGAGTTCGACCATGCCCAACACCTCGGGAAGGTCTTCGAACAGGAGAGAAGGTGAAAAATGAGTTTCAACCCAGATAAATGCACCTTCGGCGTGCGGGAAGGAAAATTCCTCGGCTTTTACCTCACCGAATGAGGAATCGAATCCAATACCAACAAGTGTCGGGCATTCTCAGAATTCCCGACACCAAAGTCAAAGAAATACATCCAGTCCCTCAACGAGATGCTCACCTTTCTATCTCATTTTGTCACCAAATTCGTACAGCACGCACTTCCTTTCTTTAAATTACTATGGAAAAAGCCACCTTTGAATGGACCGAGGAGTGCGAACAGGGATTAATCCATCTTAAGAAGGCACTCTTCGAACTTCCGGTACTATCACGATCTCAGGAAAGGGAAACACTATACCTATACCTGTTTGTGGCCACCGAGGCGGTCAATGCAGTGCTTATCCGCGAAACAACTGACGTGCATAAACCTATCTACTTTAAGAGCAAGGCCTTACAAGGCCCGAGCTCAGGTATTAGCAGATAGAAAAGGTTGCTTTAGGTCTGATAAACGCGATGAGGAGATTACGACACTACTTCCTAGCCCATACCATTAAAGTCCGAACAAATCAGCCCATAAAGCAGCTGCTCGGACGACCCGATATGGCTTGAAGGATGTTGAAATGTTCCTTGGAACTGTCAGAGTTTGACATCCAATACGAAAGCAGAAAATCCTTAAAGGCATAGGTCCTGGCCCACCTCGTTGCCGAGATAACATATCATCCAACCCCGACCAGCGGCGCCCACAAATGGACGATCTTTGTGGACGACGCCTCCAGCTCGACGGGAAGCAGCGCATGTATCATCCTCGAAAACAAATATGGCATCTTGATCGAGGTATCACTAGCTTTGGCCTTCCCGGCTTTAAAAAACCAGGCGGAATACGAAGAATTCTTGGTAGGTCTACGATTGGCCGAAGTCCTAGGGGCAAAAGATGTAAAAATCTCCAATGACTCTAAGCTCGTAGCATCCTAGGTATGAGGAGAGTACCAGGATAAGAATGATAACCTCATTGAGTACTTAGCCCTCGTCAAAGAAAAATTAGAAAAGTTTGACTCTTGGGAAGTCCAACACATGTTGCGCGAGCACAACACGTGAGCATAAGTTTTGTCTAAATTGGCGAGCACACAGAAGAAAGATGGAAACAAGAAATCCTCCCGCGACCGAGTATCGAGAAACCGTCTGCGCCACTCGAAGTGAACACCATCGGCGACGCCCACTGTTGGATGACCCTCATTTAAAATTACCTCACGAAGGACGAACTTCATATCGACCCAAAAGAGGAATCCACACCCAAGAGAAGGGCAAGCTCCTACGTTCTCGTCGAAGGAAAACTCTACCGACGAGGATTCTCCATTCCACTACTCAAGTTCATCGACAAAGAAAAGGTCCCCAACATCCTGGAAGAAATCCATGAAGGAATTAACACTCAACATCTTGGAGGAAAATCCCTAGCACGAGAAGCACTCCGAGCAGGTTACTACTGGCCGACAATACAACACGATGCAAAAGAACACGTCAAGAAATGCGATAGATGCCAGAGATACAAGGATATGCACCTAGCCCCCTAATGAGCTTAAGACCCTGTCATCCATGTGGCCTTTCACTTGGTTGGGGATGGACATCCTCAGACCCTTCGTGACCGGATCCTACCAAAACAAATACCTCATCGTCGGTGTCGACTACTTTACAAAGTGGATCGAGGACGAAGCCCTCGCCAAAATCACAACGCAGAATATACTTTGTTTCTTCAAAAGAAATAGCCTCGCTCGGTTCGGCATACCCTAGGTCCTCGTCATCGACAACGAGACACAGTTCACGGACAGAGGGTTCCAAGATTTCTTCGCCAACCTAGGAACAAAGTAACATTTCACATTCGTCGAGCATCCTCAAATTAACGACCAAGAAGAGGCTGCCAACAGGGTAATCTTAAGGGGCTTGAAGCATCGACTAGGCGAAGCAAAAGAGCTGGGGTCGAAGATTTGCATAGCGTACTTTGGGCCTACCGCATGACCCCACACTCAACAATTGAAGAAACCCTATTCCGAATAAGCTACGGAACTGAGGCGGTCATCCCTGTGGAAATTCGTGAACCCTCAGGGCAAACAGAAGCGCCCTCGACGAAGAGCTAAACGACAAGGCCCAACGAGTAGAACTCGACCTTCCTGAGGAAATAAGATCTAAGGCGACTCTTTGAGAAGCATCACTAAAACAGAAAGTGGCTCTACGCCACGACGCCAGAGTCATTAAAAGAGAATTCCAAATTAGCATCCTCGTCCTCTAGAAGAATCAGAAGAATCCACGAGAAAGCAAGCAGGTCGCAAACTGGGAAGACCCGTATCGAGTCCGAGGAGCATACTACCTCGAAAACCTACAAGGATAAGAATTTGATCGACCCTGAAACACCGAAAAACTTAAGCAATATTATAGCTAGACAATAGCACGACCACAAGAGCATGTAAGGTACGACCATGACTCCCACTTTCAATCAAAAGGAGGGCCTACATCCTAGAGAGACAGGTACGACCACCCTCGACAAAGGATACTTCAAATGAACTCCCCTGTCGCAGTACCACGTTGGCATGGCGCCCAACTCACGATGGGAAAGCCCAAGCCACGGGATCAGGGCCTCGATCACGACCTTCACCCTGTCGATCCGCGGACGTAAAACCCGCAACCTCGTCGGTTCCCTAAACCGACGAGTTCATCAAGTCGAGCAACAACATGTTCACATACACAAATTAACTTAGCAAAAAACACTTAGCAAACAAAATCATTTCATTACATAAGCCGACCAAAAACTGGCCGACACATGTTAAAAAAGGGGGGTTACGCCCAAGTACGAACAAAATGGCACGTAGGCCAATAAAATATATAACGACACACAAACCGACAAAATAATCATGGCGCGCATGCCAAACCTACTCAACATCCTCACCTTCTTCCTCTTCATCCTCGGCTGAGTCGTCGACCGGGCATACAATCTTCCTATCAACCACATCATAGTTGAAAGTGGTCCCCTCGGTCACTAGGTCTACCCCATGGTTAACGATCTTCAGTTACTCGACAACTTTTTCAAAACCCACCTGAAGGATTTCCACGCAGTCGCTCTCAAGCATCCTGATCTGAGCAATCAAATCACCCTGAGTCCTGAAGGCTTTGTCCTCCTCACTTTCCTCCTCGACCGGAGAAGCTTGTTTTCCTCGACAACCTCCTCGAACTTAGCCTCTTTATCCTTGAGCTTTTTATTCTCATCCACCTGGTCGTCCCGCTCGAGCCTAACCTCTCCCAGCTTGATCATCAACCCATACTGGAGCCTATGTTTCTTTTTGTAGTTGAAGAAGTCGTGCAAGAGCTGCTCCCTCTTTGTCTTCGACGACATCAACGTCTCCTTTACGACCTCCAGCTCAGACAACGGGCATGTGTTGTCGGACAGGACCAAGGCCATCTCCATAACCCTTATCACGACGGCGATGTCTTGAGACAAATTCGAACGTCTGGTCGCCTTATCTAGATTAAGGATTTCCTTAATTTTAGCATTTGACACCCGGACGAAACCTTTAGTGCAGAAAAGTTCCCGTTGAAGATGGCAGGAGGTAAGTCCCTTGGCTCTCGAACAGACCCTCGCCCGCAACAGTAGTATTGCTCGGTGAGTCTTCACCATGTTGATGTTTGGGAGGAGAAGTTTCTCGCTCGATAGTTGGTCTGACTGGCGTCACCACGACATGAGGAGAGTTTGGAGGAGGAGTAGGAGTCCCCGAGCCACCGACCATATCATCAGCGACCACCTTGCGGACACGACTCTTGACAGCCTTCTTCGAAGCTTTTCCCGCGCCTTTGTTGGACAACTTCAGGACACGATCCTTAAGGTTATGCATGGTAGCTGCAAAAAGAAGAAAAAAAATAAGTCAGTTATTGAATAAAAACAACAAAGATAAAAAAGAGGAAAACACAAGCTACCTAAAAGACGGAGGGACTCCCTATCCGATTTACACTCGAGCACCGCTTTGGTGTTTATTAACCGAATCTCAAAGATGGGCTCCCCGTCGTCATCCAAAACGGGATTATCTAGCCGGTCCACGCACTAAGAGAGGTTAAAACTCTAGACATAGGCCACTAATCTATCATAGGATGTCGTGTCCTCGGGCCCCAGGTTCTCGGGCTTCACAAAGAAATGATCCGTCGCCCTGTTAAAATGAGTCAGTTGCCACTCAAGTGGAATGGTCGAGACAAGACGCTCCTCGCCCCGAGCGTCCTGCTGCGGGGCATATATACTATTCAGAACACACGGGGGTGAGGGGTTTCACCGTATACCATCTGTCCTTGAAAATCCGGACATAATCATGGTAAGTCTTGAAAAGCCTCATTGACTGCTTGAATGAGACCCAACTGTGTCGTTCGTTCGTGCTCGACCATTGTAGATGGAAGACCTGAAAAAAGAGGGGTATGGTGCAACCGACTTCAAGGTGTTGGCACACCAGTTCGAACGCATGAACGAATGCGATGGAATTAGGATGAAGTTGGGAAGGAGCCAAGTCGAGCCTTCTGAAGACGCCCGCTTGACAACTGGTGAAAGGAAGCCAGATCTCCGCCTCTCTAAAAGTTAACTCGTATATCGGGAAGCGCGTTCCCCAAAAGGCCGAGCAAATTCGTTATTCGGGGAGAGGGGCATAACCCTCTCAGTTTTGGGGTTCCCCCGCAGACAAGTCCTCCACGACCGTATGAGCGGTGCGCGAATCTTGTACAAAGTGCGAGCCCGTTTCCAACGGTTCTTCCACGATCCAAGATAGATCGGGGCCCTCGGAGGCGGAAGGCACACCTCTGCCCGCGACATGTTCTTGTTCGTCCCACTCATCATCGTCTACCTTTATGTCGATGTCCTTCGCGGAGACATTCTCGGCTCTCTGTTGATCCACGTTACCTGAAAAGTAGAGGAAATTTGTGAATTTGACATCACATCAAATCCACCCTTCCACCGTAGTTCAAGTGAAATGGTAAAGGCCAGGGTCGGGGAAAGAAGCGCCCAACACATTCATCGCAAACCCAAAAAATGTCCGGGACATTCATAAAAAATTCAAGAGAATGCCCGAGACATTCATCATAAATTCAAGAGAATGAATGGGACATTCATTAGAAATTCAAGAGAATGCCCGAGACATTCATCAAAAACTCAAAAGATTGCCCAGTGCATTCATAGAAAATTCAAAGGGTGCCCGGGACATTCAACGGAAAATCATAAGATTGCCTGACGCATTCATGGCAAAATCAAGGAGTGCCTTGGACATTCATTATAATTCCATTAAACGAAGCCCAAAGAGGGGCTTCCTCAGCTACTCCAATGGAAGAAACCATCATGGAAAAAGCGAGTTAAACCTAATTACCAGAAAAGGAGAAGGGGCTTACCTACCATATTTGCTGACGAAGTAACGACGTAGTTGCGGTGATGATGGTTTTTCGGTGAGAAAGGGAGAGCGTCTGACGAACTTCTGAGGAGATTTGAGAAAGTGAAATTGAGAAGTGAAGAGGAACTCTCTCAAAACCCTTTTATAGGCTCCCAAGTGGGAGGACGTGCCTAGGCCATCATTGCTTAGGCTGTATAGATTCCCCTAGCAGTCAGACATTTAATGCGCCGTCACACGTAAAACGAAGTGACACACATTAAATGCCATTATGGAGGGAAATGAAAAGACAGACATGTAAAATGCACGTCCTCGACACCGCAGTAACACAAGCGTGCACTTCCTCGACATTGCAAGAACGAAAAGGAAACCATTCCTCGAGGTACCGAGCGCGCACGTCCTCGACACCGCGAAAACGCAAAAGATGTCTCGAGCACGACTCAATCGAGCGGGTAATCCTTCTCGACATAACAAAGCTCCAATGAGGCCTCGTCCGCACCGCCTTTAGACGATCCTCGACAAACACTGGCAAGTGTCCTCGACATTCATTGGCCTCACCACCAGTGAAACATCTGCCCGACATACTTACGCATAAGTCATCACTTCGAACCGGAGTTGCGACTTGGGGGCTCCTGTTCTGGACTGGGTCAACACAGTGTGCGTCGAGTAGAGGCCCAATCGTCAGGCACGACCCACGACCCAATACAAGGGGACGTGGGGAGAACGTTTTTCCCACGTGCTCCACGTCACCTAACTGTCCACTATTATCTCCTGGTACTTAGGGGCAGTTGGACCAAGGGCAAGACCACGTGCTAGGTCTTATCTGCTCCTACGCAATCCTTAGCAGTTCTTCCTTGGGGCTAGCTAACCCAGCCCAAAGGGAGAATCTTAGCCCAGCGCTGGGAGCACACACTATAAATACCCTCTTTCACCAGAGAGTCAGGTATTCTGGATATTCTATTATCTACTCTTATCTATTATGTACTTGCACTTTCTCACTTTGACATCGGAGTACCTTGCAGATACATCCCCCAGTTCACCTCCGTAACTATTCATCACTAGAAGGTTCCTCCTGATCAGGTCTGATCACTTACCCTTAACTATATATAAAACAGACTAATAAAATACATTTCCTTTTCAATAATACATTTATTTATATTTAATTCAACCATTTTTTAATACAATTAATTCAACATTTTCATATGCAAATACATGTAAAGTAGTACTTGAGAACGTTGGAAAGAATTTCAATTTTTTACATTAATTAAAAGCTTGCTCCAAAACGTTTCCTTAGAATAATTTTAAATTTCTTAGTTTGACCAATACTTGTAACTTATCAACAAATTATTAATTCCCACAATTTCCTTACAATAATAATTACAATTATTATGAAAACTCATACATCATATTCCTACCATATAAATTTCACTTTTAATGAAACTTAAAATATTATGTGTGCTATAATATAAATATTTACACACTAATCTATTTTGTAATGTTAAAACTAGTTAAAAATCCGTGCAAATAAATTAAGTATATATAATATATATAATATAAACTCTTATTAATTTTTATTCAAATTAATTTTAATATTTAATATTAAATTAATTTGAATAACAACCCAAATAAAAGCAAATTTAAATTTCAGAAACTGAAAATTCATGACTCAAAAAATAAGAAAAATAGTATATTAATTTTCAAATTCAAATTATATATAATAATAATAAAAGAAACCGTAGACTCTGTCAAAAAAATGTTCACATTCACACAATTCACACGCAAAAGAAAAAGTTGTCTTTTTTTAATTTATTATTTAAATTGTATACATCATATACTTATTATTATTACCTTGCATTTTTCTCATTTATATTTATATATTTATTTTATACTTATTTTATTTTTCATTTTTAATCTTATATATATATATATTTTTTATGTGGATGTTGTTGTTTACTTGTTATTGTTGTTGTTCACTTGTTTTGTTTCTGACAAATCTCATATTCATTTTCTCTGAAACTCAAAAGCTGTTTTTTTCTGTTGATTCTCCATTCCCCCAAAAACCAAACAAACACCATCTTGTGTTGTGTTGTGATTCCTCAAAAAGCTACTTTTGTTTTTGTTTCATCGTCTTAAAACTCACCCTTTTGTTTGTTTTTCCATTTTCCTATTCTGGGATTTTTTTTTGTCATTGTGTATATTGTAAACAAACAAAACTTTATGAGTTGTGGACCATTGATGTAAAGTTTTGAGCTTTTTATTGTACTTGTTTTTGGGTTACTGTTATTTTTTTTTTTAAGAGCTTCTGTTTTTAATCAAACAGAAGCTCTTTTTTGTTGAATTTTTTTGATCTAAAGGAACTAGAAAAGTTGTGGTTTGTTTTGAAGTTGAAGGGATCTGAATTTGATGGAGATGTCAAAGGATAAGTTGCAGAAAAGTGTTGGTGTTGTTGATGGAGTTGACTCCAAGTCTTGCTACATGCAGAAGTTTAGGCTCTATGAAACTCGTTCGGTAATTATCATCTTATTCTGTTCTTATCATTCATGCTTGCATTACTTTTGTTGCTGTTTATTATGAACTTGATCTGAAAGATGTGATTTTTTTGTTTTTGTTTTTGTTGTGTTACTATGTTTCTAAGATGTTTTGTTTTTGGTCAAATTCATGTTCATGTGCCTTGTTTGTTTACATATGTTCATTCATGATTCATGAGTTTTTTTTTTCTTTTTTCAATTGAGCAAATGAATCAAATGGGCTGTGATTTGTAAAGATTGATTTTTGTTTTTTTTTGTTTATTTTGGTTTTGTTTAACATGAATGGTTTTTCAGTTGGGATTTAGATGCTTGTCAATGTCATCATTATGATGGGATTGACAAGTTTTTGAATTCGGTTTAATTGGATTCATGTGGATTCTTCAAAAAAATCGTTTTTTGGTTTGTGTTTTTCATGATGCTTGTGATTATGAATAACTATTATTGACAAGTGATTTTGCAGCAAAAGGCTTATGGAGTACTATTATACTCCGTTGTTTTCAGATTATGGGACCATTTGGATGTACACTTAAGTGCTTATTGTAAAAGAGCTTATGTATAAGCTGTTCCTTAATTAGACGAGGGAGTTATAGTTAACTTAACTCTTTCCATTGTTGAAAACAGCTTATGCCATTAAGCTATTTGGAGGAGCTTATGAAAATGAACTGAAAAAATCGTCTGATGTTCACATCATAAACTATTTTCATAAGCTCTTTCAAACTCTTACACAAGTGCTTATTTTCCACCATTAGTGTCATGCATGGTGAAATTTGTTTTCTTCCTAAATTTGGGAAGGTTGAGGATAGCCATTGGAAGATATCTAGAATTTTTTGCCGAAAATGAAGCAAAAGCCAATTAAGGAACTAAAGTTATTAACTAAAATGTCGCTTTCTTCTTCTGGAAATGAGATCAAAATGGAAACATCCTTTTCTTCCATTGATAATATAATGATAAGCTATTGATTTGGAAAGACATCTATGTTTGGTTTATGACATTACGTTGCCATGCACTTTGAGCTACGTCCCACGAGCCTTTTCTGACAATATCTTTTGTCTATGCTCAGAGATTCTACATGATTGGAAGAGACAAAAGCCGAACATTTTGGAGGGTCTTAAAGATTGACAGATTGGAGCCATCCGAGTTAGTTATTGTTGAAGATCCTACATTATACACAGAAGCCGAGTGTTGTGACATTTTGAAGCGTATTCATGATGGAAACAAGTCCACTGGGGGGCTTAAATTCGTAACAACTTGCTATGGAATCATCGGTATTTACTATTTTCTATCTTCTATATAATACCAAAACATTTATTGCTATGCTAGTGTTATTCGTCTTAATAAACTCAACTGCGTCTTTTTATTTAGGATTTATCAAATTTCTTGAGCCGTACTACATGCTGCTTATAACAAAACGGAAGAAGATTGGCACGATATGCGGACACGCTGTATATGCTATCACAAAGAGCGAAATGGTTCCGATTCCACATCCAAGTGTGCGATCGAAATTGGCATATTCTAAGGATGAGAACAGGTCTTTAGTCAATTTTACATGTACCTGTAATGTGTCTAGGATACATTTCAGGAGACGTATAAGAGTAGCATTGAGAACTATACTTTGTCCATTGTACTTAGCTGAGGATTATCTTATAAATTATGTTTTTTTATTCGAGTTAATTAAATCGTGTAGTGAAAACGTTCTGTTAGATCATCGTTATTATACTCGTGTTGTGTTATATATTTGTTGATTTGTCGATGTCTTCAGTGCATATGCACAATGCGGGCTTCCTCAAGTCAAACCTCTCGTCTTTCTGTGGTACTCTCTATTTGTTTCACTTTAGATAGAATTCATAAAGCTTCATCTAGATTTCGGAGTCGTGTAATATGTATAGTATTGTAGATAGTAGATTCCTCCTTGTTGTTTTCATTTTCATGTTCTACAGGAGCAATCTTCATTGCTGTTATGATGTAAATATAACTTTTTGAGTAAGACAAGGTATTTCCACGGTTCGCATGGGAGATCGCTTTCTTTTCATTTTTAAACATATTTGGTTAGAGTTATTGGTTTCATAAGTTGTTTTTATGTTTTTTTTTTTTATACTTATATTCCTCCGTTTAATAGAAAACCGTCGTATTAATGGAGTTTTATCTTTCTTTTGTTGTTACTTAGATACAAGAAGCTTCTATGCAGTATGGATCTTACAAAGGACTTCTTTTACAGCTACTCGTACAACATCATGCTAAGTCTTCAAAAGAACTTATCTCGTCATAATGTTATCGGACAATCACTTTATGAAACACTCTTTGTTTGGAACGAGTTCTTAACTCGTGGAATCAGGAGTAATTTACAGAATACTTCTTGGACTGTTGCCTTAGTCTACGGCTTTTTTAAACAGGTACATACCGATTCTTCTAAGTTTTGTTTTTGGTGTAAAACTTTCCTTGGCGTGGAAGAAATGATCCTCGTGTTACGTTACGTGTTGTTAGAAAATATTTGGTGTTTTTTCATGACAAGTGTTCATTTCTTGGTACGGTGTGTAGGTTAACCTTTCTATATCTGGCCGTGAGTTCAACATGATAATCATTGCTAGGCGCTCGAGGCACTATGCTGGTACCAGGTTCGTACTTCTTCTCTTTAGTTTTCCTGGATTAATCACCGCCATTCTTTACATTGCTTATTTCATGTTTCCCGACTTATTTATTCAAGGTTTCTTTATCTTGTGGTGCAGATACTTGAAACGAGGAGTCAATGAACGGGGTAGAGTTGCAAATGATGTTGAGACCGAGCAGATAGTCTTTGCAGATGCTAGTAATGGATCCCCGATGCAAATCAGTTCGGTGGTGCAAATACGGGGTTCAATCCCTCTCTTCTGGTCTCAGGAAGCCTCGCCATTGAACATGAAACCTGATATTATACGTACGGTATCTCAACATTTTTCCTTTTTTCTCACTTATGTTTGGATAAACAACTTAATTAAGCGCTTATAACATAAGTGCTTATCATGTAAGTATTTATGTTTAAGCTATTTTTATAGCAAGATAAAATAAAGTTATATTGTTTTTTATATAAGTTATAAGCCGTTTTCGTAAGGTATTTTCCCAAATTGTCTCATAAGTGCTTATGCTATAGCAGATAAGTTCAAATAAGCCAATCCAATTTCCAAACAGGCCCATACTATGTAATTTATGCTAACTTCTTGTTTTGGTTGTTTTTCTCTAGTATCACAAAAGGATGCGATGTTTGAAGCCACAAGACTTCATTTCGACAATCTTGTCAAGCGATACGGAAATCCGATAATTATACTGAACTTGATTAAGGTAGGCCTATCTGAATATGTAAGGAAATCATTGAGCATGCTTAATTTCTAAAAGATTTTCTACCTTTTATATTATTGTATCATTTGTTTTTAAGACTCGTGAGAAAAAGCCTCGTGAAACTATTCTGCGAACCGAGTTCGCTAATGCTGTTAAGTCTATTAATCAAAATTTGAGCGGGGATGAACGTCTGAGGTTTCTTCATTGGGATCTGCATCGACACTCAAGACGGTAAGTTTCTCTTCCTTTTTGGTACAAGCTCCATGTGTTTTTTCCCGAGTGTTATTTTGACGTTATTCGAACGACTTTTAGCAGCAAGGCCACCAATGTGTTGTTGCAACTAGGAAAAGTGGCCGCGTTTGCGTTGAAGCTTACTGGCATCTTCTACTGTCCCGTGACACCAAACATGAAACTAGAGGGATTATTCCCATATTCCTTCTCCGAGTAAGTACCGTAACAAAAAACACATTTCGTCGACCCTCTTCGCCGTTGAAATTTGATTTGATTATTTATTTTAATGCAGAAATAACAATGTCATTGATGAAAACAAAGATCGCAGTAGTGATGACGAGAACAAAGATTACATTGTCAAACCGAAGACACTTCAATCAGGCGTGTTGAGGACAAATTGCATAGATTGTTTAGACCGCACCAATGTTGCGCAATATGCTTATGGACTAGTTGCACTTGGAAGTCAGTTACAAGTACTAGGATTTACCGAAAGCCCGCATATTGATCTTGACGACCCTTTGGCAAAGGAGGTAATGGCAGCTTATGAGTCCATGGGAGACACATTAGCCTTTCAATATGGCGGTTCTGCAGCTCACAACAAGGTAACCTCTCGATCGTTTAGCAATACCGTCACTTTTTTTTTTCATGGAAAATTTTATCTGATTACGGTTCATTTCTTCGGATATAATTTGATTCGTCTTGCTATTTAGATATTTTCTGAAAGAAGAGGTCAATGGAAGGCAGCGGCACAATCCCAAGAACTTATTCGAACTTTACAGCGTTATTACAACAATACGTATTTGGATGGTGCTAAACAAAAAGCAATTAACATGTAAGTTGAATAGACCAATTTTTTTGTAATCTTACTATATAAAAAGTTAAATATTTACGGTATGTCGTTTGATATTATTCTGTTCAGATTCTTGGGGCATTTTCAGCCGCAGCAGGGAAAACCATTACTTTGGGAGCTTGATTCAGATCAACATTACAATGTTGGAAATTATGGCCCGAATTTAGCAGACGGAATTGATGGGTATAATTTGATTTTTCACATTGGAAAACATTGGAAAAGCAAACTCAAATTCGTCAAATAAGAATCATCTGTCTCTTACATTGTCCGAAGATTGAAAAATGTTGTTTCTTTGTTTGGTAGGTCATTTATTAGAAGATCACAATCCGATGGCGACATTATCGACGAAAGTGATGCTACAATTAGGAATTTGCATGCTCCAGACTGTCAACACTCGTCTAAAAATCCTGATAAACGATCTCTTTTGAAGTCTACTTCCGACACATTCACTTGTGAAAGTTCTATTTGTCATTGCAGGTATGCTTAATTCACATTTTGCACGACACAAACTACGTGTAATTGGATACATAGTTTTGACTTGAAATGATTTCTTTTTACTCGAGTCATCCTAATGTTTTGAAATTTACGCGTTATCAATATTATACAGGCAAATTTATGGAGGAATGGGAAAGGACCAATATTGTGAAAGCGATCACATTTGTTATGCGGAACATGGAGATGCATGTGATTGCTCCAATTTCCTTGATGTAGACTCGCTTTCTTCTGGAAATTCTTGTCAAGAGGAACTACTTGAAAGGTGTAGTTGCGAGACTTTGATATTCTTATATCCATGCTATAATCTTGTTGCTTTCTTCACCATTGGCCTCGGGTTTTCTTCGAATCTTGATCCAAGGTATAAGGGGGGTTATATTGAATTTTGCTCGTGAGAATGAGAAGCGGTTCAGTTCCGGTCTAACATAGTTACAGGCTAAAACAAACTTTAAGCGAGGTCTTTTAGAATGCAAAATACCAAAGTGAAAATTTTTGTGTAGAGAGTATGTTTACAATGTCGTTGTCAAACAAAGTGGACTTTGTTAGTTGTTCTGGTAGGAAACGATTATATATTTTTTGTTAGTTGACTGGATAGAAGCATGGTCTTGGATAGAACTTTCTGGCGAATTGTCATAACATGTTATAGTCTATGGTTTTACGATGAAAGAATCCTCAAGTGAGATTAGGAAGACGTGAATCTGAAAGGAGCTACGCGTTTTTCTTCTTTTTTTGCGATATAACTATCTTGTTTAGAGGTCTAAATATTGTTGACGATGATCATACAGGTCGATCAGCATCTCCTCAGACAATATTGTGAATGAACAAATAACTCAGGTGCCCGCAACTGAATCTGGACCTATCTTGAAGGTCAGTAATCACTTACTTTCAAATAAGTGCTTAAATATAAACACTCGAAAGACTGTTTGAGAGAGCTTATGAAAAAATGTCACTAGAAACAACATGACATGTTCATAACCTCTCCAGGATACTTTATGAAAACAACTTATATCGACAAGCGCTTATTGTCAAATTTTTTCGCTTTCAATGTGTTTCAGGAGCGGCAAAGTGAAGAAAAACTAAACAAAAGTGGAAAAAAACATAGTGATAGCTTTGAAAAGTGGGTGACTCATGGTGAGATGCTTTATGTTTGAGACCTTATCCGAAGGATGAGGAATTTCATGACTTTGATGTACAGAAAAATAAATGGTAAGATAAGATATAATCCAAAAGCTAATACAAGTTGCAGAAGCTAAGAAGCTGATTTTTGTTCAACAGAGCAATTGAGTTACATAATATATTTTCATTTGGGAGGTAGTGGTAGAGATGTTAATAAGTCATGAAAATTTTTGTGCCTCACCATTTAGGTACATTATATTATATATCATACATTCAAAATTATCAATCATGTATATAGTTTAATTTCATTGAAAAAACTTAAAAAATAAATAAAAATACATAGCTGGTACTCAGATTATTACAATTGGCTTGATCTATACAATCTTTGTATTTAATTTTTAAAATTACAATGTTGGTGGGCTCGCCCTACTCTCATCTTTTTTGCAGGGTAAATTAAAGTTTTAGGTCCGTATCCTCAATTATGTCAATTTTATCTATTCTGTGTTTTTTTTGTGGGATGAGTGTAAACGGGTGGACATGCTCGTCTCTCATTCCTTATTTTAGTTTCGATCGATCGTGACATCTCTAATGTGCATTCAATTTTATGATTTTTGTTTGTTTAATGGTGATTTGCTTTTTCTTTGATGATAAATTTGGTTGTGATGAGGATGTGATTGGAGAAAAGCGTGACATCTCTAATGTGCATCAATTTTATGATTTTTGTTTGTTTAATGGTGATTCACTTTGGCTCCGATGTTAGATTTGCCTGTGGTGAGAAAGTGATGGGAGAAAAGGGTTTCTAATAGTTTTAGTTAAGGTGACAAATAGACATATCCGTCTCATTTAGACTCGTCTCGTAAAAGTCCACGGAAAAACAGTATGAGTTAGGTGGGACATTGTTAAGAGCGCGATCCTAAAACTTTGATATGTCATGCGGAAAAGAGTGAGGGCAAGGCGGGACGAATCTATTTGCACTACACCTTTAAAGTCTAGAATTGTAAAAATTTATATTAATATTCGTGTTCATAGAATTAGAGCTTTCGAAATGGGTTAGACTATATGGGCCGGTTCGGTAGACCCGAAAAATCATAGGGTTTGGATCTTAAAATTAGAGTCCATATTTTTTTGGACCTATTTAGCTCAGCCCTAAAAAAATCCGCTAGGGCTAACACATATGGATCACGAATTGCCTATTAGGTCCACATCACTATAAATTTTAAAAAATTATATTAATATCATTGTCTTATTCCAAAATAATACATTGATTTTTTTCATCTCACTAAATTTTATCTCTATTCTATTCAATCTTTCTCTTTTAAATATCATACATTAATATAATACTCTTTTCTAATTATCTATTAGGTTCTCTTATGTTAAATATCCGAGTATTATTTTATACAATTTAGATATATATTGTATTTAAAAATAACTTAGAGTATTTATAAAATATAATATACTATTTAAAAATGTATTATATTTAAAAAACATAATTTTTAATTTTATTTAAAATAAATATTAAGGAATTTTTTATTTAAAAAACCCATTTAGGACCGGGTAATTCGAAACCCATCTAGGACCGGATTTGAGTAGTAATTTTTCAACCCATATTAGAAATGAGTTTTTTTGTCCATCCTTAAAAAGTCTGAGCCCATAAGAACCGATCCGTTTAGGGCCGGGTAGTCCATTTTGACAACTCTAGGTCTAACAGAAATATTGAAGGGTACAAATTTAAAATCTTGATCCGTCCGAAAAAAATGTAGGCAAAATATGCATGTCTGACGAAGCAGGTTTGTTTTACCACTCCTAATTTTAATGTTTTACAATAATATAATATAATATCTAAACGGTATAAATCAAACAAATTTAATGAATTTTGGTTCCGTTTGTTTAAAAGTAAGTATAAATAGTTATTCTTAAATTATTATTTTAAATATTTTATCTTTTTGTTATATTTTTTTTGTTGAGTATCAAAATTTCAAAAAATCACTTAAATTTGAAGTTATTTCAAATGACTTACACAAATATCATTTTTGAAATATATCTTCTTAAAAAAATTATAATTTCGACTATATTTTAATTTTCAATAATATATATTTGTGTCATATGAAGTTAAAATTAGTTTTTCAATGAATTTAATTATTTTTAATGTTTTAAAAAACATTTTTATAAAAATAATTTTTGAAAATAAAAAAAAAAATTTTAAAAGTAAAACAAGGACTCATAATAATAAAAATGCTTAGTTGCAACTTTGATTCCTCTATTTTTGTTTATTTATTTATTTTAATCCTCTATTTTAAAAATTACGATTTTGGTCTTTTTTTTTTTAATTGTGTTGGATTTTAGTCCACTACCACTATCCAGTTTGGGACTTATTTTTAATGATGCAACACTATTTCTGATGACGTGTTATTTACTCTTTACCCAGATATATTTCCATGTAATTTTTTTCCATTTAAAATTAATTATTTCATTGAATTTAATAATAATTCAATTATCTATTCTCTCTCTTAATAAATCATCTAATTAAAAATCACAATAAATAAAACATTAAAGAAATTCTTCAGACATTCTCTTCTTCTCACATAGTTCAAAATACGAAGATTAACCCTAAGTAAATTCTGAAATCGGCATTGCCAGTCCATTTGTTGGTTGTGATCCCTGAAGTGTTAATTTGTTATATTGGGAAAAACCCAAGTCCCACATTGACTAAATATATAACTCACAAAGGGTTTAAATAGGGTGACACTCCTCACCTTACTAACCGGTTTTGTAGGGTGAGTTAGGTCAAACTCTAATTCTAATATGTTATGACCCATGAATCGATAATGTTTATGATTTGTTTATGTTCTATTGTAGGCTATTTGATACGCAACTTGTCACTTGTCAGACTTATAATACACTATCAGGGACATTTAGTACATTATTAATTAAGTGGTATGTTGATGGACTTGTTTTCGAAATGAATTGGGATTGTGATGTGAATTTAATATCCTATATGCAAATTGAAGAATTAATTAAAGGTGAGGGGGTATTGTAATATAAAGTGTTTATGTTATTGGAATCATAACTTATTTTTTTTCTTCGCGAACTTCAGCCTTGGAATAATGACACCAATGTGTTAAGGTTCATCACAAATGTTAGAGGATTTAAAGTCATTATATTTATGTTGAACACAAAGTTGAATAAGTTAATATTAAAGATGTTATTAAGGAGGTTAATGGTGAGATGCAAATGTTGAGGGAGCAAATGAAGACCAAATGTTGAGGAGAAAATATTGAAGAAGAAAATGTTGAAAGTTGTGTAGTTTTTAAATTAATAGATTTTTGAGATAAAATTAAATTCTAATCTGATAAATTTTTTATTACAATATTTTAATTTTTAAAAATTATTCATTTAAATTTTAAATACATATAAAAATAGATTTAAATAAATGGCTTTTAAGTTCATGAAACAAATGAACTGAATCTAATGAAATGAATCTAACGAGTTGAACCAAATTATTCATGAACTTATAGTGAATTGCGTTTGAGCTTAAAATACATTTTGTATAAAAATCGAACTAAGATTTGAACTGAACAAATTCTTAATGAATCGAATCGAACTGAGACGAGTTCGACTCAACTCATTTCCATCCTTACCGACTATATATAAAGTTCAAGATTTTTATAAGACTGTAAGTAAATTTAATTTAATTTTAAATAAATGAATATATTATGTTAAAAATTATTTGACCATGCAGTTAATTATTACTCATATTACTATTCCGTGCATATATATATATATATATATATATATATATATATATATATATATATATATATAAATAATAATAATAATTTTATATAAGAGCGAGAGGAAGAGATAACAACTGTTTGATTTAAAATAAATGGTTAAGATTTAATATCTTCTTACATGATCATTTATTTTCTCAACTATTTTTAGTTGAGAAAATAAAAGATAATGTAATGAGATTTAAATCTTACATTTTTTTTAAATCAAACAATTGTTATCTCTTCCTCTCACTCTCATATAAGATTATCCTAACTAACTAACTAACTAACTAACTAACTAACTAACTATATATATATATATATATATATATATATATATATATATATATATATATATATATATATATATATATATATATATATATATATATATATATGGGGATGTATCTAGTTAGAAATGACAATCTTATATGAGAGTGAGAGGAAGAGATAACAACCGTTTGATTTAAAATAAATGGTTGAGATTTAATATCTTCTTACATGATCCTTTATTTTCTCAACTGCTTTTTGTTTTGTTTTAGTGGCTTTATGATTCTGCAGTAGCATTTGATGTTCTAGTTAAGCTATTTTCTAACATACACGATTGGACGCCAAAATTAGCACTCATACCCGTATTTTATGGGTATGTAAGTACCCATATCCGTACATGTTACCCGTATTTCTATTAAAACTAAAATGATCAATTATAAAATATCATTTCATTTAAAGTTCTTAAAAACATTAAAAAGTTTTCAAAAAAAGTTATTGTTGAAATAGATAAACCCTTACATTAAATACATAATGGTGTAACATTGATATACTTTTTTTTTGAATAAAAAAAATATATTATAATTCAAAAAACTATTACAATCGAGGAGACCCAAGGTCCATCCAACCAACAACCTACTTACATCATGAGCTTTACTATATTTTTCCTAATCCTTCTATCCATCCATCCTCTATATATCACACTATCTATGATATTGGTAACTATACTAGATCTCTCCACTATATTGCCAAAAACAATGTCATTTATGTATCTCCACACATGGTAAAGTGTTTCATCTGTTGCTATTCTAAGGTCAGCTGCCCTCCATCCTTTACCTTTAGTAGCTCTTGTTAACCACAACAGTTCATCATTACAAGCCTTGGGCACATGTCTCACCTCTAACCACTTCAACACTTCCTCCCAAATTGATTTCGTTTGCTCACATTCAAAGAAGAGATGATTCAGAGTTTCATCTTCTTTTTTGCACATACTACAACCTTTTTCAGTTATCATCTTGAATCTCACCATCCTATCTTTTGTAGCCAACTTTCCATTACAAGTCATCCAAAGACACACTACAGCCATTGGCCTTGCCCCGTTGTAATTGATCAATTTGTGCCAGCTAACTCGAACACCATCATCTATCAAACAAACATACATTTGGCTTGCTTTAAACTTCTTAAATCTGACAGCTTTATCCCACTCTTGTTGGACCAATCCAATGTTATCCCTTTGATTCAATATACCTTTCATAATCCATGAGTGTTGAGGCTTCATCTCGTAGTTCATTATCACTTCATTTTTGAAATAGTAAACATTGATATACTTCTTAAAATTGATACATATACATTTTTATATATTAATATAAATTAAAATATATAAATTTAAATTTATATATATATATATATATATATATATATATATATATATATATATATATATATATATATATATATATATATATATATATATATATATATATATATATATATATATTATGCAGATATGAGGCAGGGTGGATACCAAGGTGCCCATACCCGCTTATTTTTGTGGGTAATTACCCGATGTCGTGCCCATACCTATTTTTGTGGATTTTTATCTAATTCATTGTGGATAATTTTACGGGTGCCCATCGGGGATGAGTCAAATTTCCATCCCTATAGCTAAGTCTATTAAGATTTGGACAACAATAAACTTTGAGAAATTAGAATCCAATAGAGTATTACTAATCTAATTCCTTAATCCAAGCAACCAAGTAAAATTTCACCACAAAAGATAAATGAGTTTAAGAACTACAATGTTTAAATCTATCCAGTTACATATCATTTCTTTGGTTTTATCAATCACAATTCGATTATACAAGTTCTCTAGATTGATTAAAGTCACTATCTCTGAAAGAAGCATTTGTTGAAAGGAAGAAATAGTTTGATTTGCAAAACCCACGCTTAGATTTTTACTCAAAAACACATTACCTTCATTCAAACTTCTTTAGATCCTTTCATCAAATACATTGAAGACACACTTAAAATAGGTTAAACAAAAGTGCAACACACACATCTGAACCAAATAAAAAAACATAAAAAAACAAAAAAAACAATAACATGTACCTAAACACAATATCAGCAATTTCGAAACTTCCGGTGGTGAAGTTTTTTTTTCCAAGTTTGCAGTTCTGAAGCTTTGGCCCATTGGTTGGTGAAAATGGATTCATATTTGTGACTGCGAGCACCAATGGTTGTTAGCGTAGAGAAGAGGAAACCTGATGGAGGTTGAAGGTAGGATATGACAAATCCAATAGAGAGTGATGATCCAAAGGATTGGAAATGAGAGAGATAAAGCCACAAAGGGAGAGAAAAATCCACCGGGGAGGAGGAAGCCTCCATAAAAGAGGAGAGAAGTTTCAAAACCGGAAAGGTGATGAAGCTCCAACAAAAATGAAACCGTAATTACAAAAAAAAGAGAGCTTTTCTCTCTAAATAATTTTATATGAGAAAGACACACAACTATTTTCTAACTTTATTAATACGAACTTATAAAAAGTTTTGGCTTGATTTGTTTCTGTTCACTCTTATGCTTTATACTATCAATGTTAATATGATATATGCTATTCTACATGTATTTTAAACAAGATAAATAGAATGAATGACATCTCTTTTAAAACATCATCATCATAACCCCCATCATAAGAAATCTCTTCAACATATAGTTTAGTCATAATAAATTTATGTTGTTATGGATCAATTAAATTTGATTAATGTTGAGGTTAGGGATAATGCATAACTCAATTTTAAGAAAAACACGAACCATGGTAATTATATTATTCACGAGGAAGATGTTGCAACTAATTTTGACGATGATGCTTTTGATAAAAGAAATCTCAATATTGAAATTATTTTTCCTCAATTGTAGTTATTTTGTTATAAATCGTACAAATTTAGATTTTATTGCACTTAAACTTTGCCAAAACTAATTTTGATATATATATTTTATAATATTTTGTGTGTCATAACTATATTTAGAATATAAATTTAATAAATGATTTTGTAAAATTATGATAGTTTAAAAAATTTAGTTGTCATAATTATTTTAAAGATTGAGTTATCTGATTCGACCGAATTATCTAGGGTAGCAAACGGATAGACTCGCTCCATTTAGGTCCGTCCTGTAAAAGCCTGCAATAAAATAAGACGGAGCTATCAAAATTGAGGATGTGAACCTAAAACTTAAGTCCTCCCTGTAAAAAAGTGAGGGCAGGATGTAAAGTTGTCTACCTGTCTCTAAACAGGCCGACCCTGATGGACTCGAGCTTTTTAGGATTAGACTAAAAAAATCCATTTGTAATATAGGTTCAAAAATTACTAACTGAACTTGACCCTAGATTAACTTTGGACTACCCGACCCTAAATAAATTATTTTTAAATAAAAAATAAAATAAAAATATCATACTATATATTATAAATAAAATTAAAAATTTATAAACATGATACATTTTTAAATATTATATTAATTTTTTATAAATATTATAATATGATCTTAATACAATACACGTCTAAATTGTAAGAAATAATACTCGAATATTTAACATAAAAAATTAATAGTATATAAGAAAAAAATATTGAATATAATAGAAATACAATTTAGTTAAGTGAGAAAAATCAATGTATTATTTTGAAGTAAGACAATATAAATATTAATATAATTTTTTAAAATTTATACATATATGATCTAATGGGCTACCCACGGTTCATATGGACTAGTCTTAATGGATAAGAGATTTTTTAAAATTGAGTTAAAAAAACCTGAAAAATATAGACTCAAATTTTAAGACCCAAACCCTGTGATTTTTTTGGATCTGGTGGACCGACCCAAGTGGACTAACTCATTTTGATAATGATAACTCTAATGGGGTGGAGAAATCCGTTTGCATTGCACTTTTTAAACTTAAAAATTACAAAAAATACAAAAAATGTACGCAAAAACTCACGATAAAAACATATACTTTAGAGGATGAAAGTCTAAATCCTTGACCCACCATACATTGAAATGTGGATAAAACAAATATGTATTTAGATCCGTTTTATCATCCCCTACAATTATCTAATTTTATCCGATTTAATCCCATAGACATAGCTTTGACTTTTGACTAGTGGAGAGGACCATAAGGATGGAAAGAGTAATAGAGTAATGCCCATGTTTTTGGTTCTACTCCAAGCGCTTAAACAACTTTCTCTTCCTTCCTTCAAGTTCCAACAATGGAAAAATCCAATTCCAACAAGCCTCTACATCAACCTCCTCCAATCCGAAATTGCTTCTTTTGCTTCTTCTCTCCGTTTCGCCAGTTCCGAATCCAATTCAGGTTTAAGGCTGTCGATTTTCACAAAACCAAACCAAACAAACCACCAAAGAAACAACAACAACAACAACAAGAGAAAACACCTGAAAAATCCACACCCCAAATATAACCAGAACCCAAAAAACACAACTTTTCGCAAAAACAATGAACCCCATGACAAACCCAAATCAAAACCCGACCGAAACATGTGATTGAACAGTTTAAGGAAAAATTGTACAATAAGCTTAGGAAGTGATGATATTACTATTTTCACATGATTCTTGAGTAGATTGTTCTCTGCATTTCTCTATTAAATTTGAAATTCCATTACAAGGAAACATACTAAGCACATAAAAACTACAAAACATTGATTCAACACTTCAATTTCCACCTTAACATCCACAAACTCAAAAGACTACAAATGATTATCCTTTAAGCAATGGCAACTTCAACTGTTTTTGATTTTGTAGGCTGAGTCTGCTTCTCTACAACAACAGTAAGAACACCATTCTCACACTTAGCCGTAATCGCCGACACATTAGCATTCTCCGGCAACCGAAACTTCCTCATCATTTTCTGAGTCGTTCTTCTCTCCAGCCTAAGATACTTGCAGCCTTCATCTTCTCCATCTTGGCGTTTCCTTTTTCCATTGCTCTTTATCACAAGCGTGTTCTCTTCTTCAACTGTCACCTGCAAAACCAACACATATATTACAAGAGCACAAAACATAACTCTGTAATTTTGAGTTTTGACAGAGCTAGGAAAGTACCTGTATTTCAGATTTGGAGAGTCCCGGAAAATCCATGAAGAATATGTATTCCTTAGGAGTATCCAAAATGTCAACTGGGATACTAGTAGAAGTTTTTCTGTTCTCATGATTGTCATGAATCATCCTAGGAGTTTCATGAAGGTTGAAGAGATTGTTCACTACACCACTCAAATCCATGTCAAACAAACTCATTTTCAAATTCTCTTTCTTCACACGGTTGAAATCTCTGTTGAATAGTTTGTGATGTTTGTGTTTGGTTGGTGAAAAGCTTTTAGTTTTGGGTATATATAGATATAGAAAATGGGTTATATCCCAAATATTCAGGAAACATCTATAGATATTTGGTTGAGTTGTTTCTGGATTATTGTGGAATCAATCACAAGGTTCTAGCTTTTTGATAATTTATACACGTGTTACATATACATGAGTTTTATTTGAGTTTTTGGATGTTTTAAATGCGATCAATTTAAATATCAATACTAATTATAGTTAATGTTGGTTTGAAAATAAGGCCACTCAAAATAATTGAATTAGGCCTTGAAAAATATGTTTTTTATTTAATAAAAAGTTTTGTTATTTTAAAAATTAATTTAAATAACATATTTAGGGATTAAAATAAAAGGATTTTAATATTTTGTTAGATGATTGAAGGTAGATTGATCGTGACTTGAAAGCAAGTATATGAAAAGATTGTCACTTGAGAGGAAGTATATGAAAAACTCTTCCAAATAGGGATTTTTTTACATGTATATCCTATATTTGGAAATAATATACTAATATATTCTACTTTCAAAAAAAATAAAATCCAAAATGCTCACATTTCAGGTGATGCTCGACCACCCAATTACCAAGCATGTGAAGTAAAAAAAACTCAGTTGGTGCTCGGCCTCTTGGTTACCAAGCACCAACATATTTTATTAATTTTTTCGTTTTTCTTAATTTTAAGTGTTTTTAAATGATTCTTTTTAATACTTTTAATTATAATATTTATTTATAATTGAATATATATTAATATAATTATTTTAATAAAAAAATTATTTATTTTATAACTACATTGAAGATTTATTAAAAAATATTTTTTATTGAATATATATTAAAAAATATTATTGAATATATATTAAAAAATATTTATTATTGAATATATATTATATTAATTTTTTTAAAATAAAATATTTATTTATTTTTTAACTAAACTATTTAATTTATTAAATATTGATAATTATGTGAATAAAAATAATTATTGATACAATTTAAATAATACAATGTAAATATTTATTGATACAATCTAAATAATACAACATCATTGATTACATTTCATTAATTATTTGTGACCGCCTGTTCCACAACCAGGTTTTCTTATGATTCGTCTTGGTCTTGTCGGGTCTCTTTGAGGTGGTGATGGATGGGGAGGAGATGAATCGGATGACATATCTTCGTTGTTATGTGTTACGGGGGGTCCACATTAGCCATAAGATCTTCAATATTATAATTTGGCATATTCAAAAGTTGGTCATCCGTGAGCAAAATTTTTTGGAATGAGGTTCCTTGTTGTGAGGTGGTTTCAGGTTGGGTCTCTTGCATTGGTGGGTAATAAACATTTTTAGTGGTGAACATGGACGTGGGTTGGGAATATATTGTGTTAGAAGTGTGTTGTTGGAATTGTGGGTTTGATTGTTCGAAGTTTGGTGGGGGAATTGGAGTAAACTGTAAGGGTGGTCGATAAGTGGATTGTTGGTGGAATTGTTGGTTGTAGGGGTAGTTTGGTTGTTGGAATGGAGTGTATGGAGTTTGATGTTGGGATGTGGTTGCATAAAAGGTGTGTTGTGTGTGATGGTATGTTTGTTGTGTGGATGAAGTTCCTTGTCCCCCAAATTGGGATGTATATGTTGGTGGAACATCTTCATATTAAGAGACGGTCGTGTGTTGAGTTTGGTAAGAGGCACGTTGGCGGGGGTTGTTCAGAAATTGCTCGGGAGCAACATGGACATATGGTATTGAGTGTAACCAATTCAAATAATCTTGACTTGGCTTATGCTCACCCACTACCGTCGTACCCTCCAATACTAAATTCCTTCTATTTCTCCATTCACTCACTGTGTCTTTGTTTAGTTGCTGCCAATGGACTTTTTGGGCCTTTTTCATATTCATTTCATGTTGTTCCCTTAGACACCTTGGTTCTGAAGGGATCGGTTGTTCCAACCCAAACTGGAGTTTAACTCTATCTGTCTGATGCATCTCAACTATAAAGAAGCATACGATATGAGTTGTTGCACTCCAGATTTGTGAATCCCTAAGATCTGGCACCGGGAATTCAAGGTAAGGCCTCCATATAAACTGGAAAAAAAATTAAAGTTAGATTATAAATAATAAGTAATGGAAAATATATAGGTTGTATTGTTTCAAACTTACTTCGCGTGCCTCCATGTGATCTATTACGATTCGATGTCCACGAAGATCATGACGCAAATTATTTCGATAATTCATTCTTCGATGACACCACCTTGCATTAAAAAAAAAAGAATGTTAGGTATAGTTTAATAAATGTTGTGTATAATTTATTAAGAAGCGTAAATTTGGAGTAGTAATACCTTTGAGCGTATGGAAATGATGGATTCACGGTAGTAATGGGTGCAAGCAGAGGTATACGTGTGAATGCCCAGATTTAGAGTAGTAATACGCACCCCCATGCTTTTAACATTGTTGTAGGACGCCTTGCACATATTTCTGTACAATGTAGCCAAGCAAGCCGACCCCTAACTATATTGGCCGCAAGTTTGTAGATCACCCACCATAGGTATCCATGATGAATGCAACAGGTTGTGACTTTTGTCTGGGCACAACAAAGTAGCAATGATGCGTAAAATATAAAGTTTGGCACATAAAATATTGTCTTCCTTAGTTGGGGAAGCTTTTTCATTTAACTCGGAAAAAAGACGCTCTATCCAAACAATTCGGACAAAACATCTATTCATGTCATCCTTTGTAGGTTGTACCCCTAAATTCTCCATGTACATTTCTGGGTACGTTTCTATTGAGCCATTTACGCATTTACCATTAATACAGAGACCAAGTAACATACTAACATCCTCTAGTGTTATTGTGCATTCACCAGTAGGGAGATGAAACATATGTGTCTCTGGTCTCAATCTCTCTAATAGAGCTACGAGCAGACTAGGTGATGTGCAGATATTCCATCGTCTCTTTTGGGCGTTTCGACCATGTATCCATGGTTTCGCCTATTGTAAACCTATTGTACAGGTTGACGGAACATGGTTATATGGTAAATATAGAGGTACTCTATTGATGGCCGTTGCACAAGATGGAAACGGAAACATTTTCCCGATAGCGTTTGCATTGGTTGAAGGCGAGACAAAGGAGGCTTGGGGCTTCTTTCTTAAAAACTTGCGACAACATGTGGCACCGCAGGCAGGTTTGTGTGTAATCTCAGACAGACATGAATCAATAAAAAGTGCATATAACAATCCTGAAAATGGATGGCAGGATCCCCCGTCTACCCATGTATACTGTATTAGACACATTGCACAAAACTTCATGCGTGAGATTAAAGACAAAGATCTACGCAAAAAACTTGTTAACATGGGTAAGAACATACTTTTAGGTTACTTTGATACTTGGTCAATTTAGTATTATAGATTGTAATATCACTTCTATTACAGGTTATGCGTTAACGGAGGCTACTTTTAAATACTATCGTGGGGAAATTCGGAGCGCAAACATTGCAGCTTCACGTTGGATAGACAACATCCCAAAGGAGAAGTGGGCAAGAGCATATGATGGTGGGCAACGTTGGGGACACATGACTACCAACTTGGCAGAAGCAATGAACGCAGTACTCAAGGAAACCAGAAACCTTCCAATCACTGCATTAGTCCAGTCTACATATTATCGGTTGGGCTCGCTCTTTGGTAAAAGAGGACACATGTGGACAAAAAAATTGCCTTCTGGTCAGATTTTCACTGATGGTTGCAATAAGGGCATGGCTGAAGAAGTGGCTAAAGCTAACACCCACAATGTCATGCAATTTGATCGTGAAAATTTCGCTTTCATGGTCAATGAAAAAATTAATCTGAATGACAGTAGGCCTAGTGCTAGTTTCCAAGTTGATCTACAGAAGCAGTGGTGTGATTGTGGGAAATTTCAGGCATTTCACTTGCCTTGCTCCCACGTCATTGCAGCATGTTCAAGTATACGCCAAGACTACACCATTCACATTCCAGACGTCTTCAAAATTCATAATGTCTTCAACGTCTACAAGGAAAGCTTCCTAGGACTACCCCATGAGGAAAACTGGCCAAGTTACGAAGGATTTACTCTTTGTCACGACGAATCGATGAGAAGAAAGAAGAAGGGATGACCAAATAGTACACGAATTAGAACTGAAATGGATGACATTGAAAAAGAAAAGAGAAGGTGTGGGCTTTGTCAAGAGATTGGCCATATGCGTCGAAAATGTCCAAACGTCGCTGGTCCGTCTGAAAGACACATGTAGTTTACTTTGTTTGTTTCTTTTCACTCTTTTAGTAATGGATTTACCTTTCATACGTCTCCTTTTAATTCAACATTCAACTAACAATATTAAACATACAACAACAAAACAACAAGACAATAAATAAAATAACGATTAAACATTTAAACATGCCTAGGAGAAAACAACCATCAACAATAATATCTTGTTCATACATCATCAACTTAGCAAACTAATCAACAACCACAATCAGCGTAAGTGGGTCTTCGACTCCTCTGTTGACTTCACCACTGTGTGTTGAAAACATACATTGGACATCTTCATCGTTTTCGACGCGATCCATATAATACATGTACGTACCATCGGGGTTATTATCAGTCAACGTTATGTATGGACATCGATACTCAACTTTCCTCACCTTCAAGCAACGACCTCCTACCTGTCGAAGACCCGTGTTGATGGTTGCAGTCAGTGTTCTAAAATTCCATTGCGGATCTAGGTAAACGCTGATTCTTTTGTCTTGCCTGTAGAATGCAACACCCCAAACAGACATTTCTAAAAAAACTAATTGACAATGGTGATGATTTTTAGTGAAACGTATCAGACTATTTATAATAAAATTTTACATGATAACTCAGATATTCAATGGCCGAGCAACTTTTACTGTTCGGGTATTCAATGGCTGAGCAACTTATATTGTTCGTCTGTTCAATACCCGAGAATTTTTTATAAAAAAAATTAGTTTAGTTAAAAAAAAAATTAAAATTATTATAATGATAAATAAATAATTATTAAAATAAATATTATATATATATATATATATATATATATATATATATATATATATATATATATATATATATATATATATATATATATATATATATATCATTTAGAAAATCATTATTAAAATTATTTTAATTATTAATAAAAAATAAAATATATTATTAAAATTATTAAAATATATTATTAAAATATATTATTAAAATTATTATTATTAAAATTATTATAAAAAATATAATATATATTCAATTATAAATAAATATTATAATTAAAAGTATTAAAAAGAATCATTTAAAAACACTTAAAATTAAGAAAAACAAAAAATTAATAAAATATGTTGGTGCTTGGTAACCAAGAGGCCGAACATCAACTGAGTTTTTTTTGCTTCACATGCTTGGTAACTGGATGGCCGAGCATCACCTGAAATGGGGACTATTCTGAAAATATTTTTTGAAAGTGGGGGTATATTGGTATATTATTTCCAAATATAGGGTATACATGTAAAAAAAAAATATAAGATGGTAAAGAAATGAATATCATATGTTGGTGAGCATTGAAGGGGCTTTAAGATACAATTCAGAATGATTTATATTACAAATTCAAAAAGTAATATAATGTCTCCATATCTGACTTATAATTTTATTGATAAAGACATTTGGGAGAACTTTATTGAATCTCGCAACACTCATGAATTTCCGATTAAAAGTGAAAAAGAAAGAAGAATAGAATAAAAATATATCTATACTCATAACGGGGGTGACCCAAGCCCAAGACTGAGTGAGGCCATCAGCTTAGGCCTATTCTTTTGGCCTTTCAAAATAGGTCCAGTATCTTAAAAAGTAGGCCTCTAAATTTATATAATTAACATGAGTTTCAATTAATCTCACCAAAACATGGTGGTGAAAAATAATGTTACTTGGATTGGATTATGTTGTTCCACAATTTGCACATTTTAATATATATATAAAAAATTTAAAATTTTGGTTTAATTAAATATTATTATAAAATATTGTTAATTAATTTTGTCTTAGACCTCAAAATGCGTTGGACCGACACTGACTTATAGATTGTCCTAGGGGTGGATAAATTTGAATCGTCTGATCCAAACCGACCGCTCCATTGTCTATTTTGAGCAAATGGATTGGGTTGGATCGGGTGTCGGGTTAATCGGGTTACTTAATTTGGGTATTATAGGGTTAATTCAGTCGGACTCCAATGATTATTTTAGATCCGTGGAAAACCATATCCGACCGAATTTAAATAATATTTATTTTATATATTTTTTATTACTTTAGAATCGAACTATTGTAAAAATGGGATTAAAAATATTATCAAGTTATAATCATTTTTATAATTTAATGGTGACATTGTATACTCATAAAAATACAAAATATACAATATAAAATTTTTAGTGTTATTTAATTTGTCGTTTAAAGTGTGATAATGAGCAAATTAATATCAAATATATTTGAAATATTATAACGTGATAATATCGTTTTTTCAATGATAAAAAAATAGTTTTTTAAGTTATTCTAAAATTTTGATAGTTTTTATAAAAAAAATTAAAAAATGAATATTGTGAATTTTATAAAAAATGAGTCATTTTTATTGATTTATTTTAATAAATATTAACCGACTAAACCCACCTGATTTACCTGTTAAACTGAATCCGTTAAAAACCAAAATTTTATCGGTCAGAATCGGACCTTAATAATAAAATCGCGGTTTGCATAAAATTTAAGTTTTTGGTCTGATTTCGGTCCAAACTGACCGATTGTCCACCTCTAGATTGTCCCATGAAGGATATGATAAACTAGAAGAAGAAAATGATAAAAGAAAAATTAAAACAAAGAGAACAAAAGTTGAGACATTTTCCCATAAGCCTTGATGGTAATTCATATCTATTGTAACACCATAATAAATAGAAAAGACTACGACAAAGATCGAGAGGCGAATTCACATTAGAGGGTACACAATTGCTAATAAAATTGTAAGTAATTTAATTTTTCAATATTATTAACTGTAGTTAATTCAATTTGGTAATGAATTTTTATTTGTGTTGTAGGATTCGCTGGTTGAAAAAAAACTAATGTTGATGCATTTGTTCCACAACGACGATATGACATATGGTAGAAGCAATTGAAACTAATGAGCATTGTGGACGTGTTGTGGTGTTGGACGAGGTGTTAGTTTCTGGTTATTTTTTGGATCTTCGTCAAAGAGTGACTAATTGCACAAAAAACAAATTGAAGAATTTGAAATGCTATAGAGGGTGACCCAGAAGGTGAAGTAAAGGATAACCCAAAGATGTAAGAGAGGGTGATCTATGAGATGTAGTAAATGTAACCAAAGAGACGAATGAGAGGGTAACCAATGAGGTGTGATAGAGTGTGACCTAGAAGAGGCGGGAGAGTGTGACTCGGGATGTGATTGAGGTAAATTTAAGTTTGATTTAAGAACTATTTTTTTCTCCGTTTATCTGTTTTTGTTCAAATTATAAGTGTTTAACGATGATACATCATTCACACAAGTAGATATAGATGACATTCATTCATGTTGAGCCGATTGGTTTTTATATTACTTATAATTTAAACTAATTTCTTTTGGGTTGTTGCCTAATAGTCTAGATTAGTATGAAGTAAATGCATGTGTGATATTTTAGGTTGGTTGTAAACGATGATACATCATTCACACAAGTAGATATAGATGACAATCATTCATGTTGAGCCGATTGGTTTTTATAGTACTTATAATTTAAACTAATTTCTTTTGGGTTGTTGCCTAATAATCTAGATTAATATGAAGTAAATGCATGTGTGATATTTTAGGTTGGTTGTAAACAATATATTTTTGTATATATAAAATGCTCCTGAGTGATTTGTTGTCTCGTTGAAAACATGTGTATTATGTCAAAATTTGTATATAAATTTATGTCTAAAATGCTTCTCACTGATTTGTTGTATACGTGTTTTCAACACGTGTATAGGATTTGTCATTATATATATATATATATTTTATTTCTGAGGTGAATATTTTGATATTTAGTTAAAAATTCAATTGTTTAATGTTATATCATTTTCTTACATTAATTTATTTTAACAAATTTAAATTTTAAATAAATTTTGTTTACACCATATCCGTACCAACCAAAGTACCAATAAATCATTAGTATGGTGATTCTAAGAAATTTAGCTAAAGGGCACAAAACGAATGAGGCTTTTTTCTATATTCTACCAATCTACAACTCATGCACTACAAAGATCATGACCAAATTGTTGCTACATAGCAACCTACAATTTAACCACCTAAAATTTCACTTAACTAATATAAAAATACTCATCAAATAATCCCTCAATCATTCATCTTTTGTGACACATTAAAATATCATTATAAAGTTCATTTTACATGTCATAAAAATGAGACAAGATACAAACCTCACAATATTTTCTCCCTTAAGAGATTGATAACAACATGGGAGGGTTAATGATGTTGATATGCATGTTTGTTTCATGGATATTCATACATAGATGGAGTCAAAGAAACAAAAAAGGTCCCAAAACTTGGCCTTTTCTTGGAGCTGCCATTGAACAATTGATGAACTATGATAGAATGCATGATTGGCTTGTTGAATATTTTTCCATCTCCAAAACTGTTGTTGTCCCCATGCCATTTACAACCTATACATACATTGCTGATCCTGTCAATGTGGAACATGTACTTAAGACCAACTTCAATAATTATCCTAAGGTAACATCTTTTTCTTATAATATGTTAAAGACGTCAAAGTGTCTGATATGTATAGTGTCTGATATATGTTGGAGTCTTAAGACTACATGGCACTGATATGCGTGTAGTGTCTGGTATGTGTTGGTGTTTTAGGACGATAGGACACTGATACATGTGATTATGGTTGTAGGGTGAAGTGTACCATTCATATATGGAAGTGCTACTTGGACATGGAATATTCAATGTTGATGGAGAGCTTTGGAAGAAGCAAAGAAAAACTGCTAGCTTAGAATTTGCATCAAGAAATTTAAGAGATTTCAGCACCAAAGTTTTCAAGGAGTATGCTTTAAAACTCTCATCCATTCTCAATCAAGCATCTTTTCTCAACCAACAAATAGACATGCAGGTGTTAAAAATACAATAAATTTTTATTGAAATTTTCATATTTTATTTCCTTAGTTATTGATGCTTCAAATGTGATTTTTTTAGGAGTTACTGATGAGAATGACATTAGACTCTATATGCAAAGTTGGTTTTGGAGTGGAAATTGGAACTTTGAATCCTAACTCTCCGAAAAACTCTTTCGCCCAAGCTTTTGACACCGCTAATATCATTGTAACACTCCGATTCATCGATCCATTATGGAAGATAAAGAAAATTCTAAACCTTGGCTCGGAAGCAAAACTCGATAAGAGCATCAAAACCATTGATGACTTCACTTACTCGGTTATTAGAACAAGAAAGGCGGAGATTGAGGAGGCGAAAAAGAGTGGCCAGCAAAATCAGATAAAGAATGATATATTATCAAGATTCATAGAGTTGGGAGAAAACAATGCAAGTGACAAGAGTTTGAGAGATGTTGTTTTGAACTTTGTGATTGCTGGTAGAGACACAACTGCAACAACTCTATCATGGGCTATATATATGGTCATGACACATTCTCATGTTGCTGAAAAGCTTTACTTAGAGCTTAAAACTTTTGAGGTGAATCAAGCAAAAGAAGAGAATGTTACTTTGCCTCAATGTGATGATGAGGACAAAGATGAACATGAATTGTTCAATCAAAGAGTAGTGCAGTTTTCAAAATTGTTGAATAAAGATTCTTTAGAGAAATTGCATTATTTGCATGCGGTTATAACCGAGACACTAAGATTATATCCGGCCGTTCCTCAGGTATGTATGTCTTACACATTAGATATGATGTTCAGACACATCTGATGATACTAACAAGTTGAATATATGTGTCAGTGTCGTGTGTCATGCCATGACACAGACACATGTTGACGATTAGACATGTCTTTAATATGAAGTGTCTGTGCTACATAACTTGCTGAAACGCGTAATTGTTGATGTAGGATCCGAAAGGTGTGATGGAGGATGATGTGTTGCCAGATGGTACAAAAATAAAAGCAGGAGGCATGGTAACTTATGTTCCATATTCAATGGGAAGGATGTTGTATAATTGGGGCCCAAATGCTGCTTCATTTAATCCTGAAAGATGGTTCCATGATGGTGTTCTTAAAAATGAATCTCCATTCAAATTCACAGCTTTTCAGGTAAATAAATTAGCAAAAATTGAGTATTATGTTTTACATAGAAAATCAATCACAACTCACTGACATAACAAAAAATTCACCAAATAATAGTCGGACACTGTAACTATGTCTCAGTGTCAGTGTGTGACACTGGACACACTTTTGATCTGAAATGTCGATTTTAATCTTGATTCACAGGCAGGGCCTAGGATATGTCTTGGCAAGGACTCTGCATATCTTCAGATGAGGATGGTATTAGCAATTTTGTGCAGATTTTACAAGTTCAATTTGGTGCCTGGTCATCAAGTGAAATATAGAATGATGACTATTTTATCAATGGCACATGGCTTGAAGATTACCATAGAGAAACGTTCTTGATATGTTTCATAAGCATTGTCATTACATATTGATGGGAAGAATAAATTATGATTTTGTTAAGATTTTTAAATTATTATCAATAGAACACAAGTTAGAAACTCAAAATCATATATTAGCATGGATGGAAATAGTATTTTTTTTACAGGGGTAAGAGGTTGATTTAACATTATATACATTTAGCCATGATATTTTCAAAAATGTTAGAAAAATTTCAACTAAACTACAAGGAAACTTCAGCCTAGCACCTTTAGATAGGGTTGTACAAAAATACTATAAACTGAAACCATCGAACCGAACCAAACTGAAGTTAAAATAATCGAATTGTTATGTTTGCTTAGTTGTATCCCTCAGCCAAACCATATTGTACATTTTTTTTTAGAATTGAATCACATTAATTTATATTCCAATCACATTAATTTTCTCGCCCATATCTTTCATTTTAAAGTCTAAGAGATAAACTTCTTAGTCTCATGTAAACGACCAATATCATTAGTTTTTATGTATTAGGATTGAGAACGGGTGATAGGTCGATGATTGTTAGAACTTATGTTGGGGGTCTAATGCAAAATATGAACCAAAAGAAGATGATAAAGACGATACAATGTAAGTTGTATAAAATAAATTCCAAAGTGTGTGTTTACACTAAACTTTAGGTTCGTTTCGCCCCCATCAATTAATACAAATTGGATGCAAATGGATTAATCGACGAATCCTGTAACACCCTAATTAAATTAAATTATTTAATTAAATTACTTTGAGTAGGATTGTTGTTTATTTGCGATGTGCGATGTTTTGATGTTAAGATGATTATTGATTTAAGTTGTTTTAAGTTGATTTGCGAATTAGACTTATTTTAGGGAGGTTTTAGTAGTATTATTGAGAGGCGTGGATAGAAGCCCATTAGTGGATTAATTAAATGAGTTTAGTAATAATAATATTAGTAATTATTTCTAGAGCATTTTAATTAAAATAAGAAAATAGAATTAGAAGAGGTTTTAGGGAGAATTAGTCATAATCAGTTCTTAGAGAGAAGAACGTGTTTTGAGAGATCAAGAGCTAAGACTAAGGATTTCCAAGAAGAAATTTGTAGGAATTTGCACCCATAGATTCGAGCTCCATTCAATCCAAAGGTAAGGGTGAAATTCGTATCTTATAACCGAGAAAAAATAATCTGTATGTATGGGATATGGTTATTCGATTTCTGGTTGTTGTTTGTATAATGTTTTATGTGCGATTTCGTGCGATTATGTTGAAACTATGCTTGTATTACTGAGTGAATCTGCTGATGTTTGCTGTTATGAATATTTGTTGTGATGATGTTCTGAGATGTAGACGAATTTGTGACGAATTTGGAGTTAGATGATGGTAATAGGCTTATAATGGGTGTAATAATAATAATATATGAGTGATAAGATGAAGAATTGTGAGTCTAAAATATGTTAGAAACCCAAAAATGACTGAATCCAAGTGATAGAATGATGAATCCCGTAGTAGAAGTTGAGTTGAGGAGGTCCCTGGTGGATTGCGTATCAGATCTGAGATACGCGTATGGGGGCAAGTGTTACGCGTAACATCTGGTGGTTACGCCGCCTGTTACGCGTATGAAGAGTGATTTTTGCATGCTCTTTTGTCGTTTGCGTATGGTACGTGTATGGGCGTGCACTGATACGCGTATGGGAAGGGCGATACACGTTTGGTACGTGTTTGAGCAACGTGGATGCATTTTTGTGATTTCGCAGTGATTCGTCTATCGTTTCGCGTCCGTTTCTTTTTCTGATGTTTCCAAAAGATGATTTAGGACTAGTAATTGACGATAGATGTAATTAGAGGATAATAATATGATGATTTAACAATGTTGTTAGAAGAATTTAGATGATGCATTTAGAGGTGATAAACTAAGATGATTACGACGATTTTATACTATTGTGATGATGTATTCTGATGTAGGTCTTATGACCAACGATATTGTGATGATCAAGATGATATGATGAACGATGTTTACGATGTTTGATTGTATTGTATGTCATTTTCATACCGCATACATTTGTATTTATTAAGATGTCCTGGAATGACAAACACGATGTTTAAAATGAAGACTTATGTCTTGCAGATGCCACCTAATTGGCATGCATTTTTAAGATGGGAGTTCACTCCGAATGGTACCACATGCATACATTGTCGAGTCTCATTGATTTTCATTATTGGATGAATGTTGAAATGTTATGAATTATGCGATGTTGTGACGTTTGTGATGTATATGATGTGAATGGGTGATTGAATGAATTTATCTTATATGTATTGATTATTATATCCTGTTTATAATTGTCGATATCTCACCCCTTCTGTTTGAATGTTACCCTTGATTGGTAACGTGCAGGTAACTCTGAGTAGCGAGGAGTTCGTTAGGTTGTGTGAGTCGTTGGTCGCTCTGATATGTAGCACTTCGGGGGGATTAGCGAATGATTGGTTTTATTTAGTTCTTGGTTTATTTAAGATTGAAATTAAGACGTTCCTTTTAAAGGATAATTGTTTTTTTATTTACGATGCAATATTGTGAAGTTGAGACTATGATGAATTATTTATGTTTTATATGATTCCGCTGCGTGGTAAATGAAGTATTTGAAATTGAACGATTAATTGATGTTTTAAGAATAAAAATATGATACCCTGTTTGGTTGAACTCTTATTTGTTTATAATTATGTGCAGGTAGAAATGGGGTGTTACAAATCCCCTTCAGGATACTTTGGAAACCTTAACATGAATCTTATATTCACATCAAGCATATCGATCAACGATATTTTACAGAATAAAGTTCTCGCATTTATTCTTGTGCACTAGAAAAATAAAAGAATGACTTAGATATGTGACACTTGAAACAACAAACAAGTGATTTTTGTGTGTATTTTATTCCTAACAAATATCTCTATTTATAGAAAAACTTGTACCAATTCGTGAGGAGAAATTTTTTTCATGAAAAGTTGTGTTAGTGTAGTGGTGACACTTTTTGACCACACATCCAATCACTATAAGGTCTCTTATTTGATTCCAAGTAGTTGCAACTTTTGGCCATATTTGTTAATGATAATTTAACAAATTATTCATCAAATTAATTAAATTATTAATACTTATCAATTTAATATTTTGAAAATTTATCCAACAATGATGACCACTGTGAAGATGTTTATGGCGTGGAAGTGATAGTTCTTTGGTGTTTGGAAAAGGTAACTACAAAAAAGTTAGCACTACGATGCTCAAATCAATATGAGATTAAGGTATAAATTTGCAAATATGAATTAATTTGTACTTGGGTGCGACTCATTGTCACACTTATATATGAAAGGAAGTTACAATTATCTCTAGGTTTTTTAGTGCGAATATTCATTAGAGGCATATCAAGGATTCTTCTCGAACAAGGGACATGCTCTTATGAGGCACACTTGGATGCAGGTCTACTTGTATGTTATTGAGTGACACACTTTGATTGTATTATACTTATGGATTAGGCCAATATTTATGGGCAGTTGACCAGCTCGGAACAATTGGCCACAAGTATTTGCTATGGAATTTAAAGCGAGGATTGTTAATGTAGAAATCAATGAGGCAAACCCAAGAATCAAAACATTTGAGAGAAATTACCCATTGTGAAACTTCTCAGTGAATAATTCTCTTCATGATGGCGTTTAATGAGAGTAGTTGGCATGTGAACATGCACATTTAATGCATTTCCTGTATGCAAAAATTTGTTGGCGATGACTTCCACATGCCCCATGCGCGAAAGAAAGGATGTTTATGCGCTTAGGCCCACTAAAGTGCGATCATGTATAATTACTGTTTCAAGAAGCCATGTGAACTAAAAGATGTAAGTTTTTATCTTCTATTGGATCATGAATGTCGAACCTGACACTTGTCGTATCTATAAAGTAACACTACTAGAAAACTGCATTTTAGTTGTAGATTTAGCGCTGACCATCGACACCAATGATACAAAGCATTGACAAAACTCACACTAAAAGCTTTTGTGATTTCGTTTTTTAAACTTTTCTTATTTGATCAATTAGACACGACATAAGCAAGTAGGACCAAAGGGAATTTCGTGGAGTTTCATACTCAAAGTAAATTTTGAACAAAATCTAATTGTAACATAAACTAAATAACAAAATGTGTAGTGTCTAATAAATTTAATTACAAAGAGGGAAAATTATTCCAAATAATTTTCTCTCTCACACATTCACCACCTTTCAAGTTTCTCTCTCACATTCATATTTTCTAATACCTAATATTTGGTAGACAATTTTCATTATAAATGTATTTCTTTAAATAATATTATTTCTTATTTTCAATATAATTTAATTCATAATTTCTTTCATGTTTAGCTACACCAATGTGTAATGTCTGGATTTGCCACTGACACCAGCTCATTTCCATGATCATAACACATAATAAACAGTCATACAAACATGACATTTCATTATCATAAGATAGTTCAATGAACTAGATTTCCAATACACCCGATCGTGCATCGATTAGAGTCACGAAACTCAAAATACGTTATTTATTGTCAAGTCTAGGTCAAAACTGAATGCATGACTGTCTAGCCGCCATGAGGCGCGACAATGTCATATAGAACTGGGGTTTTTACCCACTGTCACTTCGTGGCTAAAGCTAAAAACTGTGGAAAAACCTATAATCTGTGGGCAAATGGCCAAAATTCATTTTTAGCAATTCTCTCATTCATACAATCCAATTTAGCTCACCAAAACACAATTAAACAAATCCTAACACGTACAAGCACGTAAACAAAGACCAAATCATCTCAAATTAGAACATGCATGTAAGATCATAGCAAAAACATCAAGTAATTCATGAAAAAGAAAGAAACCATGAAACCTTAATTTACTAAGCATGCAAAGTAAATTAAGGTTAGCAACAAAGTTCGTAACCTGATGTGGAGGGCAGCGAAGAACATTTTGTCTACTAGAAGGAACTTGCTTAAAAGAGGTATGAAGATTGATTCCTTATGCTTGTTCTGTCACGAGCATGAAGAAACGGTTGATCACTTGTTGATGCAGTGTAATTTTGCATGACAGACTTTCTTCGCCTCTGTGCTTAGTTTGCGTGTGCCAGAAAATTGTGATTGGAATCCTTGGTTGGTTCGGGTTATGTCCGTGAAGGACAAATGGATGTTTCAGATCTTTTTCTCTCTAGTTTACAACATATGGAATGCTAGAAACTGTCTGGTTTTTCGGGCCAAAATTCGTTCCCCGGTGGAGGTGGCAAGCATGGCGCTGAATGCAGTTCTTGATTTTAATCAATGGAATTCAGCCTTGTGTATCAAGCACCACATACCTGTTGATTTGGAAGGAAAGAAGAAAGGGATGTATGTTGTACAAGTGGATGTCGGGGTGTTCGTTGATGGCTCGATATCTTTTGGTTGCATTATCCTGAATAAGGATCAGTTTGTTCTGTTATCATCCTGCAAGCGAGAGAATATGTTAGTTGACCCGTCTTTGGCAGAAATTTTGGCGCTGAGATGGAGTATGCAGTTGGTGTTGAATCTGAAACTCGACAACGTTCTTTTCCAATCTGACTCGACAATATCGGTGGATTGCATCAATGGGTGTCTTGTTGTTTCCGATTTGGCTCTAGTTGTGGCTGATTGTAAAAAAACTGTTATGTGATCTTAATTCTACTTATATAATGTATTTTTCCAGGTCTTTAAATGTTATTGCCCATAGTCTTGTTGGAATAGGGCATGCTGTAGGAAATAGGACATGGCTGGGGACCTGTCCCACCACTGTTTTCATTTCAGGGGATCCGTTGGCCCTGTTTGTTAATGAAATTATGTTTTCATAAATAAATAAATAAAATCTAAGAACCCCAAATTATTGGTGTATTCTTTACCATTGTCATATCAAAATGTCGAGATGAGTTGCACCACAAATTTCTTGAAGTTTTTGAATTCCCTTTATTTGTAAAAATTAGTTATATAATTCAAAATTTATGATGTATTTACTATTATTTAATCTACTTAATCACTGGCTTCATTTATGGGATAGATAGGACCAAAACACGAGGAAAAAAATGCAATAAACGTTTACTTAAATAATGTATCAACACCTAAGAAAATCAAATAAAAAATGTACAAACACCAAGGTGCATGTGAGTTATTGACTAGTATATGGACATATAATCACATAGGAGAAAGATTTGCATCTAAAATACAATCTCAGAATCACTTTTTTTTAGTAAGTGTTTGATATTATGTCTACTATTTTATACTCGAAAATCATAGTTTAATACACTAATCTATCTAGTACTTATAATAAACCCTATTCAATTATAATAGAATTTTGATTTAATCTTTTCTCAAGGCACATGGCTTATAGCAAGAAAATCCATTTTCATCTCTTTGTAATTCTCAAACTTAATAAAGCTTGTAAAAGATAGATATATAGTAATAAATAAAGATCGTTTGGTGTACATAATTTCATGACACATGATATTGATATATAATATATATGATTAGAAAATCCAAACGTGACTCTCAAATTTAATGCATATACTATTGTACCGATGGTCCAACAACTCCAAACCATTAAGATTAATCTTGTCTTGGGATTGATACATAATCTCAATTTTCTTAAGGACAAAACCAGCTATGAATTGTTGTATAAACAACTTGGGACCATTTATGTAGCCATCATTTGTGTGTAAGAGTGTAACTTTGTCGTGACACAAAAATGAGAAAGGGGTTGTTTGGTAGAAAGACCAACATAACAATTTATGTGTCTTACTAACATGCTGGCTTGACAGGAGTATATGATTTGTTGTAATTTGCAAGTGAGATTATTATGAGGCATTTCTTTTTCACACTCATATTATGGTTGATCATCGATTTTTTCTCATAGTACAATCACAATATCCAAGTAACGCTAAAAATATGAAAATTTTATATTTGGATCCCATGATTCGTACAAATAAGTATCTGAACTAAACTCTTGCAAGATTTTTTTCTTCTGAAATCACCTTGAATTTTCAATCCCTAATAGGCCTTCTCCAAAGTCTTTGTTCTTCAATGATATTTTCTTGATCTTATATGTATCTTGAGTGTTGGTTTGTCCGGAAATTGAAAAAAAAACTCTCACTTTATCCGTAGGTTTCCAAACAACACTACTAAAGTGAATACCGAGAAAAGAACCTTATTCTTTTCGATGTAATATCCAAAAACAGTCACAACACCACACAAGTTGCGAATCTCTGAAAAATTAAACATATCTTCAAGGAAACATTAAATTAAATATCATAGCCTCCTCAACAATCACAAATCTCCAAAGATGAGATTTAAATCCATGTGAAAAAGGAATTGGAATGAGATAGAAGATGACAAAAATCGTTTGCAAGCACTCAATAAAGATTCAAAACTCTTGAAAATGAGAGAACAAGTTATTTATGAAATTTCAAATCACTATTGGAACTATATGTTTTCTACATTATACATGCTAGATACTAATAACTCACTAATAACTCAGGCATTCATATAAATTAAAACAAGAATAATCACATACAAGCTAGTCGAAACCACAAAAGTCCTAGAATTGACTACCATTATAACATACAAAACCGCCAACATACAATTAACAACACAAACAACAAGGACAACACCATGAAAAATACAAAAGAGAACAATAAGAGAAATAGAAATGACATAATGAACATTAATCATAATAACAAGAAGTTCAAAGTTAATGCCTACCCATTAGAAAATTCAGAATAACTTCGATTAAAGGAGTATCACTGAAACTCAAAACCAAGAAATAAATATTTTCTTAGGTTCAGTTTCTATGATTGGCTTAATCATCCTATTGACTTTTTTTTAAAGTTATTTTTAGAGGTTGAGTTGTTTGCTATTTAGATTTTATTTATCAGGTTTGTAACGCCCTTTAATATATATATATATATATATATATATATATATATATATATATATAGAGAGAGAGAGAGAGAGAGAGAGAGAGAGAGAGAGAGAGAGAATAATATCATATAAATGTTTATTTGGTACTGACACTATCATAAGTCCCTAATGACATAATTAACATATTTGGCCAATTCTAAAACATAATTAAAACTATGGTAAAAGACATGGAAATTATACCAAAACAAAAATAATCAGATCAAATACAATATCCTTCATTGTACAAAAGATAAATACACAGAAAAACTAATACTAAGCTTCTCTTAAAACACCCAAGCATAGCTCCACTTGTAAATCAAACCTGCAAACAAAACCTAAAAAGCAACAACAATAGTTGGGTGAGATAATAAATCTCAGTGAGTTCCCTATCTTATGAATTCTCTTGGTTTTACAAGGTTCTACAAAATCCTACTCAAGTCGGGGGAAAACTAAGACTTTGAGTTCACAAATCTCACACTCATATGGAAAAATGTCTTGAGTTCACTAACTCGAAAGTATTACTAATCTGGAAACCAAACGAATGTATCCCATATTCTCGTCCTCTTCTACGTCTAGAAGTCGGCATGATCATGAATCCTTGTAATTTACTTGACATACGAAATGGATTCAGATCCTAGGTCAGTGCACCTAGAATCGTCACTTCACATGGGCCATAAACCATCACAAGTCTCTAACTGTAGGTTCCATTTGTACTAAATGTGGGAATCAAACCTGCCTAGTAATTATGCGTACATTTCAGAGGAACCCCAGGCTCATGAAACGAAATTCTCAGGGAAATGGTTCTGATTACGTGATTTCACAAACATAGCGTCTAATGGATTTAGATTCTAAGGGACATGTCATTAACCTTACGAATCTTCACTTCACATGGCCTGTAAACCATCACAAGTCTCTACCAGTAGGTTCTATACACATAAGCAAACACAAAGGTAACACGAGTGTATACGACCATCGTAAGACCATATTCGCCTTCTCATAAAATTACTACACACCCAAAGGGTCCATACATGTTCCATATAGTGTTTCTTACAACTAGACCCTTATTCGACTAAGATACAAATCTATGTATCGAACGTCTGAATATCTCCATCTAGTTTCTAATACTTCCTAGATACATCATTAGGTCTCATCGTGTCATATTAAGGTTTCCTCACAATACCCTAATCTGCATATTTTAATAAAAATAACATAAATAAAATAATTCCACATCTATTCCAATATTTTTAAGAACGCTTCGATCGGACACCCGAGTAAAAAGTTATGAATTTAATAAAATTATTTTTCAAAAACCTTCAGTGGTAACCAGTTACCTCAGAATGAGTAACCGGTTACCTCAGAATGAGTAATCGGTTACTCAGTGCATTTTTATCCACCCAATAGCGTTTTGGGAGTTATAGTCACATTTCGCTAACCGGTTATTACCCGGCGTGTAACCAGTTACATAGTGTAAATTCCACCAGATTTGCTAGCTTTTCAACGTGGTAACTGATTATCACCTAGAGTGTAACTGGTTACATCCTGGAAGAATGTCTAAAACATGCGTTTTCTTCACTCAAAAACCAGTAAAAACTCATTTCTTCACATAGCAACATAATATCAGTTATGACAGGGAATGTTCACACTAATCTTGCTCATATTATGCAAAAAAATCCGCATTTTAATTGTTAGATTTTCGATTAGAAGATATTATCACATTCTAACTTAAAACCCTATAACTCAAAACTCTAAAATAAAAGTACTAACTAGAACCCACCTTGCAATAGAAGAGGAGTTTGATGAAGATGATGAAGATTGATGAAGAAGAATGATGATCCAAGTTTTAACTTCAAGGTTTTCTTATTCTTCTTTTTGCTTTCTCTTCTTTTCCTCTTCTCTAGCTCTTTATCTCTTTCTCACATCTTGTTTCTATTTTTGTGAGGAATGAAGCATAAGAGATAGATATAGGGAAAAATAAAATATCGACCATTTAGTACAATAACTGGTCCAAAATTGGGAGTGTCCAAAAATGTCTCTGATGCACTTAATTAATAAAACCTCTGAGTTAGATAGTATTAACTAAATCGAATTGAGTTCATCTATTTCTCTAATTAATTTTGTATAAAACTCTCAGAGCACACCAGAACCTTATCGATCTCAATTAATATTATCCTGAGCATTAATTAAATACAGGGTATTACAGGGTTGGAGTACCCCTAGTACTCCCTTTAATATATTGTCTTTGATTATAAAAAAGAAAAGAAATATACAACAAAGAGATCAAAATAGTGAATAGCAAAAACACTATAAATATTTCCACGAGAAAAGGAGGTAGGGAAGCAAAGGTATAGTCATCAATGAAACTGTTGATCAACGAATTAGCAAGCATAAAACCTACAATAATGACTGGAAAACAAGCACCACATATTATATCATTAATATGGATTATCAGAAAAAGGTAAAGGTAAAAGAAATTCTTAACTTGGTAAAGATCATGATATTTCCAATAGCAGCCAAGAACCCACTTACAGGTACAACATGAAGACCAATGAGCACAAATCTAATGAAAACCAAACTATCATTTCAATTGATGGTAGAAAAGGTAGAGGATCTAGCGTAACCAGGATGGAGAACATTCATTGGAAAATTAAGGATAAAAAAGATGATGAGTTGGGTGAATAGTAAGAACATACCTATTACGATAAATGAAAACCTTGAAGGTATAAAGAAGCATTTGAATGATCATTATGTGGACAATAATCATCAAGACTGCATAGAGATTTAAACACTTCTGATCAATGAAACCCTAAAGAGAACAATCACAAATGGAATTCAATCCAGGTTGATCAAGATAATAATGACAATGAAAAGCTCAACAATAGACTTATTTATGAAAGTATACCTAGAAAGGTAACACTTTACAAATTGATGAGAAGAAGCAACTTGTCCCATACCCAATAAGGATAATATCATAAAAGCAAATAATAAAGTCAACTAGGAAGATAATAAGAAAGGTAGTGCTCAGTACATGGATGATAGTTCTCTAAAGCTCAACACCAGAAAATTGTCCCTTTCTCGAGAAAGCCAACAACCAAAGCAAGGTGAACATGTAGAAGGAAATAAAAGAAATTAATAAAAGCCAAGTGTAGAAAGAGAAGAACAACAACAATAATAATAATAATAATAATAATAATAATAATAATAATAATGAAATCATGAAGACTTACACCAAGAGAATTGAGGAAGACAACTATTGGGGAGTCCGGGAGAATCAGTAGCACCAATGAGACTAAAGCTCCAGAACCACAAAAGAGAAGACACAATGTAACACCCTAAAACCCTAAGCTTTTAATTATAAATAAAACATATATAAAAATCATATTAACACTTAGGATGTTACTCGACATCAAACAAATTTTCTCTATAACACTTAAATAAAAAATTCAACACCTATCATCGCATGTTCACCTTCATTTAGGGTATCATCGCAACGAAATTATAAAGATAAACATGTTTGGAAAACATATAAGTCTCAAGAATATATTTTATTAAACTCAAATAAAATACAATAAAAATTTCCTCCAAACAACATAAGTATAACATACAAGAGAGTATAACATCCAAATCTCCATTTTAACATAAATAGAATAAAACAACATCATTCGCCCCACCCAGTGTTACAGATCAGTGCACGTAACTCCAAATACACAAACAATAAAAGAAGAACATCCCCGCGCTATCTTCCACTTTGGAAGCTACTCATTTACATGTTTGTCTGTACTCCAAAGAGGAGCACATACCACAACCACGACAACAAAGGGGTGAGAAATCACATTAATAAAGTAAGAGGTACATACATCAAGGTAGAGTATAAAAACATATACATATTCTACGATAATTTCATCACAATATCTCATAAACATATTCTCATGCCACATCTCAACAATCATATACAAAGCAACATCATACATACAACTCATTTATGAAATGTAACTCGAGAATGCAACTTGATGCATATGTATGTGGTACCATATCATCAAAAGGTTCCTTATTAAACCGAGTTCACCCTACTCGAACCTTGAATCCACCCTACGCAGATTCGAGACAAGTCCCTAATCCACCCTGCTCGGATTACAAGTTGCCTATTTCATTAACAACAACTGCATCTTAAATTCATGTCAAAACACGTCAATGCAACAATTTTTTTTAATCCCCCTTCTGATAATAAACAAAGAATGCATTGACCCAACAATAATAGTCCTTCCTTCTTGAACTATTATTCACCAATCACATTGACAATATCAATATTATTCTCAACATCATACACAACAATATCATAATAATCATCAACAATATACACAACAATATCATAATCATCATCAACATCATACACAACAACATCATAACACCATCAGAATATAACATCAACAAATGCACATAATTCTCATAAATTATTCATGTCATCACGACACATTCAGCCCTTGATACCAATCCCATTTGATGGTAAATCGTGTTATCTTTCCAATTCTTGTCGAGAGATGAAATAAGTTTCAAGTTCAGATTTTATTTCAAATATTAAAAGAATCAAACATTTAATATAATCATCCTATGAAACTATTATCAATTGATAGTAATTTGCATTAGCTTTCCAACGCTTAGAACCAAGTCTCATTCGGAGTTACAGAACTCAAGTTATGTTCGAAAACATCTCACTTAGTACAAAATTCAGGGAGCTGCTACGACCGCCCGTATCACACACTACATTCTGTAGCGCTTCCCAACAAAAAAAATCCCATATTGGGTGCGCCTTAGGCACCAGCCCCGTGGGATGCTTCAGCCGCCTATAGCACATGATAAGGCTCATAGTAGAGCCTAGAAGACACAATTTTTATCACGATATTTTACGATCGCTCTTGTTTTTCAGCTATCCATTCGACCCCAAACCCCATGTTTTAACATCTAATAGTCCCAAATCATAGCTTACATTATTTTATCATCTCCTAACATCTAGGTTAGTAGAATAATTCTAAATAAGATTTACCAACTTCTAATTGCTTTCTATACTCTCCCCTCACAATGACACACCCCATCACACTTATTATCTACACCTCTATCTATAAGACATACACCCTTACCATGTTATTTATCTATTCATATGCATATAAATCACAAAGAATTCACAAATAACTTAACTAAAATAATTCAATAAAAACTGAGGTGTTACACACCACATCTCAACATAAGACATTAAGGTGTTAGGTAAATGAGTCATCTCTCTTATAAATCCAACATTCCACCCATTCATAGGTGATGTGATATTTTAACTACTCACACTTGCACCCAACATTCTCTCGCACAAATGTGAGTCCCCGACATCCTAGAATAGGATCCAACACCGAATTCAACTCCCGCTCCCCCACCAAGCCGAACCACTGCTACAATACCACTGTTTGGGGAGTTCAGGAGAGTCAGTAGCACCAATTGGACTAATGCTCTAGGACCACAAGAGATGGAGACACCATATCTCAACCAAAAACTTTAAGGTGTTAGGTAAATGGGTCATCTCTCTTATAAATCCAATATTTCAATCATTCATAGGCGATATGAAAATTTAGCCACTCACGCTTGCACCCAACAAAAACAGGAATCATAGTCACTTTAATAGTTATGCAAATCATAGAGATCCCACTAATACCAGGGAAAATCAAAGTAATAAGCACATGCAAAGAGAAAACCCTAACTTAAACGAAAGAGAAAATGTTATAAAACCCATAGGAGAAGACGAACCTCATAATAATGTTGAAACCTCAACGAATAACCCTATTATTGATAAACCTGTAAACAATCCTTTCACCATCAACATGGATGCCAATTTTGCTTTTGAATGAGAACGGAACCTTGAAACTATCATCAAAGATAGGAATAACGAGACTTTAGCAAAGATAAGCTAGAACCAACGAGACTATAACAATCTCTTTGTAGCTAAAGCTTAAGAAATTATCAATTCCTTTATAGTTTCTAGAATTATATAGTTAAACAACATCCAAATCAGAACGGATTACAAATCTATAATGGACAACATTCATAAAACCCTAACGAACTTTGAGAATGATATTATTGGATACATTCGTAGAAAGGCCAATGATCAAGCCCATAGACAATCCAAAATAAAAACATTTAAATCAAAAAATTAATTGAATTTAGCAAATCCAACCTCGTTGTAACTTAAGTTTTGTTTTTTTGACATTTTCAATAATATATAAAGTTCTTCTTTATTAAATAAAATTCTGAATCTAATTGCTAACATAAATTCGGAGGAGAAGAGGATAATTCATTAAGTTAGTTGGATTATTGTGTGTCTTCCGGTAGAGAAAGGTGAGCTTGGTTTACGGAGATTGATGATTTTAGTATTGCTCTTCTTAACAAGTGGAGATGGAGGATTTTGGCGGATCCTAAAGCTCTTTGGCATTAAGTGTTGAAGGCGCAATATGGAGATATCAATTTGAAGGCTGTGTGCTCCGATTATACTTTTGAAAAGGGTGGTTGCTATTCTTTGTGGTGGAGGGATTTGATTAGTTTGGACAAATATTTCCCAGAGAATTTATTCGTTACTAATTCTATTTTTTCTATTGGTTTTGGTCACACTTCTTCTTTTTGGCATTCTAAGTGGTTTGGCGATTTTTATCTAAAGGACAAATTCTTTAAGCTCTTTAATGTTTCTCGGTTGAAAGAAGTTTCAGTGGCATATATGGGAGCTTAGATTGGGGGCACTTGGTCGTGGGGCGATTTGGGTATAATTGAAACCAGTGCCACTGCCAAGAGCTGGCAGCGCTAAACTATTTGCTGCAGTAGGCTTGGGTGGTTCCGGACACCCCAAATAGCGTTCAGTAGGTGTTGGAGGCGGACAAAATTTTTTCGATAAAGAGTTTCTATTCGATTTTGTGTAAGTTATGTACTCCGTTTAGTCCTTTAAACAAATTTGATGATGCTTTTGTTTTAATTTGAAAGATGTTAGTGTCTCTTTAAATTAAGTTTTTTGGTTGGACATGCTTTCTTAAAAGGATTCATACAAAGAATTCTCTCCTTATTAGAGGTTGTTATTTGGTGGATAGTAAATTGAATTGTGTTTTTTGTCTTGATTCTTTTGAATCGATAAACCATATTCTTTTGCATTGTTCTGTTTCTTTGTTGGCGTGGAAGGATGTGACATATTGGATAGCTTTCGCAAATTATACTTCAACCGACATTAAAGATAGTTTCTTGCGTTGAAGCGTTTTTTGCAAGCGGAAAAGAGTTAAACAGAGGTTATGAAGGGTGTATTTGGTTGGCAACTTCTTAGTCTATTTGGAGTTTGAGGAATGATATCATTTTTAAGAACGATTCTTAGAATGTGCTTGACTTGGTTTGGAATATCAAAACGCTGGTGTGGAAATGATCTTTCATCGGAAATATTACTCACTCCAATTGTAACTTTTATGAGTTTAGCAAATTTCCTTTATTTTACTTGATGTAAGGTTTCAATTGAGTTGTAATTTGCTTTTGCTTATATTATACAATTATTTTCGCAACATCCAAAATAAGAAAAACGTTTCTAAAAAGTACGTTTTTCGAAAAAGCAATATATATATCTCACATTTAATTTTTAGTCCCTATTAAAAAAAAGATATTTTTTGATCCCTAAATTTTTTTTATGCAAGCAGTTTTAGTCCTTTCTATTTTCTAAAATTTTAAAAACTATTTAATTATCCCTAAACTTATAAATTTTTGAATAATTTTTTTCATACGTGTTCAAATTACTATAAAATGTTCATTAACCAAATTATTTAATTTTTTAACATGAGAATAATTGAATATGAATATTTTAAATTTCAAAAGATAATGATAAAAGTAATGAAAATCTCGACTTAGAAATCAAATTTTGAATTCCTTTTTTTCCGAGGAACTTTTTACAACGTTCTAAACATATCTCCAAAAGAATTATTCAAAAATACACATTGGTTTAACAGTAGAGACTAAAACTACGTGCATAATGATTTTGTAGGGACCAAAACACGCGATTTTTTTTATAGGGACTAAAAACAAAATTTGATAATTTTATAGGGACCAAAAACATATATATATATATATATATATATATATATATACACACACACACACATGCAAGTAAGTGAAGTAAATCATTACTCTCAAAAACAACTTTTCTCGTCTATAAACCATAAGTTACTTAAAGTCCGACCAGGTTGGGCATGTCCTCAGGCTCTGGCCCAAACCTTTTCCTTATTTTTACTAAAATAATGAAAATTATGGCGTTTAAAATGTGCTTTTATGGGGGTTCAAACTGTCGCAATTAACAAAAATAAGAAAAATACAAATTTAAACCAAAAAATTAAATTATAAATTATAAATTATGAAAAAAAAATACATATGCAGTATTGTAAATTATGGTTTAAAAAAATATATTTTTATGTAGAAAAATCCAAATTTAAACCAAAAAATTATAAATTATACGAAAAATTTATATTTTTATACAATTAAACATACATTACATTAATTTTTTATATTAGAATATTTAGATTCAACTACATTATACAAAATGCAAGAATTTAAATAAAGAATAAAGTTACAATTTAGGATCAAATTAACCAAAAACAAAAATTGAATGCTTAGGAGAAATAAAAATTAACATAAAAGTAGAAGCTACTAAAATATTAAAAATCATGTACAGTGTTGTAAAAACGAAGAAAAAAGGAATAAATTTTATCCTCAAATAATATAAAAAATATTTTTGTTGTGAAACTAAATAAAACAATAGAGAAATCAAAGAAAGAAAGAGAATGGAGAAACTAATATTGTATTATCTTCTTCAAAAGTATGCTTTACATTGTAATGTTGATCTTATTTATATGACCTAAGGGAGATAGAAAATCAAAGCCATTAAGAAGGAATAGGAAAAGGAAAGGAAGAATAGCAATTGACATCCACTAACATTATTATTCATAACACCCCCTTGGATGTCCATTGAGGACATGCCTCGTTAAAACCTTACTAGAAAAAACCCAGTGGGAAAAAAATCTAGTGAAGGAAAAAGAGTACAATATCCTTTCATTTCCCCCCTCAGCTGAACGATCATTTCTTCGATGAAAACCAATCTTTTATACTAGTTGATTAAAAGTTCTACTTGGGAATGACTTTGTGAAAAGGTCTACAATATTATCACTTGAACATATTTGTTGGAGGCTTATATCACCAGTCTTTCGAATGTCATCAGTAAAAAAGAACTTTGGAGAAATTTATTTTCTTTGGTCTCCTTTAATGTAACCATCTTTCAATTAAGCAATGCATGTAGTGTTATCTTCGTATATTGTCGTTGTATTTAATTTTTCAGAACATAACCCACAAGTAATTTGTATGTGTTGAATTAAGGATCTCAACCAAACACATTCTCGACTTGCCTCATATAATGCTAAAAGTCCTGCATGATTAAATGATGTTGCTTCTATGGTTTGTTTCACTGATCTCCATGAAATAGTTGTACCACCACATGTAAACAAATAACCTGTTTGTGACCTACCATTATGGGAATCTGACAAGTAACCTACATCTTTAAGGTAACAAAGTATATCTTTGACTTTGTTCCAATGTCTTTATGTAGGTGAAGAATTGTATCTTGCTAAGAGATTGACAACAAATGATATATCAGGGCATGTATAATTAGCAAGGTACATTAGTGCTCAATTGCACTGAGATATGGTACTTCAGGACCAAACAATTCTTCATCCTTTCCTCAAGGTCTAAAAGGGTCTTTCTCCATATCTAACAATCTAACAACCATTGGAGTAGACAACGGGTGACATATGTATATATAGAAGTGTTTTAACATCTTTTCTATATAGCCTTCTTATTGTACAAATATTCCTTTTTCTAAATGCTCAATCTGTAAACCTAGACATAACTTTGTCTTTCCTAGGTCCTTCATCTTAAACTCTTTCTTTAAGTGATTCATATATAGCTTTTAGAAGCTCTTCCGGAGTTCCAATAAGATTTATGTCATCCACATAGAAAATTATTATTGCAAATTCTTATCCTGATATTTTTATAAAATACAAGGACAAATGGAGTTATTTGTATATCCTTCTTTAAGCAAATATTCACTGAGACGATTATACCACATGTGTCTAGATTGTTTCAGCCCATAGAGAGAGACTTGTTTAATTTTATGGAGTAGCTTTCTCGAGATTTTGAGCTGTGTGCATCTGGTATTTTGAACCCTTCAGGTATTTTCATGTAAATTTCACTATCAAGTGAACCATATAGATAAGCTGTTACAACATCCATCATGTGCAAATTAAGTCCTTCATGTGCTACAAGGCTTATTAGATATAGAAAAGTGCTTGCATCCATTACAGGTGAATATGTCTCATCAAAATCAATTACATGTCTTTGCGAAAACCCTTGAGCGACAAGTTGAGCATTGTATCTCAAAATTTCATTATTTTAATTTCGTTTTCGTAAGAAAACCCATCTGTATCCAACTGGTTTCACCCCTTGAGGTGTTCGGACTACAGGTCCAAAACCTTGTCTTTTGTAGAGTGAGTTTAATTCTGCTTCAATTTCATCTTTCCATTTTGGCTAGTCCTCACTTTGTCTACAAATTTTAATGGACGTTGGTTCATGATCCTCTTTGTCATGTATCTCATTTAGCGTTATAATTTATCTGAAGACAATGTCAATATTGACTTTATTTTAATTTCGGCTCCATCGCATTTCATTCATGACATAATTTATCGAGATCTCTTTATTTTCATGAGTTTCAGGTACCTGATCAATCTCTTCTAGAGATGAAATGTTTATTATGTCTGATGCTTCTTTTAGATTTTCTATATCCTCACTTGGGCCATCTTTATTCTTAGCTCCCTTTCTTGTTCGAGGATTTTTATCTTTGGAACCAATTAGTCTGCCACACTTCAGGCGTGGTTGAGACTCATTGGATTGTCCAATAGGGATATCAATTTTTATTGGAGCATTTGCAGCTGGTATATATGATTTAGTCACAACTTTTGGATTAGTGAATGCATTTGATAATTGATTTGCTAAGTTTTGCAGCAGAATTATCTTTTGAACTCCTAGTTCACATTGTTTTGTTCGAGGATCAATATGAGATAATGATAATTCATTCCAACTGATCTCTTTTTCCAGCTTCTTATCCTCTCCCCCTAATGCTGGAAAGTTTGATTCGTCAAAATGACAATCAGCAAACAGGCAGTGAATAAATCTCCTATTATTGGTTCATGGTACTTTACAATAGATTGAGATTCATATCCAACATATATTCCCATTCTCCTTTGAGGATCCAACTTATTGCGTTGTGGTAGAGAAATTGGAACATACCCGCATATCCAAAAATTCTTAGATGGGAAATATTAGGTTATTTACCAAAAACTAATTGTAAAGGGGAAGTGGTGTGATAACTCGTTGGCCTGATGCGAATTAATATTGCAGCATGCAAAATTGCATTTCCCAAGCAGAAACATGGAGTTTGTATCTCATAATAAGTGGTCTTGCAATTAATTTTATATGTTTAATAAATGACTCTGCAAGTCCATTTTGTGTATGAACATGTGCTACTAGATGTTCAATGTCAATTTCAATAGACATACAATACTCATTAAATACTTGAGATGAAAATTTTGCAGCATTATCAAGACGTATTTTCTTGACAGGATAATCGGGGAAATTACCTCTTATTCGAAACAGTTGAGCTAGCAATCTCGCAAACGCCTGGTTGCAGGTTGACAACAAACAAACATGTGATCATCTAGTTGATGCATTAATTAAAACCATAAAATATCTAAATGGTCCACATGATGGGTGTATTGACCCACAAATATCACCATGTATACGCTTTAAAAAACGGATAGACTCATTTCTAATTTTTGTTGGTGATGGCCGAATTATCAATTTCCCTTGTGAGCAAGAGCTGCATGAGAACTTATTTGATTGAATAATTTTCCGACTCATTAATTGATGACCGCATGAATTTTCAATTATTTTTCGCATCATTATATAACCGGGATGGCCCAATCGGTCATGCCAAATTAGAAATTTATCATTATTTGTAAGCTTCTGATTTATAGTTGTATGCGATTCAATTGTACTAATATAAGTGTGGTACAAGCCAGATGATAAAGTCGGTAGCTTTTCCATTACACATTTTGTGTCCGTATTGTATTTTGTAATACAAAGATATTCAATACCTCTCTCATCTCTTATTTCAATATGATATCCATTTAGGCAAATATCTTTGAAACTTAATATATTTCTACGAGACTTGGAGGAATATAATGCGTTATCAATGTGCAATATTATCCCTTCACGTAACACCACATTGGCTCTTCTGGAGCCTTCAATTATTTTTGAGGTGCCAAATATAATACTAACATCAGTCTTTCGATTTACTAAGGATAAATATCTTTTATTTTTGAGAATTATGTGGGTTGTTGCACTGTCAAAAAGGTATATGCCTTCATTACTGGTGCTAGTTTCAATATTCATTCTAAAAACAAAACAAAAATTGTTTTTTAAACAATGAGTTCTAAGCATACTTTTATAGACACAAGTCATGTCAACAAACAAGTAGAAAATTCAAAATATCCATAAAAAGAAAATTCAAACACATCTATAAAGACTTATTATAATAACTAAAAAGAAATTTCCATAAATTTTTTTTTTACACTTCCATGTGATTGAATTGAAATCATTCTTAAAATACTATTTATGATAAGTTTTAGTGCAATAATAACTTAAAAGCCAAAGAGTCAATTAACCAAAAGGTATTTGCAATAAAAACTTCAATTTGTTTCTTTTCCAAAACTATAGTAGTGATAAAATTTTGCATCAACTTTACATTCCAAGAGTTACATTAATCAAAAGATTTCAAGCCAAATTTTATGAAAGCTCAAAATTATATTAGGATGCATTACATTTGTGTAGAAAGCAAAATAATAGTCAAGACTTTCATGTAATATCCATTGGGAGCAAAAAGAATCTATAAATAATATAATAGACATGCAATTTGTAATTTCACAATGTAATACAATTTTTCATATAAAATATTAAACTGCGACAGATAAAAATCCAGACAATAATTAAATAAGAAATATTATACATTATCATGAGAAGAATCAGTTAAGACAATACTAAATAAAAAGATTAAAAAGGTTGTATATATATAAATTAATTTTAGAAATTTCTTTATAATTTATTTAATTTGAAAACTATGATAAAAAGTTAATGAAAATCTTAGACAAATTTATAAATTTTTATGTGCTAGTCATTTTCAATTGAGATGTATTAGATTAAATTTGTTTATATGAACTAATTAAGCAGATGAAATATATAGATATATAATTTCAAACATGCAACAAATTATATCTAACAAATAAATTATATCTAACAAATTTAATAAGTCTCTAATATAGTCAAATTCCAGAAAAATATTTATATTAATATAAATATTTCTAAATAATGATCTAAAAAAAATATAATTATCCTTCTGGGATGTGTTAGAATCATCCATGTCATTCTTCTGAAATGACAATTATTTTATAAGTATATAACAAATGCTTACATTGAAATACAAAAATCTTTGTGAAATCCTTCAGGAATATTTTAACATAATTCATGCAGCTCGTCCTTCTGTAAAGCATGATATTCATGTGATCCATCAATGATGGATGAAAATCACAATTGGTATTTTCAAAAAAGTTGACGGATCATTCTTTGAGCAATTCTTCATGGATGTCTTAATATTAAATTTTAAAATCTGTGAATTATATATCAAAACTAATTTTATAAATCAAGATTAAAATATCAAGATTTAAAAAAAATCTTACAGTCATGCTTAAATATGAATTCTCCAACAATTCATCAATGATAAATAACCTTAACAATATAATTGTGTTAATTAAATAAAATTGTCAATTGAATTTTATACAAAAATACAGTAGATTAACACTTTAACATTTAATCTTCAAGATGAAGAAAAATTAAAAACTTACTTGAAAGAGAGGAGAGATAATTATACAAATTTATTATAAAATCACTCACACAATAGAGTTTTGTGCTGATAACGTGTTGTGAAACTAAATAAAACAATAGAGAAATCAAAGAAAGAAAGAAAGAGAATGGAGAAACTAATACAGTATTATCTTCTTTAAAATTACGCTTTACATTGTAATGTTGATCTTATTTATAAGACCTAATGGAGATAGAAAATCAAAGCCATTAAAAAGGAATAAGAAAAGGAAATGAAGAATAAGAATGGACATCCACTAACATTATTATTCATAACAATTTTAGAATTTTATACAATTCTATAGATCAATTTCCACAATTATAAAATGAAACATTTAATTTTAAAAAAACAATAAAAACAAAAATCACATTAAAGCATCAAACATGTCAAAATAAAGACGATCAAACCAATCATTTTTCAATTAACATTACGCCAGTTTATAAAACCATCGTATTTTATTATTAATAATAGCGGTTTTACTAAACGCCATTTTAAAACCGTCATATTTCATGCATTTTTTTTATAGTGTTCTTACGATAGACTACTTTTTACGGTTCGGTTTTTTGTAGTTTCAATTTAATTTTTCGACATAATTTCGAGTCAATTCTGATTTTGCGGTTTCAGTATTGATTCTAATTACTAAGCAACATACATTATGAAACTAAGTGGATAAATGTTTATCAGTAAAAATACATAAAAATACAATTTTTAGTCTTGCACGCAAGGTATTCGATAAAATGTTTTAACCAATTTCTCATCTATTTTAGCTTCAGTTCTCTTACTTCATGATGTTGAATCGTCGTTCATGATTGTCTTGTTTTAACGCGAATGAGTACATATTTTCACATTTAGTTGCAGTCAATGTCCGTAACAATGATCTTCGTACCAAACAAACCAACATTACTAACGTAGATCCAAGAAAAAAACATGGAATGAATGGCTAGGCATGAACGTGATTGCAACAGTAGTAAGCACCAGCTTAGTTAGCGGGAATATCAAGAACTGGACCACTGGTGGATATGAGTGAACCATATACATAGAATTTTGTTTCTTTTATTGAGGTTCTTGTTTTTTAGTATGTTATTTGTATTGGACCACATAAATAGAGTCTCTCTCACATGACTCTGTCCTGCTACACTTCCAGTTTTATGTTTCCGTTTCACAAACTTTGCATATGCTTGTGTTTTCTACGTTTCCTTTACTTTTATCTATCAGTTATTTGCTTGTGTTTTAAACTTATTTAACTTAACTAACATGTACATGTTGAACTATCACACTCACCTTTTTATTATAATTAACTATATACAACATTAAATTCGAAAGTATCTTTTGAAAGTATCTTCTAAATATTCAATTTCAAAAATAAGATTTATATATTTTTTAGAACATAGGGTTAAAAATGTGACTGATGCTCAATGAAATATCTTCAAAAGATATTTACAATAGTTGGATAAAAATCCATAAAACATATATCAGTAACATAAAATATAGAGTATGATTGATGATGGTTCGAAAACTTTAATACCTAATATGTTTTGTAGTATATTATACACTCATATGATATATTTTTTGGACCGACCAAAAAACTCAATTGAGCGAGACTCAATTCATCAAAAGTTCATTTTATTCGACCCAACATATAAGCAGTTCATACACTATAAGAAGATACACAATCTCTGATCTTCAATTTCATTATATTCATATTGAATTTTAAATTGACTTGGACGTTGGAGTGTAATCATACAGATCCGTCCCACGTCACTGTAAAGGAGATTGGAGTCACCGTTCAAGATCACTGTTATCCAATTATCTTCATTTATGGTTCCTTTGTAGAGCTTGAGCATCCACTTCTGGTTTCTGAATGGAACAATGACGTCGTCTGTTGGAATCAACTTTTGGTTCCAATGATTTCCACGATTTCAAATCCAATTTTTGATTTACCTAGTCGCAACCTCTTTAGGCTATCGAATCGGAAGCACAATCATCCTTTTTGATTCCTACGATCTCCACAAGAATCATGATTGATTCGCAAACATGGTTGGAAAAACACTGAGATTCCAGATCTGAATTCTTGCAGTTCAGATCCTGATATCCAATTTATTGGTTCATAACCTCCTGAGATTACCGGGTCCAGAACGAATCAACACCTGATTTCTACGCTTTCCGTGAATTCATGTCCAGTTTCCATATCTGTCATTGGCAATTTTCTCATATCTTAGAATCAGAAAACATTTGGAGTGAAGACGAAGATTTGTCGACAGCCACTTCCACTTTTCTCCTTCGGAATCGAGATCTCTAATTTCTTCTAGAATTCCACAAAATAACAAAGAAAGACCCTCAGACCCATATCTAACATGATATCGGGGTCAAAAGGTAATTTCCATGAAAGTCGCATTGAAGCCTCATAATCCACCGCCCGACCTAGTTGCGCCCACACTTATTGATAATTGCAGGCTAGTTATAGGGGTGACATCAGAGGGATACCACAAGTTCGTAGTTAGTATCATTTCCCCCCTGTTATGTCCTTCTTTGTCTATTTCACCTAAAAGCCTGTTACAGAAGATCAAAGATAAAAATGTATGAATACATTTTTAATACGCAATGAATGAACTTCAGCGATTCTGATACGACTTAGGTATATTCCAATCCCATTGTGTATCCGATACAAACTTAACACATTTCGGCATTTTTGATACGGATTAAAGCATATTGTATGCACGATTGTGTATCAGATACTAACTTAACACATTTATACGATTCCAATACGACTTAAACACATCTTGTACCCTATTGCATATCTTATACAGGCTTAACACACTTTTGTGATTCTAATACGACTCAAACACACACCTTGCTTCAGAGGCTTAATAAATGCACTATTACATAGATAACACACCTCTTTCAGATCTATCCAATCCTAGAGCATAGTGGTGGAGTCTGGAGACGTCCACCTCAATCCAAGCCAAGCCTCAAGGGCAGAGATGAGGATCCTACCCTTGGTCGGGGAAGGGTCCATTGTGACGCAGAGCACATTCAAAGTTTAGTTACATGACCCTAACTTCGTCGATTTTGAGTATCGTCCCGGAGAATGCAAGCAATTCGTCAAACTTGGCATACAAATCAATACGCTACTATAGCAAACACTTAATACAACAGACGATTATAGAAACCAAAAATTGTAGTTTGCATTATTCATAAAAAAATTGAAAAAGGAAAGAAAATTCCAAAGGTACCCTCACCATCTCATTACAGTCAAGTGAACTATTTCTTCCATAAAGCAAAGTAATAAAGGCTCTTACGCCCATAACAAATATTACATCATCGCTGATAAACATCGGTGGTCCAACCTAAGCTCTAAAGTGAATAAGGACTTTGTAGATTAAAGAACCATGTGCTAGAACAAAAATTTGTAAATCAAAGATAATGTTGAAACAAAGACTGCCGCAAGGCTCTAAAGCTAACAACACTTGAAACAAAAAGATAAAATATTTCATTAAATATCCAAAATTCTTACACCTAAGGTACAAAAGACCTTGGAAACATTGCAAGAAATAAGTGATACAAAGAAAAAAGAAAATCAAGTTTGAGTATTTGAAGTCGAGGCACAAAGATCACCTCCCTAATTCACTCCAGAAGCAGACTTAAACGGATCCAACGCCTCAACAAAAATTATTTCACCAGTGCATAACCTTCTCTTTGATCTGCCACTCGCTTACAGACTCCAAGAATGTCCCTCATAGTTTGTTGAATAGAATCATTAAACGCCCCCTCAATACCGGCCACATCGTCTTAGAGAGCTTTCAAGGCCTCTGCATATTTTGCTACATTTCCACTTGGTAAACCTTTTCCTCAATGGAATCAGAAACTTCCTTGTAACGCTTCTCTGCATCTCATAGAAAACTCTCTAGCTCAGTCGTGTAAGCCGCTAGGATAGAAGGGGAGTTGTGTACTTCCACTTCCTCTTACAAAGAGTTTGTAGCGTTAACTTCCTCCTGCGGCATAATGAACTCTTTCTAAATATTGGTGCACTTAAAATCCATAGCTTGGGCATTCCCTTTCCAAGTACCCTTCTCTTGGAAGGGACTATTGGGGCCAATACATCAACTTGTATTGTAGAGATGATAGAAAAGATAAAATCAGTTGTAAACATGTTGTGATCAAACTTATAAGCCATTTCTATCTTATCCCCCTCTAGGAGATTATGGACGAAAGATATATCCAATGTCGAAACAATTGTCGGAGTCTCCATAGGAGTACGTGAGAGCTAGGTAGAGAATATATATAATATATTTATAAAATGCATTACTTCCCAAAAAGTATTTCCCTCACAAACCAGAGTCCATTTTGGAGAAGCCCCCGTCCGAGGATATTGTTGTTCTTTCTCTTGAGCCCTCTTTGTGAAGCCAGAGGCGAAGTTGGTTCCCCCACTATCAATATGTTCACATCATCCAAAAGCTGACTCACCTCGAGCACACTAGTCAGAGATTTTCTATACAACGTAGGATAAGGGGCCGAAGCTGGAGTAGCAGCCACCAAAGGAGAGGGGAAAGTTTCTGATGTACCAATATTCACTGCAACCTGAATACCTTGGGCAACTGCAAGGTGATACAACATGTTCAACTTACTTATTTTATCCACGCTATCTGCAACACGCAATTGGGCATGTAAAAACAACATGAATACTCCGGTCTCACAAAACATCTTCCTCGTCTCCTCAATATTAATTGCACTAAAGATATCATGAATAGAAGTCCGCTTTTTCTCACTTCGGTATGAGGAACCTCACTAGGACCAAGCCTGTCCTTATAGCCAAGTCCTTGAAACTAAGATTGAATTTACTTATTCATTTCTATGTAGTCCAAAGAAAGAGAACCCAGATGGGTACAATAGGAATAAATTGAAGGTTGAGAAACACAAGAAAGGATGGGGATTTGAATTGAGTTTCACATTTGTCCCCTTTGCAGAATTATGAATGTAAATCTAACAATGACAATAAAAATAAATAACACAATTATTTTTATCTTGGTTCATTGTTAACAAAGTTACTCCAGTCCACCCCTCAAGGTGATTTGTCTTCTCATAAGGACTTAATCTAATAACCATCAACATGATTACAACCATAATGGAAACCACCACTGCCTTCTTGAGAAACCTGACTCTCAAAGCCTCTCAAGGAATCAACCTTTAAGCCGCACTTGAACCTCTCGAGTATCAGACTATCTCAAAGAGCCATTCAAGGAATCAACCTCTAACCTACGCTTGGCCCTCTCGAGTATCAGACTATATCAAATATCCACTCAAGAAATTAATAAGCTACCTTCAACAAGAATTTACGCTACCTTTCTCAAAAAGGATTTTCAGTCACCTTCAACAAAGATTTACGCTACTTTTCTACAAAGGATTTTCTCGTGTACACTTAATGCTTCTTACAAGCAGATTATACAAATGAAGTGCATTAACATCTAAGTGTTTCTAGAAATATGTGAGCAGCAACTCCTTGCTTCCTAATACAAAACTATCGAATGATAAATCTCTAAGAGATTCTAAAGCACCTAGTTCTGTATTTCTTAAAAGATTTCTAATGATGAGCACTACAGTTTCTTTTCATGATCTTTGAGATTCTTTCTGATGTACTCCTTTCTGAGAATATAATGCTTCATCCAATTTAACTATCAAGATCAACTAATTTAATATGTTGTACATATTGATGTCTCACTTGACTAGTTACACAGGGTGTAAGTAGGTTACATCCTTGTGTACACATACATACAATTTTAACTTTTCTTTGATGAGTCACAAAGGCTTATTTTCATATCTTCTTCAAGCTTGTAATATCTTCATATCTTTACTTGCATTGTTGTAATTTTCACATTTTA